>BTPG01000005.1:213349374-213424374 GCA_036245525.1 Semisulcospira habei
AGAGAGAGAGAGAGAGAGAGAGAGAGAGAGAGAGAGAGAGAGAGAGAGAGAGAGAGAGAGAGAGAGAGAGAGAGAGAGAGAGAGAGAGAGAGAGAGAGAGAGAGAGAGAGAGAGAGAGAGAGAGAGAGAGAGAGAGCTCCGCAACATGCAGGACACCTGGTGGGACAGCAAGGGAAAAGAACGAACACTTTGCTGAATCCAACAACTCCAACGAGTTTTCAAGCGCAATGATAGCTGTCTACGGCCCTGCCAGACAGAGCACAACCCCTCTCGTTTCTTCCGACGGCTTCACCTTGATGAAGGATAAAGTCAGCATCACTGAGCGCTGCAAAGAACACTTCTCAAATCTGCTGAACCTGCCTTCCACTGTCGACCCCGAGGCCCTGGACATGAATCCCCAAAAGCCGACACTGGATGACCTTGACTTCCCGCGTACCCTGGATAAGGTCAAGAAAGCGATCAACCACACTAGATCCGACAAAGCTGCAGGCATGGACAGCATCCCCGCAAAGCTCTTCAAAGCAGCTGGACCTGAGATCCTTGATGCCTTCCACAACATTCTGACATGCATTTGGGCAGAGGACAACATGCCACAGGAATTTAGAGATGCTACAATCGTCTCCCTGTTTAAGAACAAGTGTTGGTAATGCAAAGAAGTACCCAACGGAGAAAGAAACACGCTTAGAAAAGACGGGTACAACACAATTTATTAATATTTCGGGTAAATACCCTTTGTCAAAATAGACAAACAAACAAACATAGAGATTAGCCGCTACTTATCTTCAATGGCAGAAGGAATGTGGCAACTGAAGGAGGTGACGTAAAATAAAAGAAAAGAAAAGGAAGAACAAAAGTGCGAAAAAAGTAAAAATGACGTCAACGAAAAATCGCGTAAGAGAGAGACTCGGAAAGAACCTGAACACGAGAGACAAGAGTGTGTGCAAGCACGTGCAGGAGCGAGCGAAAGAAAAGGCGTGTAGATGAGGCCAGAGAAAGAGAGAGAGAGAGAGAGAGAGAGAGAGAGAGAGAGAGAGAGAGAGAGAGAGAGAGAGAGAGAGAGAGAGAGAGAGAGAGAGAGAGAGAGAGAGAGCGAGACGGAGAGAGAGAAAGAGAGAGAGAACGAATGGGGAGTACCCTTGGGCACGAAGTAGGCTGATTAATAAACTGGGCACTGTGGCGCCACTCGGGATGAATATGAAAGATTAACATTGTTTACCTTGCTTGTGTCTGCTACTTTACCTCACTGATTTACTACTCACTAATCAGTTACGTGCTGTTGGCGCTGGTTGATATGTACATTTCCCTTGGGGACTTTCTCAGCGCTGGCCGAACGTTTAGTTGGATCCCTTGCCCTTCCCTGTCGGGCACCGGGTCTCCGGCTCACGGTTTGATACGCGGTTTTGGGGCGGGGCGATCGTGTGCATCCCTTGGGGATGTATGTGGTCGTCTTGTTGCGTACCTGTGTGTTTTTCTGTGGGCTGGTGGGTGCCCGTTGGATGGGGTTGGTGGCTCTGGCTGATTGTCTTCCGCCCCCCCCCCCCTCCCTTTTTTTTTTTTTTTTTTCCCCTTCCTCCTTACTCCTTCCCCCCTTCCCCCCCCCCCCCCCGCCCCCATCTCCCTCCCTCTCTCTCTCTCTCTCTCTCTCTCTCTCTCTCTCTCTCTCTCTCTCTCTCTCCCCCCCCTTATTTTTTGAGTTACCCTTGAAGACGGTTTCACAACTACCTACTCTCCCCTTATACCAATATTCTCTTACTGATTTTGATTCTTTGCTTTGTTTTCATGACTTATTACTTGTTGTGTACCGTGCTAAATGCTGGGGTTTTTTTCCCGGGGTCCTCCCGTTTTTCCCCGAGGTAGTCCTCAACTTGAAGGTGATATAAAGTTTGCCTTCGGGTTGGTGTTTAGCAGGCTTTGTGTATTATACACTCAGCCTACTTCGTGCCCAAGGGTACTCCCCATTCGTTCTCTCTCTCTTTCTCTCTCTCCGTCTCGCTCTCTCTCTCTCTCTCTCTCTCTCTCTCTCTCTCTCTCTCTCTCTCTCTCTCTCTCTCTCTCTCTCTCTCTTTCTCTGGCCTCATCTACACGCCTTTTCTTTCGCTCGCTCCTGCACGTGCTTGCACACACTCTTGTCTCTCGTGTTCAGGTTCTTTCCGAGTCTCTCTCTTACGCGATTTTTCGTTGACGTCATTTTTACTTTTTTCGCACTTTTGTTCTTCCTTTTCTTTTCTTTTATTTTACGTCACCTCCTTCAGTTGCCACATTCCTTCTGCCATTGAAGATAAGTAGCGGCTAATCTCTATGTTTGTTTGTTTGTCTATTTTGACAAAGGGTATTTACCCGAAATATTAATAAATTGTGTTGTACCCGTCTTTTCTAAGCGTGTTTCTTTCTCCGTTGGGTACTTCTTTGCATATTACACGCTTGGCAGTCACCTTTTTGGTCTGGATTAAGTGTTGGTAATGGTTTTGTATAGTGTCTAAAGTGCTCTAAGTGTTGTTAATGGTTTTGTATAGTTAATAAAATGCTCTGAGTGTTAGTAATGGTTTTGTATAGTGTCTCAAGTGCTCTAAGTGTTGGTAATGGTTTTGTATAGTGTCTAAAGTGCTCCAAGTGTAGGTTTAGTTGTATTGCACAGACAACTGAGAAATATTTGACTTTTAGGTTGGACAACAAATTAGTGTTTTATGACTCAAGGCAACATTTGTCTTTAGGTCTTGCCAGTCTGGCAGATGGACTGACTGAGTTTCCAATAACAAGTAAATATTTTGAGCCAGACTTAATTAAGAAAGGTGTGTATCCTTATGAGTACATCAGTGACTGGGTTGTGTTTGAGGAAACAAGACTGCCACCAAAAGAGAAATTTTATTCCACACTAAATGGAAAAGGTATTTCTGACTCTGATTAACAACATGCACTTTATGCATGGGATAAATTAGGATGTCAGACAATTGGTGACTACCATGACCAGTACTTAAAGGCTGACGTTTGTTTGCTAGCAGACATATTTGAAAGTTACCATGAAAAGGGTCTATTACACTACAGTCTTGACCCTGCTTGTTACATAACTAGTCCCGGCATGACATGGGATGCATTTTTGAAATCCAGTAAGATATTTATAGACCTGTTGTCTGATTGTACAATGGGTGAAATGGTGGAACGCGGATTGAGAGGAGGCATTAGTATTGCAGCGAACAATTATGCAAAAGCCAACAACAAATATCTTGATGACCTTGGGTTTGACCCCAAGGGGTCAAGGTCATTCATTACGTACTTAGACGCTAACAATTTGTATGGGTTCGCAATGTGTGAATTATTGCCCTTGAAAAACTTTTGTCTGTATGATTTGTCACAGTATGACATAACAGAGATAACAAACAATATTATGAATCATGACCAAAATGATGCGAAGGGTTGGATCTTTGAAGTAGACCTGGAGTACCCACACCATCTACATGATTATCATAATGATTATCCATTGGCTGTTGAGAAAATGAGTATGACAGGAAAAAAAGAAGACACTAAACTTTTGCCGAATTTAAATGACAAATTCAGTTACGTTTGCCCCTACCGCTTGTTACAGTTTTACATCAGATATGGGTTAGTACTAAAGAAAGTTCACAGAGGCATTCAATTTGATCAAAGTGCTTTTATGAAAGATTACATAATGAAGAACACAACATTGCGTGCCAGGGATGGCAACACTGCATTTGACAAAGACTTCTTTAAACTTATGAATAATGCCTGTTTTGGAAAGAAGATGGAAAATCCTCATCACCGCAAAGATGTGAGACTTGTTACGACTGAATCGGGTGCAATTAAACTTACAGGTAAGCCACAGTACACAGGGTATAAAGAGTTTCATTCATCATTGTATGCAGTGTCACTCAAAAAAAAAAGATTGTTAAACTGGACAAGCCAGTATTCATTGGTATGATAAATCTTGAGTTATCAAAATTACTAATGCTTGAATTGTCTTTTGATTACTTCAAACCAAAGTATCCTGAGTGTCGTCTGCTATACACTGACACTGACTCTATGATCATAGACGTGTGTACTGAAGACTTTTATGAAGACATGAAAACAGAGTTACACATGTATGACACGTCTGACTATCCAAAGGAACATCCATTGTATTGTACACAGAATAAAAAAGTGCCTGGAAAATTTAAGGACGAATTAAATGGCGTGCCTATTGTTGAGTACGTTGGACTGAGATCAAAAATGTATTCTATACTGCATCAAAAGGGAAGTCGGTCGAAAGCCAAAGGAATAAAAAAAAAAAACAGCAATAAAAAATAAAGACATCCGTCATGAACATTATAAGGAAGTGTTAGATGGTGCATTAATGCCTGATTATCCAAACAAGTCACTGAGGTCAAACAAACATAATTTAGAAATGATCCAAACACATAAGAAGTCACTTGCAGTTGGTGACACGAAACGTGTTTTTCACTCCAAAGAGAAGGCTTTTGCACCTGGACATTACAGGCTTAAGTTATCTGAAGACATTTGTGATGAACTGATTGACGAGTTAGTTACTGAAATGAGTAACAGTGTCTGGGGGAATAATCTGTAATTCTTCTCTGACAAATGCCCTCTGAGGGGCAGGGTCATACAGGTAATATATTGGTGGATTACCGGGGACTATTTTTTTTTTATGTTGTGTACAGATATAAACCATATGGGGTCTGTTGCCCTGCGTCTGACGTCATTTTCGGCCTCTCCAGGTTGATATAGATATCCTACCTGTTTTGTAAATAAACTTGTGTCTGGCACTTTTGTTTTTATTTCTGACCCTGACGGCACTGTTTTTACTTTAATAGCATCTGTGGGTTTTACATGGCCTTCATTATTCATTGCTTTTATCACATGTGGCAATCTTATTACCCACTCAGTGTTACGCGTGTCATGCATGAGTTCCTTAGAATACTGGTAACTGAAAAGTCTTTCTGATAACTGTTTGTTAAAGTTCTCAACAATTGCCTGTGATCTGTGTACGCCAGGAATGCCTCGCCGCACTAGCACATTATGCTTTGCAAATAATTGATTAACTGTTCCTTTAAATTCAGATCCATCATCGACCTGCACAAGTCTGGGAAATATTAAAGGGCCTCGACTATAAATTTTTGATAATGCAGTGGCTACTGTTGAGGCATTCTTGTCAGTTATGGGTTCGGCATCCTTGTACCTTGAAGCAATGTCGACAACAGTTAATGCGTACTTGTAACGCTTTTTTCTTATTGTGTCATGGGGTAAAAACAAGAGGTCCATTTGATGGGTGTCATTTGGTATGGTGTTTTCAAAATGTGGTCTTGTTATTTTTCTTGGTGCAGGGAGATATATTTGCCATATTGCCTGTTTTTGCAACCACTGTTTTATCGCATTTAGTGTTACATCCCCACGCACGGCCGCATGTATTTTTTCTATTGCAGTGTTTCCTTTTCAGTAGCCAATAGGGGAGTTATATATTTTTGATAGTTTAATGTCTGTCATTTTTTCTAGCAATGAAATCTCCTGTAAAATAAACAAATGTCATTCCCACTAGAACAAAGATTATTTCTCCATTTCTTTGTTCTGGACTGGGTTGATAGTAGTCACTTAGTTTTGGTTTTGGGATAGACATGTCTTCACCTGTGACAAGATAGTATTCCCTGATTGCGTCATCGACATTAGAAAATGTATGCTGTGCGTGACCCTGTAGTCTGAGTTTTTCATTGATAAAATCAAGTTTCTCAATTCTTTGTTTTTCGTATGCCTGCTGGGCTTGTGCTAATTTTTCTGACACTTCATTATGACGCTTTAATTCTTCTGCAGATTCCTCTCTACCCATTTTTGAAAAGAGGTAGTTTGATCCACTGAATGCCAGGGCGTTGACAACGGCACCTCCCACAATAACAGCTAGTGTCGCAATATATTATTTTTATTTACATAGATATATTTTCAGGAATAATTCCCTGCTTGACAAAAAAATCTTTCATGGCAATTGACGCTCTGACAACTGCAATTAATTTAACTGAATCTTCAATGTCTAATCTGCTAAGGTCTGCAGATTTCATTTTGAGGAGACCTTTTCCAAGCATAGAATAAGCTACTGCTGATCCGCTGATCATGGCAGAATGATAAACAAGATTCATTATATTCTTTGTTTCACTCATTTTCTTAGGCAATAAAAATTAAAATAAATATTTTTATTTATTGCATGAAAAATGGGTCGACAGGTTTTGGTGTTACTGATAATGTGGCAACTTCTGGTTTTGCAGATGGAGTTTCTAATTTTTTGGTCACTGTTTGAGTGTGCGGCTTGTATTTTTTGTATAATTGGTAACCTGAGAAAACAAATACAACAACAAATCCAGCAAATATATATCTTGTTGAGTTAGTTGATAGTCTCTCACTTTGTTGTGGGTGTGACGGTAGTGATGGTCCTGACAGTGTTAGCACTTGTCCTGACGGACCTGACGGACCTGACGGCGGGTCAGTTACTGTTTGTGCCTTAAGCTGTAATTTCTTTTGCCTGTTATAATCCGCTAATTTTGTCCCAGCTTGTACTCTACCTGGGTTTTTCTGTTTAGACACTGTCAAAACAGGGTTCTGTTGGGGTGTCTTCTCGTCCGTCTGATCCATTTGGTCAATCCTTTTCTTTTCTTAGAAAATTTAATTTTGAAAAATCAATATGGCTCCCAGTGACAAGCAACATTACCATAGGAGCAAGATAATTTCCAAATTTCTAATACAAAAGGCATGCTAATTTACCAATTGAACTTGTTACTATTGGATTTGATCCCAAGTCGCAACTTAGGCTGTCAGTATCAGCAACTGGCAGGAAGTGACTAACAGTTTTTGTATATAATGATACTAAAGACCGACTCAGATCATGCGTCATTAGTGAAGCGATGTGATTTTCATAAATTAAATGTAATTTAATTAATTCATCGGCTGAAGGAGATTCTATATCTTGTGTCAGGTACTGTTTGCCTAGATAAGCTTTCGACTTGCCCGATACAACTACAGAGAGAAGCCGCTGTTCCTTAGAGTCTAAGTCTTTGTTTTCTAAAGCGCCAATATCATTCAATAATAACAATTCGTCTGAATTCATTTTATAATGAATAATAATAATAATAAGTAAAATAAAAATGTAGCACTTACCTTTGAGCCAAGGCGGGGCTGTTTCGACTTAATTAGTCTCATCAGAAAGGTCATCAACCTTTGACAGCCCATTGTGAATGAAAAATTTTCCATGGTCACCTACTTTGTACCAAAGACCACATGTCAAAGCCAAATGTGAATTGCTCTCGGATGTGGTTTGTGTGTGTCTGTGTGCTGAGCTGTTGGTACATTCTATCCAAGGAAAAACAGATGCACGGGGCACTCCCGGACTGAGCACAAAACTCATACCACGTGCATGTGATTTCCTCTGACACATCACGCTAAATATCATATGATGTGATGTGTAAATTTGATGGTATGTTCAAAAGCCGAGAGCAATGTAAGCCACTTATATTTCAATTCTCAGTAAGCGGTGGAACTACTCTGATGTATCCATTGGTTTTTCACTATCCATTGGTTTTCCACCTGTCTGTTGTTTTTCTTTTCTTCTCTCTGCAATAAATGCAACCAATCTTTTGAGTGTAGGGCTTTTTTCTTGTAATTGTTTCATTTTATCATCGAGATCTTTTGCAATGTTCTCATTCAGCTGTACATCCTTCTCTTTTAATCTCATCTTTTGCTCCTCTCAAAAAATAGCTGTTTTAATTTTTTCTGTTTTTTTCCACAAGTATACCATAATTATTCTTTTTCCATGTTTGAAACTGCCTCAAAGTTGTTTACATCAGCATGCACCATTATTGTATCAGCAATATTTGTCACCTCTTGTTCAATATTATTTAAGCTTTCTTTTAACTCATGTACATTAACAGTCAGTTTTCTAATTCTTCTTTAAAACGAGCCACTTTTTTTTTAAAACGAGCGCACTACCGCTTATGGAGAAGACAATCTTGCACAAAAGCACTTTTTCCACCAAAATATTGAGTCATGTTTGACTGTGCCTTGCTCGGGAGTTCGGTTTTATTCTAGAAATGTCTTGACACGCACTGGTTAAATCTTGTCGGCCCATTAAATTAACTAGCAGGCAAGCTGGTTTGGCCAAGCTGCTTTTGAAGTGCGCAGAAATAACAGTCAACACCCTCAACTCACAGATAGGGGTTTGGCATAAAGGTTTCTCTGTTTCCAACAGGTTGCAAACTCCTTTAGGTTTTGTTGCTTTTAAATTTAACTCACCTGTTAAATCATGCCCGGCACTGAAGGGCTTCTAAAGTGATTGAGCAAATGCTGGGCAGTGCATTACCTGCAGGCTGCCCGTATTGATTGGCACCCTGCATTAGTGGTATCCTCTGGGAATAAGCATAGGCATCTGATTTTTTGGTGTAACTAGAGCGATTACTGAAAAAATAGTATGCGTTATCGGGTGCCTGTATATCACCAGCAGTTTATTTTTCTGAGGAACAGGTTTTTCAGAAATAAGCTACCCGCCCAACTCTTTCACAACGCATGTCTTGCTATCGCCGTGTTGTCAAAGAGGAAAGTGCCGTCAAGTGGAGACCTGAAGTACAGTTAAAAGTAAAGTAAAGTAAAGCTTTGTGAAAGTAAAGTACAGTAAAGCCTTGTAAAAATGGAAGCCAGGCCTGGGGCCCGGGGCTCTTGAGGATCTGGCCATGTATCAGTTCATAAGAATCCCACTTGGCTCTTCTTGGCACCAGTAGACTTGAATGTGTTATTCGGGTGCTTTGCTAGTTCTTGATTGTCACCTCCATTAAGAGACTGATATGCAGCCCTTTGCCCATAACGAGTTATTGATAGGCTATTACGCCAGACACATTAAAAGCCCCCCAGCAATAATCATTAATCATTATTTTGAACAGCAGAGATTGTATTGCAGGCATCTGATTTTTTTTTTGGTGCTCAACTAGAGTTCATACAAGAAAAGTTAGCTATGTTATCGGGTACTGCGTGATGATTAATTTTTGTCATGCAGCCAGGTAATGCTTTCAGTGTTGTCCTTTATCCAATCCTATTAGCATATTCTGGGTTCACATTGATAGCATTGTGCATATGTCGGGGTCGTTTCTTCGATTTGTGCAAGCAGGTAAATGCATGTCCATATGAGCGGGTACTTTAGAAAATTTCATCAATACCACGGCTGTGTGGCGCATATGCTTCCAACGCCATACATATTTGACTCATAATTATGATAAAGCCAGTCCCAGTCAGGAGAGGAACAGTGTTTCTCAAAAATCAATACCGGCAACGGGCGGCGTCGCGTGCACACTCTGTGCGGGGTAGAGAGATGATGAAGGTTAAAGCAATAATTAGGGGGTTAACTCAGTGATTATGTTAATGTAGGTTTTAAAATGTCATTATCTCTTTCTCTACGTCTGTTGCAGTGAACAATACATGCCGCACGGGACTGTTCCGATGCAGCAGTGGACAATGTTTGCATCCGTTGTATCGCTGTGATGGCTATAAATACTGCTCGGACGGCTCGGATGAAATGGACTGTGGTAAGTACAGATACTCGTAGGCGGACAGACTGACTAGGTTGCTGGCTTCCTGAACCTGGAGGGCAATTTCGGTCAAAATACTACCAGAAACACTGGCCGACATGAGCACACACGTTTTGGAAAAAGAGAGCGGTCAGACAGATGATAGTAATGGTTAGTTATTTGGGTTTAACGCCAAGCAGGCGACTAAGACCATCTCACGGCAGAGATGACAGTAATGGGAACGGTGCCATGCACAATACAAGAGAGAGAGAGAGAGAGAGAGAGAGAGAGAGAGAGAGAGAGAGAGAGAGAGAGAGAGAGAGAGAGAGAGAGAGAGAGAGTACATCGACTCCTAAATCAATAATGCCGTATCGATAGTTCTAAATCAAGGTAAAGTATATACGTAATCTCACGTTATCACAGTTGGCGTTCCTGAGAAATTGCGACTACACTATTCACTCCAGGTAATATTATATGTGGGCTAAAGCTTCCTTGTTTAACTGCGTCCCCACATCTCTCTCCCCCTCTCCCCCCCCCCCCCCCCCACACACACACATCCTCTACACGCCGTCTCACCGGCCACCCACCCCTTACCCTATACACTCCCCCACATCCTGTACACGCCACCCCCCCCCTCTTCCCCCCCACACACACACCCACCCCCTACCCCCACACCCCACCCTACCCCACCCCACCCTACCCTACCCTACAAAGCCCGACTGACACTCACAGTTCACTGAGGCACCCACCCCAATCCCCACACAGGCACCCACCTTTCACACACAAACAAATCCGTTCTGTGTCAACCCTTCACATTTATGTCACTAAGGCAATAGAACAGATTTTCTCGTTCTGTGTCAACCCTTCACATTTATGTCACTAAGTCACTAATACAAATTTAATTTGTGGGACAAACATTGAAAATAGGTTTTTCTCAAAATATAGATCACCAGGCCATTCCTTAATAATTAGGACACGCAACGTTAGTAGAAGAATAGAGAAATAAGAATTTTGTTTTGTTTCGACGTCTGACAAAGTGCGGAGAAAAACACATCAAAACATCCGGGCGGACCAACCTACGACGCATTTGAAATTGAAAGACAAAACCCATAATCTACTCTTAGTGAGAGACCTCAGTGATTCAAAGTCACTATACACGCACCCTGTTTACGAGTGTTTTAGATCAACAAATCACGCGAGGACAGAATGGGCATGCCTGAAATCGGGTGCCTGTATTTGTATTTTCTGATTTTGAAACCGGATCCAAGAACACTTGCTGTCGTGTGTGGGGTTTATTGCCTTCCAACCAGGCCAGAGCAGGAAGAGAATACAGCCAGACAGCTTTTGCGTAGTCATTATTATAACACTTGCCGTAGGGTGTGTTTACTAGATTGCATCCCTTTCATGACCAGGAAGGTGTGCTTGAAATCGGTAGTGAAACGGCTACCTTTTTATTCTCAGTGGAGACGGCCCTGTACTGTACCTTTCATGCCCAAGCTTTTGCGTAGTCATTATATAACACCTGCCGTGTGTGTGTGTGTGTGTGTGTGGGTGAATTTATTAGCAGTACCCACCCCTTTCATGACTACATAGGCATGCATAGTGTTTTGTACACACAGTTTATATATTGTGTTTTAAAAATGAACTTAATGACGCTAGACCCACACTGTGGCTTATTTGTTGGTGCCACAGGCTGTGGAAAAACTGAATTTGTTCTTAATCTCTTACAACAAGATACATCCATCATTTTGAAAACATTGTGATATTTTGTCCTACTATCAAACACAACAGAGCTTATCACAACCGTTCATTCATTTGGACTGACAGCAACATTTATTTAGTCGACCCCGAGAAAAAACTGAATGACTACCTGCTATATTTTTACAAGCAATTTGAAGGACAGACAACTTTGTTTATTGTTGATGACTGCTCTGCAGAGAAGGATATTGTTAAGAAGAGAAACACACTGGCAGAACTTGCCTTTAGTGGCAGACACGCAAATGTAAGTGTTTGGATTCTCACTCAGAAATATAATGCTGTACTGAAAGATTTTCGTGAGCAGTTAAAGTTTATCTGTTTGTTTTACTGTAAGGATCGTGACAGCTTTGAAGACTGTCTCAGAGAGAACGATGTTATACCAAATAAACATGAACGAGACAATGTGAAAAACAAACTGAAATTGACTAAGCATCTAAAGCTTATTTTAAAGACAGATCAACCTACAGGGTATGGATTAGTGAATTAATTTAGCCTTATGGTTTGTCCATAAAAATGACAGACAGACAAACCATTGACATCACAGACTGCTTCAAAGATGTTAAGTGCATTTTTTACTTTAAAACGCATGTTAAAAAGCCGTTTGAGCTCGGTATAAAACTCTCAACACCAACACTGATAAGCATGGCATATAATGTGACTTTGGGGTATTTTGAATGTTTTCCATGTTATGAGTACGAGACTGTTGATCTTAGGATACATACCTTTAAATTCAATGATGCTAACTGCGACTGGTTTGAGGCACTGTGTAAACACATATTCAGACAACTATGTAAACTACATGATTATATTGAAGACGTTACAGTCAATAAAGTGGTATTACACCTACAGCACAAGCAGTAATATTTTTATATTATTATTTTGTCGGACAAATAAAAATGACGCTCAACACAATTGATGTTACAGACTGCTTTAGTTATATCCAGCACTTTGATCAGTTAAGAACAGATTTCAAACAACCGGACATAACACCAGTATCAACACAGGAGATGATTTATGTGTCATATCAAATGACTTTAGAAATATTTGCGGAGTTACCATTTGTAGAGTACATGCCTGTTGATCTTAAGACACATACCTTTGAAGTTGATGATGACTGGTTTGAGTCAGTGTGTGAGCAAATATTCAGACAACTATGTAAACTGAATCTGTTTATTGTAGGTGTTACAGTCAATAAAGTGGTATTACACAAGGTGTAATGTTTTCTATTTATTATTTTGTCAGACAAATAAAAATGACGGACAATGCCCAAAGCTCATCAAGCTTAAGAAACGTGTTTCACACAACAGACTTGCCTATATCTAACACTTACAGTGTTTATGAATCGATAGAAAGGTCTTTTTTGGTCATACAAGATAATCTTCTTTCTGGTAGTGTAAAGATTCAGATTGTTGCTAAAATAAAATTTACCAGGGTAGATGGTGAAGTGATTGTTTCGTATATCTCGACAAGACAACACACAGTTAATTCAAGAAGGGAATTGGAAAAAGTGTTTAGAGAAAGACTGTTGCCTGACTTTCTAGAAGCAATTGACAGAGCAAAAATGCAAGGGTCTGGTTGGCATGAAGGCCGTGTACATGAACTGCAACTGAAGCAGTCAAGATATCATCCTATTTTAGGCAAATTGTGGCTGCCACTACCAACTGAGGTTGCAGACAAAAAGGCTGTCGTCAATGTTCAGAACAAAGATAATTTCTGTTTTATGTGGTGTGTGCTTGCCAAACTGCATTTTGTAAAAACAAAACCTGAACGTGTTTCTAACTATACCAAATTTGTAAATGAACTCAACTTCAGTGGCATAGATTTTCCTGTTAAGGTGGAGGATATAGATCTGTTTGAAAAACTAAATCCTGGGATATCTGTGAATGTGTATGTATGGGATAATGAGTCTGAGAACAAGTTACAACCAATTAGAGTGTCACCAATTGCCCCGGCCCAACCTAAGGTCAGTCAGAAGATAAGCATGTTGATATGATACTAATAAGCTCTGGCTCAGGTGATAACTTTCACTACACAATTATTAGGAGTATGTCATGACTAATTCATAATCATGTATCAAAACACAATGGCAAACAGGAAGTATGTAAAAGATGCTTACAAAGGTTCTCCTCTATAAAAGTGGCACACAAACATACCCAGCACTGTAGGTCAGCTGATGACATTCAAACAATACTTAGGTATCCAGATCCTGGTAGCAAGGTATATTTCAAGAACTATGTTAATCAGCAAAAGCTGCCGTTTGTAGTGTATGCTGATTTTGAATCACTGGTTGTACCATATGAGGGTCCTGTTCCAGAATCATTACCAAAGACCGTAAAATTGAGTGATCAAGTGGTGTGTTCTTTTGGATATATTCTTGTTAGAACCTGTTATCTACAGATGTCAAAATGCAGCAGCTGAGTTTTTAACAGAAATGAGACAACTGTATAGTCAGGTAGTACATTATTTGGAAAAGTGTCAGATGCCTTTGGTGATGACAGAAGAAGACAAACAGAATTTTGATACAGCAGTGATGTGTTGGATTTGTGAACAACCTTTAGGAGGTTGTGATCAACTTCTGAAGGGTGATAAAGTTCGTGACCATGACCACATAACTGGGCGTTACAGAGGTGCTGCCCATGGTGATTGTAACTTGAAATTAAAAATAGATCTCAAGGCATACAAACTGCCTATCTTTTTCCACAATCTCAAAGGGTATGATTCACACATTATCATGCAGGCTGTGGATGAGTCTTACAAAAAAATTAGTTGTATTGCCCAGACAACTGAAAAATACTTGACTTTTAGGCTGGACAACAAATTAGCATTTTACAACTCCATGCAACATTTGTCCTTAGGGCTTGCTAGTCTCGCAGAAGGACTGACTGAGTTTCCAATAACAAGTAAATATTTTGAGCCAGAATTGATTAAGAAAGGAGTCTATCCCTACGAGTACATCAGTGACTGGGTAGTGTTTGAAGAAAGGAGACTGCCTCCAAAAGATAAATTTTATTCTACACTAACTGGCAAAGGTATTTCTGACTCCGATTACCAGCACGCACTTGATGCATGGGGTAAACTAGGTGTGAAACGATTGGTGATTACCATGACCAGTACTTGAAAGCTGATGTTTGCTTGCTAGCAGACGTAGTTGAAAGTTATCGTGAAAAGGGTTTGTTACACTACAGTCTCGACCCAGCTTGCTACATAACTAGTCCTGGCATGACATGGGATGCATTTTTGAAATCCAGTAAGATATTTATAGACCTGTTGTCTGATCGTACGATGGGTGAAATGGTGAACGTGGATTGAGGGGAGGCATTAGTATAGCCGCGAACAACTATGCCAAAGCCAACAACAAATATCTGGACAACCTTGACTTTGACCCCTCAAGGTCAAGGTCATTCATTACGTACCTTGACGCTAATAACCTTTACGGATTTGCGATGTGTGAGTTATTGCCCTTGAAAAACTTTTGTCTGTATGATTTGTCACAGTATGACATAACACAGTTAACAAACTATATTATGACTCATGGCCAGAATGATGCAAAGGGTTGGATCTTTGAAGTAGACCTGGAGTACCTACACCACCTACATGATTACCACAATGATTATCCGTTGGCTGTTGAGAAAATGAGTATGACGGGTAAAAAAGAAGACACTAAACTTGTACCAAATCTGAATGACAAATTCAACTACGTTTGCCACTATCGCTTGTTACAGTTTTACATCAGACATGGGCTAGTACTAAAGAAAGTTCACAGGGGTATTCAATTTGACCAAAGTGCTTTCATGAAAGATTACATAATGAAGAACACAACATTGCGTGCGAGAGATGGCAACACTGCATTTGACAAAGACTTCTTTAAGCTTATGAACAATGCCTGTTTTGGTAAGACTGTGGAAAATCCTCATCACCGCAAAGATGTGAGAATTGTCACAACTGAATTGGGTGCAATTAAACTTACAGGCAAGCCACAGTACACAGGGTATAAAGAGTTTCATTGATCATTGTATGCAGTGTCACTCAAAAAAAAGATTGTTAAACTGGACAAGCCAGTATTCATTGGTATGGCAATTCTTGAGTTATCAAAATTGCTGATGCTTGAATTCTACTATGATTACTTCAAACCAAAGTATCCTGAGTGTCGTCTGCTATACACTGACACTGACTCTATGATCATAGACGTGCCTACTGAAGACTTTTACGAAGACATGAAAACAGAGTTACACATGTATAACACGTTGGATTATCCTAAAGATCACCCGCTGTTTAGCACACAAAACAAGAAAGTGCCTGGTAAGTTTAAAGATGAACTAAATGGTGTGCCTATTGTTGAGTACGTTGGACTGAGATAAAAAATGTATTCCATATTGCACCAGAAGGGCAGTCAGGCCAAAGCCAAAGGTATAAAAAAAACAGCGATAAAAAAAAAACCAACATCTATCATGAACACTACAAGCAAGTATTAGATGGAGAACTGATGCCTGATTATCCATACAAGACACTGAGGTCAAATAGACATAATATTGAAATGATCCAAACACATAAAAAGTTTCTAGCAGTAGTGGACACAAAACGCGTGTTTCACACCAAGGAAAAGGCTTATGCACCTGGACATTACAGGCTCAAGTTATCTGAAGAAATAGCTGATGAACTGGTTGATGAACTAATCGATGAATTAGTTGATGAAATGATTAAAAATGTGTAACAGTGTCTGGAGGAATAATTTGTAATTCTTCTCTGACAAATGCCCTTTGTGGGGCAGGCTCATAGAGATAATAAATCAACGCATTAGCACCAGGTACTATTTTTTTTTTATATTGTGGACAGACATAGACCAAATTGGATCAGTTGCCCTACGTCTGACGATATTCTCGGCCTTGCCAGGTTGATACAAATATCTTACCTGTTTTGTAAACAAGCTTGTGTCAGGAGGTGTTGTTTTTATTTCTGACCCTGATGGTATTGTTTTCAATTTAATAGCATCAACAGGTTTAGGGTGAACTTCATTATTCATTGCTTTTATCACAGACGGTAATCTCTTAACCCACTCAGTGTTCCGGGTGTCATGCATAAGTTCCTTAGAATACTGATAGCTGAAAAGTCTCTCTGATAAATGTTTATTGAAATTTTCAACAATTGCCTGTGATCTGTGCACGCCCGGTATGCCTTGACGCACTAGCACTCCATGCTTTGCAAATAACTGATTAACAGCCCCTTTAAATTCAGACCTGTCATCAACCTGCACAAGCCTGGAAAATTTTAAAGGACCATGACTATATATCTTTGTTAACGCAGTGGCCACTGTTACAGCATTTTTGTCAGTTATGGGTTCGGCGTCCTTGTACCTTGAAGCTATGTCAACAACAGTTAATGCATACTTGTATCTTTTCTTTCTTATTGTATCATGCGGCAGGAACAGGAGATCCATTTGATGGGTGTCATTCGGGATAGTGTTTACAAAATGGGGTCTTGTTATTTTTCTTGGAGGAGGAAGATATATTTGCCAAATTGCTTGTTTTTGTAGCCACTGTTTTATTTGTTCGAGTGTGACATCCCCGCCCACAGTGGCATGTAATTTTTCTATTGCAGTTTTCCCTTTCCAGTAGCCAATAGGGGAGTAATATATTTTTGATAGTTTAGCTCCGACGTCTGCCATTTCTTCTAGCAATAAAAACTCCTGTAAAATATACTAATTTCTTTCCTACCAGAACAAATATTATTTCTCCATTTCTTTGTTCTGGGCTTGGTTGATAGTAGTCACTAAGTTTTGGTATTGGGATGGTCATGTCTTTGCCAGTAACAAGATAGTATTCCCTGATCGCGTCATCAACATTAGAAAATGTATGCTGTGCGTGACCCTCAAGCCTGAGTTTTTCATTGATGAAATCAAGTTTCCCTATTCTTTGCTTCTCATAATCTTGTTGGGCTTGTGCCAGTTTTTCAGATGCCTCATTGTGATGCTTCATTTCTTCTGCAGATTCCTCTCTACCCAATTTTGAAAAAAGATAGTTTGATCCACTGAAATCCAATGCGTTAACAACGGCCCCACCAATCATAATAGCTATAGTTGCCATACTTTTTATTTACATAGAAACATTTTCTGGAATAATTCCTTCCTTAATGAGAAGGTCTTTTGTGGCAATCGATGCTGTGACAACTGCTACTAGTTTAGCGCTGTCTTCGAAGTCTAGTCTACTCAAGTCTGCTGATTTCATTTTGAGAAGACTTTTCCCCAGCATAGAATACGCTACTGCTAGTCCGCTTATCACGGCAGAGTGATAGACGAGGTTCATGATGTTCTTTGCGTCGCTCATTTTCTTATGCCACAAAAATTAAAATAATAAATTTATTTACTGCATGTAAAATGGGTCCAAAGGTTTTGAGACTGCTGGTAATGTGGAGACTTCTTCTTTTATTTTTGGAGTGCTTGATTTTTTGGACACTGTTCGAGTGTTTGGTTTGTATTTTTTGTAAAATTTTAACCTACGTAACCAAATCCTACAGTAAATCCAGCAACTATATATTTTGTTGTTTCAGGTTTAGACTCAGTTGTTTGTCTCTCACTTTGTGGGGGGTGTGAGGGTGTTAGTCCTGACGGTAGTAACACTGGTGCTGTTAATGGTGTGTCAGTTACATGAGCCTTTTGTGTTAATGCTTGAAGCTGTATTTTTTTTTGGTCTGTTATATTCAGCTAATTTTTTCCCTGCCTCTATTCGACCTGGACTTTTAGTTTTAGTCACTGTTTGAACTTGTGTTAAGACAGGACTCTGTTGTGGAGTCGTCTGGGTCTCGTCCATTTTCTTCTAATTTAAAATTTATGTAGAAAAGTCAATATGACTCCCAGTTACAAGCAAGGTTACCACAGGTGCAAGGTAATTCCCAAACTTGTAAAACATAAGGCAAGCTATTTTCCGATTGAACTTGAAACTATGGGGTTGCTTTCTAAATCGTGTGACAGACTGTCAGTATCTACAGGTAGGAAATGACTCACAGCTTTTGTGTATAGGCAGACAAGAGATTGACTCAAATCACGGGTCATTAGTGAAGCAATGTGATTTTCATATTTAGCATGAAGTTTGATTAGCTCGTCAGCGGTGAGGGATTCTATGTCTTCTGTCATGTATTGTTTACAGAGAAAAGCTTTTGATTTTCCAGAAACAACTACAGAGAGAAGACGCTGTTTTTTAGAGTCTAAGTCTTTGTTTTCTACAGCACATATATCGCTTAGAAGAAGTAATTCATCTTGGTTCATTTTATAATGAAAAATAAAAATAATAACACAGCCTTGCTGGGACCTGTGAATAACTTATGAAGTTACTGTTCATGTAACTTACTAGAATAACGTGATCTTACTTGATAACTAATTTCAAAGTTACCTACAATTTACAAGTAACTTTGACGTTAACTTTGAAGTTAGTTGTCACAAGTTCTTATAAGTGACTTAAAATAAGAACTTATGTGTCTTATCATAAGTTTTTATAAGTTCTTGACTCCAGACAATAAGACACTCGGACAGATTTCTCAAGTTACAAGGACAACAAGAAAACTTTTTTTTTTCTCAGTAGTACTCTGGTGGTGGAGCTGATGGTGTCAAATGAGCAGGCATAAAAGGCATGACATCTCTTTGCGAAGAGTATTTCAGAATTAATGAATGATTACCAAAAGAGATCTTTACTTGCCTAACAGTCCGTAAACTTTTTTCATAGTTTCTTCTACGCCTATTTTTTTTCCTTCCTCTAAAAAAGATTGCTTTAGCTCTTCAACATTCGCGGATTGACTCCGCATCTTATTCTGTATTTCAGATTTTTGTTGTTTGTAATTGGCCAAATTATCCTGGACTCTCTTAAATTCGTAATCGTCAATTTTATTATCCTCTAAAGCCTTACTGATAATAAGTTTCATACTGCTCAGCTTAGCTCCAGCGAGCGTACTCAAGGCTTCATGCTTCTGCAACTTTGTATGAAATCTTTTGTTAAGGGCTTCCATACCAAAGCATGCCAGGCCTGTGGCAGCACCAACACCTTCAATAGCAATTCCTATGACACTTCCAATTCCAGTGGCAAAGAGGGCTAAACCAGTGACAGATAATCCGGCTGAAACCACACCCATGGCCATTGATGTGTTGTGTACAGAATTGAAACCCGTTTTGTAACTGTGTTTGCACCGAGAGTATTTTGCTTGTTCTCCTTCCAAATACTTCAACACTTCGGTAATATTCATTAAACGGAATGAGTCTGCCTGTAATGTTTTATCACGCTCAATAGGATCAAGCGGCTCAGGTGGTATTTGCAGGTACAATGGTGGCATTTTTTTTGGCAAATATTTTTTATTTTATTTAATCTTCTAATTTATTTTGCAACTTTTCAAAGCTATACAATTTGCTAGCGTAATAAAATTAAACAAGATCTATGTGTTCCAGTTTTATGAAATTTAGATAAACTAGAGTTGTTTTATCAATAACTACCTTAACAGCAGGGACACTACTCGAAACTTCAAAATCTGTATTGATTTTTCTAATAGCAATAACAACCTTTGTTGACTCTGCTACTGTGCTATCCCACGTAAGTTTGATTCCCTGTGTGATATCTGCTTTTTTCGCAACATCCACAGATCTCATGAGAATTTCAAAAACTATTGTCGCATCTCTATCTATGGTAAAATTTGCTGGTACGAACGAAATAGAAGTATCTGTTCTACCCTTCCTATTTGTAAGAAAATACCTTCGTTTACCATACTCTTGAAGTTTTAGTTTTTCTCTGCTATTGGTTTCGGAATAGCTTGGCACAAGACTTAAAAGCGTTGGCTCAGAGTTCATTCTAAATACTAAGGCACCTTCATCAGTAAAACAAACATAAGGACTGATAAAAACAAACTTTACATCCCATACAATGGGAATAGGTGCAAGTGGAACAGGGGTAGGAATAATTACCCACTTATTACCCACATGTTTTAAGCTGTAGAGCACATTACTTACAGGAGTAGGAACAGTAACATCACGAAGTTGACTAAGTTTAGGAAACTGTCTCTCAGCGCCATCTTTCACATCATCAATTACCTTTCATTTGTACAATCCAACGGAAACAAGTTCAAGGCCATACACCTTTCCTATCTCACCTTCTTTATCAAAATCTTGCACGTCAGCCAAATCTTTCAACTCTATTGATGGACATGCAACTGGTACAATTCTCGGCTTTGGACCAAGACCGCTCATTTTTTATTTTAGCAAAAATAACATTATTTCACTTCCAGCACAACATAAAAATCATGCATTACAACTGGTTTGTCATCCTGATTAGTTACATATAAGCACAATGATTCAAAGAAACTGCAGCCCAATTTTTTAAACTGAGAATTAGGAAATCTAACAACTACATTTTCGCAATAAGGAGCACTTCCAGGCGACACACATTTCAACAAAGATGAAGGCTTTCCATTGTAAAGATTATCAGTAGTGCTCAGTTCTTTCAAATGAACATTTAGCACTGTGTGTACTGACAAATGAACAGGATATCTGCCAGTCATTCTTGTTTTTTTTGGTGATAGTAGACGTCCATCTGATTGTGATCAATCTTCATCTGGATGTGTTATTTTTTTACCTAAAAAACCAAGTAATAATAAAAGACTAATTGATAAAGAAAACTGACCACTTTTCGGAAATTCAATTGTGACAAGTAAATTAGCTGGGTTTAAAGTTGCTTTAATTTTAAATTCATTTTGAAGCCATTCAGCTAAAGTACAAATGTCATAATATCTGGCTCATAAAGTATCACCCTTTTCTAAACCATCAAGAGTTTCACTTACAGAATAATTGTTATCATCTGTTACATTAAACCACTTTACTGTATGGAACATTTCATGGATAGCTACAGCCTTGCTACCATCACGATTATCAATCCCATTAGTTAACCACACTGGTTTGCTTGTGTCAATATTTGTTAAGGTTATAAACATTTTTTATTATCACATACAAAAAGGATGGAATTTAAATCACCAACCATTACCACTACAAATGCATTTCAATTTAATGTGGATGCTAAATACAATGTCGCCCCTACTTATGAACAGAAAATAATTCAGCTAAATCAACTTGACATAGCTGTAAGCGAACAAGATTTATTTCAAGTCAAAGTACCCAACCCGTTTGATCATTACCTAAACCCTCCAATAACAGACGATGCTACTGCAAGAAAGTGGTCCTCAAGTCCACTACAGATGTTTCAAAACCAATTTAACTTTGCTATACTATGCTCAACTACGGGATGTGGCATTTTGTTTTACAGACCATTTGAATCACTCAAACAAACTGATTAGGTCTATGTACCGTTTCCACACTTATTACCAGCTTAGACGTATTCTGTCAGAACTCCATACACCACTGCCCACTGAATCCAGTTTCAACAGATATAACAACCCCATGGATATGAAAGCATTTGAACTGATTTGTAACGAGTTTAACATAAGCCCCCATGCTGGGTATGACTTCACACAAAAACTTGATGATCACAATGGCATGGGTACATTGTATTACGCTATGAGTCACAGACAATACCCTCAAGATTATTACCCCAGTTTCACTTCATTCTCATCAAAATCACAAGTATGGTTAGGCTCAATAGAACAGAAACAGTCTGACGCCTGGACCACATTTATCTTAGACAGGAGTGATGGGTTTACTCAAGCAGGAGTTGAGCGCGTAAATGAGTCTATCAGTACATATGTCTGGTGTATACCAGGTGCACAATCATTAACAAAATCAAATATTTTGAATGGAAGTGAGAAGTTCGCCGCACAAAAACAGTTTTTATCGAACTTGGAAGACTCGATCAACTCAGTGGTTGATCTCCCGTCAAGCATACAGCACTATCAAGACGTTCTCAGATATGCGAGATCAAAAGTTGACTTTGTAGTTGGCATTGGGTTATACATGTTGCCATCTGATCTTCAACTCCAAATGGGGACAATAACAAATTTTAATAATGAAATAATTGTTGCTGGTGTTAGTCAGAAATTAGGACTCAATCAATCTGTAAACTTAGGAGAAACAACTGCGCATATACAGTTGTTAAAACCAATACAGGCAGTTACTTCCCCTGCCCCAACACCCATACAGCCAGTAACACCCAAAACGCCGCTACCAACCATTGACTCCACACATGATTCCGACAGAACAGCATTGACAATAGGTCTCACTGGAGTAGTATATTACTTCTTTACCTGTTTTATTAAATAACCCACTATTAACCCTCCTACTGTCACCAAAAAGACCCACACATGTTCTGCCATAAATCCAACTACCTTCGCCGCTGTACTAATAAGCCAACTGACAAGTGAGCCTAAAATACAAGGCAACGCATCCATTGCTTTCAGAGCCAATTTCTTAAGCAGGTCTGAAATATGAGACAGTTGTTTCTTTACCCATGACTGTAAATCTTTTGGGTAAGTTGGTGCTGGTGGAGCTGGAGGGGCCGGAGCGCTACCCCCTGGTCCTCCCGTTACAGCTAACACTACAGTACTGATAATAAATTCAAAAGCAGTAATTAAACTTGCAATAGTGATACCCTGCTCTCTGAAAAGTGTTTTCAATCTCTCAGCCAAAGTTGTGTCTTCATGAAGTATTTTCTGAATAGTTTCTCTAATCCTGTTAATCTGTGTTCTCAGTTTTTGTCTTCCAATACTAATCACTTCTAGTCGTGCTGATCTTTCTATCTGCAAATCATTTAATCTGTGTTGTATTCTTTCTTTCATTTTTGTGTCATAATTCTCATCATCAGCTGTAGCCAGTTTTTCTTTTTCGCGTTCTATGTGATTATCAAGCTCGCCTAGTTTGGCTACATTATTCACCAGCTCACCTCTTATTGACTGCATTGTTTTATCCAACCCCACTAACTCCTGCAAGGTTAAAGGAGAGTCACCCATTGTTTTCATAGCCTCATTTATTTGCCCTTCTGTAAACGAAGTTTCTTGTATTACTGTGTTTGCTAATTCTGGCAGTCTTGTTACTTCAGTCATTTCAATTTCTTGTCCCGTTGGCAGTCTTGTTTGCGCATCATGAAGTGCACTAGCAAGACGAGGTGGTAACTGTTTATCTCCAATACCAAGTTGATGCAAGGCGCCGACACCACCTTCACTTTTGATTGTACTTAAAGCTCTAAACTTGCCAGGGTCTCTTTTGTTAGTCAATTGTACTTTTCCTTTGTCAACAGTGTTTAAATATAAATGTCCTTTTTCATATTCAAACTGATTAGGATCTATTTCATTTGGGCGGTCACCAACACTATCATAAAACGAGTTTACTTTGTCTTTTAGCAGTTCGTGATACATACTAGAAGTATTTCCCATTCCAGTTACATCTGTTGCACTAGTATTATAGTCATTCATGTCATTCATTTCAAAATCTTCATGGTTAAATCCTCCCGCTGCCATTGTTTTTATTAATTATTATTTTTTTTTTTTTGCATAATAAAATGACGCAGTCCTACGGATCGAAGTTAGACCCCATACAGAAAGCTGCGTGAACCTCTTGGTGTTAAGGGCATTAGACAATCAATTGTCATCACTAACAATCCTAGTACTATAGACCAGAACCAAACTCTTACTGTCAAGTTTCCAAACCTAGGCCCCAGTGATGTTTTATTGTTCCTGGTACTGCACGCCTAGCATTTAATATTGAACTTTTATCAGACACAGATGACAAAAGAACACTAGTTGACAACCTAGGCAGAGCAATTATTAAGACTATTAAAGTTAAACTTGAAGGTCAGGAAGTGTTTAGTCTTGACGATTCTGATGTGTTCTACTGCTACAAAGATTTGTGGCTTACAAAAAGAGAACGAGAGGATCGTATTTATCAAGGCATACAGTCAGATAGCATTATGAAAATTCGAATCAATGCAAGTGATAAATCGACAACAGAAGCCAAGGACATTATTGTGGCAGAAACATATGGAAATAAGTTTTGCATTCCACTTGAGTTTGAAATCCTAACAGCGCATTTGCCTTATTACCAAGGAGCACTAAATGACCGCCTGAGCTTTGAACTAATCTTTAATGACTACTCCAAAGTTATCAAATCAACGGATCTCAATGCATCATACAAGATCTCTAACATTTCCTTGGAATATGAGATTGTCACGCATGCTCATTTAGCTACTCTCATACAAAATCAGTACCAGTCAAGACTGCCGATTTATTATGACCGTGTGATAAGACACAGTTTAATTAATAAAACAAAAGTGACCAGATTTGGAACATCAACCTAAACACGCCTGCTAGGTCACTGAAAGGTATACTCATGTTTTTTGTTGAACCAAAAAGTCCTTACCAAGGAGATTCAAAAAAATTCTACAATCCAAAGATTACACATTTATCCTGTACAATCGAAGGCCACCCTAATCAAGTGTATGCATCTGGAATGATGGGATATCAGCACTATGATGAGATCACAAAGTATTTTGCTGGTGGAAGGATCAGAGATAAATCAGCTAACATTGCGTGCAAAGATTTACATCTGTATGATGTAAGAATCGCTCAATACCTGACAGACAAGTACGTACTGTGGCTAGATCTGCGTTCTACCGATGATGATTTTCTTCACGGCTCTGGCCGTACTATCGAAAACGGCAGTGACGGGATCACAATTCAAATGCAGAAAAAGACTGAAACCGATGGATTAATAAATATATATCTATATCTGATTTATGATGCCCAGTTAAACATTTCAGAGAGCAGGCTAAGCGCTCACGTGTATTAAAAAATCACTTAGCTTTTGAGTTGTTTCCTTTTTAATCTTTGGTAGCCCATTTCGAATAAGCAATGCACCAAATCACGATAAAATCCAAACGTGTTAGCAGACACGTCACGCTTGTGTGGTAAACTGAGACTAAACTGGGCATGAAAGTGAGTACAGGGTGTCTCCACTGAGCATAAAAAGATAACCCTTTCACAACCGATTTCAAGGACACTTTCCTGGTCATGAAAGGGACGCAATCTAGTCACCCCTACGGGAGGTGTTATAATAATGACTACGCAAAAGCTTGTCTGGCGGTATTCTCTTCCTGCTCTGGCCCGGTTGGAAGGCAATAAACCCCAATCAAGGCGACGGCAAGTGTCCTTGGATCCGGTTTCAAAATCAGTACAATACAGGCACCCGATTTCAGGCATGCCCATTCTCTCCTCGCGTGAGTTGTTGATCTAAAACACTCGTAAACAGGGTGCGTGTATAGTGACTTTGAATCACTGAGGTCTCTCACTAAGAGTAGATTATGGGTTTTGTCTTTTAATTTCAAATGCGTCGTAGGTTGGTCCGCCCGGATGTGTGCTTGGAATGAAAACAACAACATATTTTTCTCCACACTTTCTTTGTCAGACGTCGAAACACAAAAACAAAATTCTTATTTCTCTATTCTTCCACTAAGGTTGCGTGTCCTGATTATTAAGGAATGGCCTGGTGATCTATATTTGGAGAAAAACCTATATTCAATGTTTGTCCCACAAATAAAATTTGTATTAGTGACTTAGTGACATAAATGTGAAGGGTTGACACAGAACGAGAAAATCTATTCTAGTGCCTTAGTGACATAAATGTAAAGGGTTGACACAGACCGGAATAATTTGGCCTATGTTTGTGTGTGCGAGATGGGTGCCTGTGTGGGGAGTGGGTGCCTCGGTGACGTGTGAGTGTGTCGGGCTTTGTAGGGTAGGGTAGGGTAGGGTGGGGTGGGGTGGGGTGTTGGGGTAGGGGGGTGGGTGTGTGTGTGGGGGGGGGGGGGCGGGAGAGGGGGGGTGGCGTGTACAGGATGTGGGGGAGTGTATAGGGTAAGGGGTGAGTGGCCAGTGAGATGGCGTGTACAGGATGTGTGTGGGAGGGGGAACAATGAACAATGAACAATGAACAATGAACTTTTATTTTACAACGGTAGAAGTATTTGGTTACAAGACCAATTTTCAAACTTGCCGTTGCTACAAACTACTTATCAACGTTTTCATAAACAAACAATGGTCTAAAACATAACTAGGTCAAACACATACACACGCACGCATGTTCACTCGCAAACACACACACACACTACTCTAAGGAATTCAATTATGTGCTAGCAAACAAAATACTGATGAATATATCGCGATAGAAAAGAAAGAAAATGTGTTAAAAAACCTTTAAAGAGAATTTAAAAAAAATTATGAATAAAAAATTCCAACATATAAATTGCATAAATCGCGCACATGGTGTGCGCGTGCTTGCGCTCATGCGTGCGTGCGTGCGCGTACGCGTGTGCAATCTGCCACATTATGACAGACCACGCACACACGCACACGATCACATAACGTGACCACACGCATGAACGCACACACGCACACAGACGCACGCACCCACACACACACACACACACACACACACACACACACACACACACACACACACACACACACACACGATCACACACCCATACGCACAAATAATAATAATAATAATAATAATACCGTTATTATATAGGCGCTTTTTCTCAATTTTGGGGAAATCGACTCAAAGCGCCGCGCCTGAAACCCAACACACACACTCACGAAACAGACACGGATTTACGCCATTTAAGACAAACACAGTACAAGACAAACGAAGGGCCAGTCAGCTACTGAAGTTACAGAGATTTTTGATCGCTTGTATTTGAAATTTGTAAAGTGGCCTGAGACCGGTACCAAAGTGTGGTATGCAAAGAATGCACACAGCCACACATACAAACACACACATACGCACAAACACACGCACGCCATACGCGTGCCAGTACATCAAGGCAGGTATTACTTGTCAGACATGGAGTCAATGCACATGCCGATACATGGTATGTATTCTAAGAACATGCAGTTTTCCGCATGTAAAGCTGGATTATTTTAGATATTTGAAGAGGCCGTCTTTAAAGGAGGGCAGGGACATACTTCTAAGGTTACATGGAATCGAATTCCAGAGAGTACTACCTGAGTATGTTAAGCTAGATTTAAAGATGTCAATGCGAGGCCGCGGAACCTGATAGTGCCGCCCCAGTCTGGGATGTCGTGAGGAAATTACTGAAAAAAATGGGTCAAGATAACGGGGCCCTTTTTGTTTACACAGCTTATACATAAAAATGGCTTTGTTACATATAAGGTGCTGCTTCAGGGGAAGCATACCAAGAACTTCAAGTTTTTTTTCCGTTGCTATTTGAGGATCCGGTAGGATAAGTTTAGCAGCCCTCCTGTGTAAAGTATTCAGCCTCTTTAAATGCACTTCACTTGAACCATCCCACACTGTTGATGCGTAGTCTATGTGCGACTTTACATGGGCGTTATAGAAAATTTACGCG
Organism: Semisulcospira habei; assembly: GCA_036245525.1. Classification (NCBI taxonomy): domain Eukaryota; kingdom Metazoa; phylum Mollusca; class Gastropoda; family Semisulcospiridae; genus Semisulcospira; species Semisulcospira habei. Next base: position 213,377,009 of record BTPG01000005.1, read on the forward strand.
TCTCTACATCGGTAATGAATTTCAACTTTGATAGCATATAAAGGTTTTTTGAGACACGTTTACATACGCTGCTAATATGAGTTTTCCACTTAAGTTGATCATCTACCGTGACCCCAAGGAGACGGTGTTGAGATACCTGTTGGACTGGTTTGCCGTTTACTGTTAGATCAAGAGAAAGTGGGCGCAGCTGATGTCTTTGACGTGTGGCTATCACCATGCATTCTGTTTTAGATGGATTAAGAACCATTGAATTAGAATCGCACCAGTGAGAAACCTCCTGCATGCTTTTTTGCAGACGTGTATTAATCGCATTAACACTATGATCAGGCGTATGAAGAGTTGCGTCATCCGCAAACAAATCACACGAGGTTTGGTTACTACTCAGGTGCAGTGGTAGATCATTTATGAAGACACAGAAGAGCAATGGCCCGAGGACAGAGCCTTGAGGCACTCCGCTCGTGACAATACCGTGGGACGAGTAGTTACCATTTAAGAAAACTCTTTGCCTCCTACCGCTGAGGTAGGAATTAAAAAACGATACGGCATCTGCATTGCATAAATATGCTTGAAGTTTAGACAAAAGGATGCTGTGGTCTACAAGATCAAAGGCTTTTTTGAAATCGAGATAGACTGTCCCAATCATTTGACATTGATTTATAGAAGTTAACCAGGTGTCAACAAGTCTTGTTAATGCCGTATGGCACGAATGTTTTGGTCTAAAGCCTGACTGATGGGTATGTAGAAGATTACAGGTATCAAGGTACTGGTAGAGATGTTTGTGAACATGTCTTTCAAGTGGTTTTGACAAGGAAGACAAAAGGGATATAGGTCTGTAGTTATTCACGTCCGTAAGATCTTTAGATTTGGGCAGGGGTATTACTTTAGCATGTTTAAGCTCAGTAGGAAACGTGTTGTGTTGAATACACAAATTATAAATGTAGGTTAGTGATTCAATTGTGTAAGGAAGGGAAAGTTTAAGTATTTTGGGGCTAATCTCATCAGGTCCGGACGATTTCTTGTTTTTTAGTGAATTTATAAGCTTGCCAACCTCGTGCACTGCTAAAGGGGGAATACAAAAGGATGACTTATCCACTGTCCTTTGCGAACAAAAGTTAAGTAGAGCCTCAGGACACGAATATGTACTTGACGTTTTGGATGAGGAGTTTACTGACTGGGCAACCGACAGAAAGTGTTCGTTAAAAGTGTCTGCGTTGAGCTGAGAGGGGATAGCGGATGATCTTCTACTGTTGCCTCTGGTGATAAGATTAAGCGCTCGCCAGAGAGAAGATGTTTCTCTGTTCTCCCTTACCATTCGTTCGAACAGAGTTTTTTGAGCCCTTCGCACCATTGATTTGACACGGTTTCGTTGGCGCTTGTACTCAGAAAACTGTTTTTGTTTTCTTAAGTTATTACGAAGTTCCATCGCTTGGATAATATCTTGTGTTAACCAAGTCGGTAACGTATGATTTTTTACTCTCGTTTTTCGTAAAGGGGCATGCTTATTAAGCACACTGTTGAAAAGATTATACCAGAGATCCAAAGCAGTGTCATGATTGTCTTCATTGTGTACAATGTCAAATTGTGTTTGGTTAAGATCAGCTAGAAAGGCCGACTCACAGAAGTGTTTAAAGGAGCGATAAGAGATGGTGGTGTGTCCAAGCTTAGGCTGCGCTGGTAGTTTTGATGACCATAAACATACAGTGGGATAGTGGTCACTGATACTGAGGTCAGCAACACTAACGTTATATACGTTTTGGGGACGGTTAGAGTAAATGTGATCTATGAGTGTTGCTGATGTGGGAGTAATTCTAGTAGGGGAAGAAACTAGTTGTTTTAGACCAAGCTGTGTCGTAACACAATCCCATGCTGCGTGAGATTTAAGCATATCAATATTGAAGTCGCCTAGCAATAAGACATCGCTATTAGACAAATCAACATGTTCAATGGATTGCAGGAAGTCGTCATACCATTCATACGAGGCAGACGGGTTACGATAGAAAAAAACTATAATGACTGGTCTGGTTTTAGGGCCTTTGAGCTCAAGCCAGATACACTCTACGTCAGGGGTTTCTAAGTCTTCACGTCGACGAACGAGTGTTTGGATAGAGTTATGTATGTAAACGGCAATACCAGTCCGACCAGGCATACAGGGGTCTCGCCGAACAATACTAAAGTTGGGAATACTGATGGCATCGTTACTCATATCAGGGTTTAAACGTGTTTCACTTGAACCAAACAAGTGGAACGGTTCAGGTGCGTTTAAGTAAACGTTTAAATCGGACACCTTATTGAAGAGGTGGTAGATATTCAGATGACCGATTTTTAGGTTGCACTGCTTCTTTGCTGGGTGCTTCATTTTCATTAACGAAAGCAACCCTAAACTGCAGCGCACTAGAAGCTAATATGATTTTTTTTTTTACGTTAACCAAATAAAATAATAATTAAAAAAAGGAAATAGAGGAAGTACACTCTATAGCTGTCAATGGTGCACAGTAGAATCGTACTATATGTGCACACCGCTTCAGCTATCGCACGTCAGGCGTGTCAGTAAGGGACACTAATAGTACTGCAAGCACGAGTAGTAGCTGCTGGTAGTTCTTGGCGGTACACAACTAACGCACACGAAATTTAGTTCATACCACACAAATGAGGTATTATGAATACCGAAATAATGAAAACACTGTTTTTCGTTGTCAAATACAAATGCTGAATGAAAAGAACCAATTCGCTTAGCCGTGGCTAATATAGTTGATCGCACCCAAAACGACTCAGTAAGCATGTGTTGGATTGATACTCTGAGACCAGTGTCCGCCATTAATAATAGCCGGCATGGGGAAGGCCGGAAAGTATGGAGCACACATGCCACTGCCCGGGTGCGGGAGTCCGTACGGTGAAGGGTAGTACCACTGAACACCATCAGGGGGATTAAGTTTCTGTTGCCACAGAGCTGTAGGTGGATACATCAGTTGCTGTTGTTGGTGGTGATGTTGCCAGTCAACAAAAGCAACTGGCGTATTCTGTAGTTTCTGAGGCTCTGACATTGTCTCTTCCTGCTGGTGTTGTGGTTCTTGTTGCTGTAGTTGCTGCTGCGGTTCTGTTTGATTTTGCTGCAGTTCGCCCTGCTGATATTGACGTTGATTTTCCTCTATTTGATGCGCAGCTAAAGGCGCACGCCCCGCAGCAACGTCCGAGTAGAGGTGATTAGCAGTAGTCTCATCGCTAGAACTGTCGGCCCGTTGACTGGTTTTCCGGTGGCCATCTTCCCCGCCGTACTTAATATTACCGGCCAGCCTGCGAGTCCCCACGTGGGACGGGTGGATGGGGTCAAGGCGGCCTTTGTGATCCACGCGGTACAGCGCCTTGCGGGGAAGACCGCTTGGGGCTCTGAAAACAGCCGTGTTGTCAACAAAGGTAGCGCCAAGCTTCTTGGCCGCGTGGCACATGTTGGCATTAGAGGGGAAGATGCGCTGATTTAGTACAGAGTTTCTTCCCTGAGCAGCTGGCAAGATGGAGGAAGCCTGGATGCGCGCTTTGGGGAACGCCCTTTTGCACGCTGCGATCAGCGTTTCCCACTGCTGGCTGGTGATCTCCCGCTGCTTGCAATCATTGACCCCCACGTGGAAGGTGACAAGTTGGACGTGGGGTGATTGAGGCTGCTTCATGCACCAATCAGTTAGGTGAGAAGTTTGCAGGCCGGACACTGAAGTGACCTGCACTCTCTCACCTTGGTACATAGTCATTTTCTCGCCCTTGACGTTTTGCAAAGCGGAGTCTCCAATGACTATGGTGGTGGTGCCGGCGTGGACTCGATGATCAAAATTCTCCTCGTTGGGAGAAGGACATTTATGGGGTAGTTGATTACGGCCCCTCTCACTTTGTTCCCGTTCGCCTGCACCGCAGATTTTCCCTTGTTTCTTGGTTTCGGACGGAGGCGCGTGGACCGTTATAAGTGTGCCGCCAGAAACCTGATCCCGTAGTGTACTTGACCTGATGAGCTTAGGTGGGGTAATTCGCACAGGGATCGTGTCACAGCAAGCGGTATGAGGGTTTACTCTGCCACTGTGAGTAATCTCATCAGCTCCAGAGATGGTGGGAGGGTAGGGTGATGCCTTGGGCCCTGTTGACTGTGTGATGACGTAATTATTGACGGGTGCAGTACAGGTCATGAATGAGTTGGCTGTCATTGTCACGTGCGCATTGGAGGCCCTGCAATTTATCGGATAGCTGACAGTGCAAGTCTGACATGTCGGTCAGCTGGTCCTGGAACTGGGATAGTTTGCCACGCACGCAGGACTCAGACATCTGCAGATCGTTGGTCACCAGCACACCTGTCTCACGCACCTGGCACTCTAGCTGCTCCAGTCTTTGTCGCATCTCCACTTTGTTCTGAAACAGCTCCTGGCGTAGAGATTCAACAGAAGCAAGTTGGGCTTGGAGCTGAGTGAAGATGGTTGGCTTTGTGTCGCTGATACCAGAGACCACGAGCTGACTGCCAGCAGTGGAGAGAGGGGGAGAGAGGTGTGGGGACGCAGTTAAACAATGAAGCTTTAGCCCACATATACTATTACCTGGAGTGAATAGTGTAGTCGCAATTTCTCAGGAACGCCAACTGTGATAACGGGAGATTACGTATGTACTTTACCCTGATTTAGAACTATCGATACGGCATTATTGATTTAGGAGTCGATGTACTCTCTCTCTCTCTCTCTCTCTCTCTCTCTCTCTCTCTCTCTCTCTCTCTCTCTCTCTCTCTCTCTCTCTCTCTCTCTCTCTCTCTCTCTCTCTCTCTCTCTCTCTCTCTAGATAACAGCTAAATTTACTCCACGACAGTGTGAAAGGTCCTCGAGGAACAGTACTCTTCGATTACCACTACCTCGCATTGACTTATTCAAATCAAGCCTAGCCTTTTCGGGACCACTTTTATGGAATTCACTTCCTCAACATTTAAAAACACTAACCCACCTTTCCTCCTTTAAAACAAAACTACACATATACCTGATGGAAACTGCTTAGATATATTATTTTTAGCCTGTCATTCTGATGAAAGTTTATGCAAATGTATATATGTTAGTGCGTGCATTTACACGGCTGTAAAGGCGTGTGTATGTATGTATTCTTGGTACTTTGTGCTTGTTTTTGCTGTGCTATGATTTTTCTCCTATGTAATTTGTGCTGAGGAGTGTTACTTCCTTTTTTGTATTTGTTTATTGCTACCTTAGTAGTATCATTTTCTGTACTGCGTGTGTCTGTACTTATTTAGTTATGTTTTTTGTTTGCGTTAATTATTTTTTGTTTGTCTTCATTATATTTCATGTTGTAGAACGTTAGTAACGGCAAGTTTGAAAAATGACGTATTTGTATCTGTCAAAACTTCTACCGTTATGTAATAAAGTTTCATCATCATCATCGTCATCGTCATCGTCATCGTCAATCATCAATCATCAATCATCAATCATCAATCATCAATCATCAATCAATCATCAATCATCATCATCAATCATCATCAATCAATCATCATCATCAATCAATCATCATCAATCATCAATCATCATCATCATCAATCATCATCATCATCATCATCATCATCATCAATCATCATCATCATCATCAATCATCAATCAGCATCAATCATCCATCAGCATCAATCATCCATCATCATCAATCAATCATCCATCATCATCAATCAATCAATCATCAATCAATCAATCAATCAATCATCATCAATCAATCAATCAATCAATCAATCAATCAATCAATCAATCAATCAATCAATCAATCAATCAATCAATCAATCAATCAATCATCAGCATCAGCAATCATCAGCAATCATCATCAATCATCATCAATCATCATCAATCATCAATCATCATCATCATCAATCAATCAATCATCATCATCAATCAATCAATAAATCATCATCAATCATCATCAATCAATCATCATCAATCATAATCAATCATCATCAATCAATCAATCAATCAGCATCAATCATCATTAATCATAATCAATCAATCAATCATCATCATCAATCAATCAATCATCATCATCAATCAATCAACCATCATCATCAATCCATGAACCATCATCATCAATCCATCAACCATCATCATCAATCCATCAATCATCATCATCAATCATCATCAATCATCAATCATCATCAAGCATCATCAATCATCGTCAATCATCGTCAATCATCATCAATCGTCATCAATCATCATCATCCTCATCATCAATCATCATCACCAATCATCGTCATCATCAATCATCGATCATCAATCAATCATCATCATCAATCAATCATCATCATCAATCAATCAATCAAGCATCATCATCAATCAATCAATCATCATCATCATCATCATCATCAATCATCATCAATCAATCAATCATCATCAATAAATCAATCAATCAATCAATCATCATCATCAATCAATCAATCAATCAATCATCAGCATCAATCATCATCATCATCATCAATCATCATCAATCATCATCAATCATCAATCATCATCAATCATCATCAATCAATCAATCATCATCATCAATCAATGAATAAATCATCATCAATCATCATCACCAATCATCGTCATCATCAATCATCGATCATCAATCAATCATCATCATCAATCAATCATCATCATCAATCAATCAATCAAGCATCATCATCAATCAATCAATCATCATCATCATCATCATCATCAATCATCATCATCATCATCATCATCATCATCAATCATCATCAATCAATCAATCATCATCAATCAATCAATCAATCAATCAATCATCATCATCAATCAATCAATCAATCAATCATCAGCATCAAGCATCATCATCATCATCATCATCAATCATCATCAATCAATCAATCATCAGCATCAGCAATCATCAGCAATCATCATCAATCATCATCAATCATCATCAATCATCAATCATCATCAATCATCATCAATCAATCAATCATCATCATCAATCAATCAATAAATCATCATCAATCATCATCAATCAATCATCATCAATCATAATCAATCATCATCAATCAATCAATCAATCAGCATCAATCATCATTAATCATAATCAATCATAATCAGTCATCATCAGTCATCATCAGTCATCATCAGTCATCATCAGTCATCATCAGTCATCATCAGTCATCATCAGTCATCATCAGTCATCATCAATCATCATCAATCATCATCAATCATCAACCATCAATCATCAACCATCAATCATCAACCATCAATCATCAACCATCAATCAATCATCGATCATCAATCATCAATCATCAATCATCAATCAATCAATCAATCATTAATCAATCAATCATCAATCAATCATCAATCATCCATCATCCATCATCCATCAATCAATCAATCAATCATCAACCAATCAATCATCATCATCAATCAATCAATCATCATCATCAATCAATCAATCAATCATCATCAATCAATCAATCATCATCAATCATAATCAATCATCATCAATCAAACATCAATCAATCATCAATCATCAATCAATCATCAAGCATCATAAATCATCATCAATCATCATCCTCATCATCAATCATCATCAGTCATCATCAATCATCACCAATCATCATCAACCATCATCAATCGTCATCATCCATCATCCATCATCAACCAATCATCAATCAAGCATCAATCATTAGTCATCAATCAATCATCAATCAATCATCATCCATCATCATCAATCATCATCAATCATCATCAATCATCACCAATCATCATCATCATCATCATCATCATCATCATCATCATCATCATCATCATCATCCATCATCATCCGCCATCATCATCATCATCCATCATCATCCATCAGCATCCATCAACAGCAATCATCATCAATCATCATCCATCAACAGCAATCATCATCCATCATCATCCATCATCATCAATCATCATCCATCATCATCCATCATCATCCATCATCATTCATCATCATCATCCATCATCACCCATCATCACCCATCATCATCAATCATCATCAATCATCATCAATCATCATCAACCATCATCCATCAGCCATCATCCATCATCAACCATCCATCATCATCCATCATCCATCATCCATCATCCATCATCATCCATCACGAACCATCCATCATCCATCATCCATCACCAATCATCATCCACCAATCATCATCAATCATCATCAATCATCATCAATCATCATCCATCATCATCCATCATCATCCGTCAACATCCATCATCCTCCATCATCATCCATCATCATCATCCCCATCATCATCCTCATCATCCCCATCATCATCATCATCATCAATCATCATCATCATCATCATCCCCATCATCCTCATCATTCCCATCATCATCCTCATCATCATCCTCATCATCCTCATCATCCATCATCATCCTCATCATCCATCATCACCCTCATCATCCATCCTCATCTTCATCATCCTCCATCATCCATCCTCATCTCCATCATCCTCCATCATCCTACATCCTCCATCATCCTCCATCCCTCCTCCATCATCCTCCATCATCCATCAATCAATCATCAATCATCCATCAAACAATCATCCATCAATCAATCATCCATCAATCAATCAGCAATCATCCATCAATCAATCGTCAATCATCCATTAATCAATCATCCATCAAGCAATCATACATCATACATCAATCAATCATCAATCAATCAATCATCCATCAATCAATCAAGCATCCATCAATCAACCATCCACCAATCATCCATCAATCATCCATCAATCATCAATCAATCATCAATCAATCATCCATCAATTATCAATCAATCATCCATCAATTATCAATCAATCATCAATCAATCAGCAATCAATCACCATTCAATCATCATAAATCAATCATCATCAATCATCATCATCATCAATATCAAGCATCATCAATATCAATCATCATCAATATCAATCATCATCAATATCAACCATCATCAATATCAATCATCATCATCAACCATCATCATCAACCATCATCATCAACCATCATCATCAACCATCATCATCAACCATCATCAACATCATCAACCATCATCATCAATCATCCATCAATCGAGCATCCATCAATCGATCATCCATCAATCAATCATCCATCAATCAATCAATAGATCATCCATCAATCAATAGATCATCCATCAATCAATCATCCATCAATCAATCAATGAACCATTCATCAATCATCAATCAATCATCAATCAATCATCAATCAATCATCAATCAATCATCAATCAATCATCAATCAATCAATCAATCAATCAATCAATCAATCAATCAATCATCAATCAATCATCAATCAATCATCAATCAATCATCATCAATCATCATCAATCATCATCCATCATCATCCATCATCATCCATCATCATCCATCATCATCCATCCATCATCCATCATCAATCATCCATCATCAATCATCCATCATCAATCATACATCATCAATCATCCATCATCAATCAATCATCAATCAATCATCAATCAATCAATCATCAAACAATCAATCATCAATCAATCATCAATCATCACCCATCCTCATCATCCATCCTCATCACCCATCATCATCATCCATCATCATCATCCATCATCATCATCATCCATCATCATCATCACCCATCATCATCATCACCCATCATCATCATCATCCATCTCCATCATCATCCATCATCATCATCCATCGTCATCATCATCCATCATCAATCATCATCATCAATTATCATTAATCATCCCCATCATCAATCATCATCCTCATCATCAATCATCAGCAATCATCAGCAATCATCATCAATCATCATCAACCATCATCATCCATCATCCATCATCCATCATCAATCAATCAATCATCAATCAATCAATCATCAATCATCAAGCATCAATCATCAATCAATCAATCATCATCAATCATCATCAATCATCATCAACCATCATCAACCATAATCAATCATCATCCATCATCATCCATCAGCATCAATCATCATCAATCATAATCATCATCAGCATCATCAATCATCATCCATCATCATCCATCATCACCATCATCGTCATCATCATCATCCATCATCATCCATCAACAGCAATCCTCATCAATCATCATCCATCATCATCCATCATCAATCATCCATCATCATCCATCATCACCATCATCGTCATCATCATCATCCATCATCATCCATCAACAGCAATCATCATCAATCATCATCCATCATCATCCATCATCAATCATCAATCAATCTTCAATCATCAACCATCAATCAATCATCCATCATCATCCATCAACTGCAATCATCATCAATCATCATACATCATCATCCATCATCAATCATCAATCAATCATCCATCATCATCCATCAACAGCAATCATCATCTATCATCATCCATCAATCAATCATCAACCATCAATCAATCATCATCCATCATCCATCACCAATCATCAATCAATCATCAATCATCAATAAATCATCAATCAATCATCAATCATCAATCATCAATCCATCATCAATCCATCATCAATCATCAATCATCAATCCATCATCAATCCATCATCAATCCAGCATCATCCATCCATCATCATCCATCATCATCCATCATCATCATCATCATCATCCCCATCATCAGCCTCATCATCCTCATCATCCTCATCATCATCCATCAATCATCAATCAATCATCAATCAATCATCAATCGATCGTCAATCATCAATCAATCATCAATCAATCAGTATCAATCAATCATCATCAATCAATCATCATCAATCAATCATCATCAATCAATCATCATCAATCAATCATGATCAATCAATCATCATCAATCAATCATCATCAATCAATCATCACCAATCAATCATCATCAATCAATCATCATCAATCAATCATCATCATCAACCATCATCATCAACCATCATCAACATCATCAACCATCATCAACATCATCAACCATCATCATCAACATCATCAACCATCATCATCAACATCATCAACCATCATCATCATCATCATCATCATCATCATCAGCAATCATCATCAGCAATCATCATCATCATCATCATCATCATCATCATCATCATCAATCATCCGTCAATCAATCATCCATCAATCAATCATCATCAATATCAATCATCATCAATATCAATCATCATCATCAACCATCATCATCAACCATCATCATCATCCATCATCCATCATCCATCATCCTCATCATCTTCCATCACCCATCAATCAATCATCCATCAATCAATCATCCATCATCAATCAATCATCAATCATCCATCAACCAAGCATCAACCAATCGTCAATCATCAATCACCAATCATCAATCAATCATCAATCAATCATCCATCAATCAGTCATCCATCAATCGATCATCCATCAATCGATCATCCATCAATCAGTCATCTATCAACCAATGAATCGATCATCCATCAATCAATCATCCATCAACCAATCATCCATCAATCATCAATAAATCATCAATCAATCATCCATCCATCAATCAATCAATCATCCATCAATCATCAATCAATCTTCAATCAATCATCAATCAATCATCAATCAATCATCAATCGATCGTCAATCATCAATCAATCATCAATCAATCAGTATCAATCAATCATCATCAATCAATCATCATCAATCAATCATCATCAATCAATCATGATCAATCAATCATCATCAATCAATCATCATCAATCAATAATCACCAATCAATCATCATCAATCAATCATCATCAATCAATCATCATCAATATCAATCATCATCAATATCAATCATCATCATCAACCATCATCAACATCATCAACCATCATCAACATCATCAACCATCATCATCAACATCATCAACCATCATCAACATCATCAACCATCATCATCATCATCATCATCATCATCATCATCATCAGCAATCATCATTCTCATCATCAGCAATCATCATCATCATCAATCATCCGTCAATCAATCATCCATCAATCAATCATCATCAATATCAATCATCATCAATATCAATCATCATCATCATCAACCATCATCATCAACCATCATCATCATCCATCATCCATCATCCATCATCCTCACCCATCATCCATCATCCATCATCCATCATCCTCATCATCTTCCATCACCCATCAATCAATCATCCATCAATCAATCATCCATCATCAATCAATCATCAATCATCCATCAACCAAGCATCAACCAATCGTCAATCATCAATCACCAATCATCAATCAATCATCAATCATCCGTCAATCAATCATCCATCAATCAGTCATCCATCAATCGATCATCCATTAATCGATCATCCATCAATCAGTCATCCATCAACCAATCAATCGATCATCCATCAATCAATCATCCATCAACCAATCATCCATCAATCATCAATAAATCATCAATCAATCATCCATCCATCAATCAATCAATCACCCATCAATCATCAATCAATCTTCAATCAATAATCAATCGATCATCAAACAATCATCAATCAGTCATCAATCAAGCACCAATCAATCATCATCATCCATCATCATCATCATTATCCCCATCATTATCAGCATTAATCAATCATCATCAATCAATCATCATCAACCAATCATCATCAATTAATCATCATCAATATCAATCATCATCAATATCAATCATCATCAATATCAATCATCATGATCAACCATCATCATCAACCATCATCATCAACCATCATCATCAACCATCATCATCAACCATCATCATCAGCCATCATCATCAGCCATCATCATCATCAAGCATCACCATCATCATCAACATCAATCATCATCATCATCACCATCATCACCACCATCATCATCATCCATCATCCATCAATCAATCATCCATCAATCAATCATCCATCAATCAATCATCAATCAATTAATCATCCATCAATCAATCATCCAACAATCAATCATCCATCAGTCATCATCCATCAATCATCAATCAATCATCAATCAATCCTCAATCAATCATCACCCATCCTCATCATCCATCCTCATCACCCATCATCCTCGTCATCCATCATCATCATCACCCATCATCATCATCACCCATCATCATCATCATCCATCACCAATCATCATCATCAATCATCATTAATCATCCTCATCATCAATCATTATCCTCATCATCAATCATCAGCAATCATCAGCAATCACCATCAATCATCATCATCCATCATCCATCATCCATCATCCATCATCAATCAATCATCAATCAATCATCAATCATCAATCATTAATTATCAATCAATCATCAATCAGCATCCATCATCATCCATCATCATCCATCATCATCAATCATCATCAATCATTATCAATCATCATCAACCATCATCAACCATCATCAACCATCCATCATCCATCATCAACCATCCATCATCATCCATCATCCATCATCCATCATCATCCATCATCACCCATCATCCATCATCCATCATCCATCATCCATCACTCATCATCAATCATCAATCCATCAATCAATCATCACCCATCAACCATCATCAATCATCAATCAATCATCAATCAATCATCAATCATCAATCAATCATCAATAATCCATCATCAATCCATCATCAATCCATCATCAATCCATCATCATCCTCATCATCATCCTCATCATCCCCATCATCCCCATCATCATCCTCATCATCCTCATCATCATCCTCATCATCCTCATCATCCTCATCATCATCCTCATCATCCTCATCATCCTCATCATCATCCATCAATCATCAATTAATCATCAATTAATCATCAATCAATCATCAATCATTAATCATCATCCATCAATCATCAATCAATCATCAATCTTCAAGCATCATCAATCAATCATCATCAATCAATCATCATCAATCAATCATCAATCATCAATCATCATCAATCAATCATCATCAATATCAACCATCATCAATATCAATCATCATCAATATCAATCATCACCAATATCAATCATCATCAATATCAATCATCATCATCAACCATCATCATCAACATCATCAACCATCATCAACATCATCAACATCATCATCATCATCATCATCATCATCAATCATCATCATCGTCAATCATCATCATCATCATCATCATCATCACCATCATCATCATCATCCATCATCCATCATCCATCATCCTCACCCATATCATCCATCATCCTCATCATCTTCCGTCACCCATCAATCAATTATCCATCAATCAATCATCCATCATCAATCAAGCATCAATCATCCATCAACCAATCATCAACCAATGATCAATAAATCAATCATCAATCATCCATCAATCGATCATCCATCAATCGATCATCCATCAATCGATCATCAATCAATCAATCAATCGATCATCAATCAATCGATCATCCATCAATCAATCACCCATCAATCAATCATCCATCAATCAATCATCCATCCATCAATCAATCAATCAATCATCCATCAATCATCCATCAATCATCCATCAATCATCCATCAATCAATTAAGCAATCAATTAAGCAATCAATCATCAATCAATCATCAATCAATCATCAATCAATCATCAATCAATCATCAATCAATCATCAATCAAGCATCAATCAAGCATCAATCAATCATCATCATCAATCAGCATCATCAATCATCATCAATCAGCATCATCAACATCATCAACCATCATCAACATCATCAACCATAATCATCATCATCATCATCAACATCAGTCATCATCATCATCATCATCATCATCCATCATCAGTCATCATCATCACCACCATCATCATCATCATCATCATCATCATCATCATCCATCATCCATCATCCATCATCCATCATTCTCACCCATCACCCATCATCCATCATCAATCGATCATCAATTAATCATCAATCAGTCATCAATCAAGCATCAATCAATCATCATCATCAATCATCATCACCAATCACCATCATCAATCATCATCAATCAGCATCAATCATCATCAATCATCATCAGCATCATCAATCATCACCCATCATCTTTAATCATCATCAATCATCATCAATCATCATCCATCATCATGCATCATCATCATCATCATCACCCATCATCATCATCATCACCAATCAGTATCATCATCCATCATCATCATCATCATCCCCATCATCATCAGCATCAATCAATCATCATCAATCAATCATCATCAATCAATCATCATCAATCAAGCATCATCAATCAATCATCATAAATCAATCATCATCAATCAATCATCATCAATATCAATCATCATCAATATCAATCATCATCAATATCAATCATCATCAATATCAATCATCATCATCAACCATCATCATCAACCATCATCATCAACCATCATCATCAACCATCATCATCAACCATCATCATCAACATCATCAACCATCATCATCAACATCATCAACCATCATCATCATCATCATCATCATCATCATCATCATCGTCCATCATCCATCATCATCATCATCATCATCCATCATCCATCACTCAATCATCCATCAATCAATCATCCATCAATCAATCACCCATCAATCAATCACCCATCAATCAATCAATCAATCAATCAATCAATCAATCATCAATCAATCATCAATCAATCATAAATCAATCATCAATCAATCATCAATCAATCATCAATCAATCATCAATCAATCATCATCAATCATCATCATCATCAATCATCATCAAGCATCATCATCGATCATCATCACCAATCATCATCATCATCATCAATCATCATCAGCATCATCAATCATCATCAGCATCATCAATCATCAATCATTCAATCAATCATTAATCAATCATCATCAGCATCATCAATATCATCATCATCATCATCCTCCATCACCCATCATCCTCCATCATCCATCATCCATCATCCTTCATCAATCAATCATCCATCATCCTCCATCATCCATCAATCTTCATCCATCAATCATCATCCATCAATCATCATCCATCAATCATCATCCATCAATCATCATCCAGCAATCATCATCCATCAATCATCATCCAGCAATCATCATCCATCAATCATCATCCATCCATCATCATCCATCCATCATCATCCGTCCATCATCGCTCCATCAATCATCATCCATCAATCATCATCCAATCATCCATCATCCAATCATCCATCATCCAATCATCCAGTCATCCAGTCATCCATCATCCAGTCATCCAGTATCCAATATCCAATCATCCATCATCCATCCTTCAATCAATCAATCAATCATCCATCAATCAATCATTCATCCAATCAATCAATCATTCATCCAATCAATCAATCATTCATCCAATCAACCAATCATTCATCCAATCAACCAATCATTCATCCAACCAATCAATCATTCATCCAATCAATCAATCATTCATCCAATCAATCAATCATTCATCCAATCAATCATTCAATCATTCATCCAATCAATCAATCAATCATTCATCCAATCAATCAATCAATCATTCATCCAATCAATCAATCAATCATCCATCCAATCAATCAATTAATCATCATCCAATCAATCAATCAATCATCATCAATCAAGCATCATCAATCAATCAATCATCATCAATCAATCATCATCAATCAATCATCATCAATCAATCATCAACCATCAATCATCAACCATCAATCATCAACCATCAATCATCACCAACCATCAATCATCATCAACCATCAATCATCATCAACCATCAATCATCATCAACCATCAATCATCATCAACCATCAATCATCATCAACCATCAACCATCAACCATCATCAACCATCATCAACCATCATCAATCAATCATCACAAATCAATCATCACCAATCAATCATCATCAATCAATCATCATCATTCAATCAATCATCAACCATCAATCATGATCAATCAATCATCAACCATCAATCAATCATCAACCATCAATCAACATCAACCATCATCAACCATCAACCATCATCAACCATCATCAACCATCATCATCATCAATATCAATCATCATCAATATCAATCATCATCCATCATCCATCATCCATCATCCATCATCCATCATCCATCATCCATCATCCATCATCCATCCTCATCCTCATCCTCATCCTCATCCTCATCCTCCTCCTCCTCCTCCTCCTCATCCTCATCCTCATCCATCAATCAATCATCAATCATCAACTCTCTCTCTCTCTCTCTCTCTCTCTCTCTCTCTCTCTCTCTCTCTCTCTCTCTCTCTCTCTCTCTCTCTCTATACATGTGATAATAGGAGGCTATGGACGCTGAAGACAAAGTTACATTTGAAAGAGTAATTGCACCGGAAACACTTTCAGAAACCCGGCATGTCCACTCCATGCAATCAAGGGGCCTTAATTCGTGTAAATCTCTTGCGGAGGGCGCAAACTGACTGTACCGCTGCCAATACGTGAATTACGTACATTTGTTACATTCTTCTGATTTAAGGATGACGTCTGTTGCAGTAAACAATACATGCCCCGCGGGTGTGTTCCGATGCAGCAGTGGACGATGTTTGCCTCTGTCGCAGCGCTGTGATGGTGATAAAGACTGCCCGGACGGCTCCGATGAAATGGACTGTGGTAAGTACAGATACTTGTTGAGACGGACGGACCGACAGACTGACTGGCTTGCTGACTGACTGGCTGACTGAATGACATGCGGATAAAATCCAGAACAAGAGGAAGACAAGCGTGTAAAATGTCAGGAAATAACCAAGCAAGAAAGAAACAGTCGTGTTAGTGTCATCCACAGTCGCGTTAGTGTCACCCACAGTCGTGTATGTAAGTGTCATCCACCGTCGAGTTAGTGTCATTCACAGTCTATGTTAGTAATAATAATAGTAATAAATACGGTAGTTATAATGCGCTTATCTTATAATAATTAGAACTCTAAGCGCGCACTCACAACTTGCGGACACATGTGCAAGCTTTTGACAATGACTCTGGTACCACAAATACATTACGAAAGTCATCTTGGGGTGGGCAGTATGGTGATGTTATAGTGCTAGAACTGTTGAAAGTGTTGAAATTTGAGTATAGACTGGAAGGATGAGAGAGAGAGAGAGAGAGAGAGAGAGAGAGAGAGAGAGAGAGAGAGAGAGAGAGAGAGAGAGAGAGAGAGAGAGAGAGAGAGAGAGAGAGAGAGAGTTTCTAATGGAGAGAGAGTGGGATAATGTTCCAGGTGGATGGTCCATAGACGGAGAAGGACAAGTTTGGTGGCAGCTTCGGTGGTGAGGTATTTTCTGATCTGACTGATGCGACAGAGGTAGAAATAGCATGCCTTGGCCGTCGCGGAGACAAACCTGGTTATGGAAAGAGAGGAATCGGAGATAACGCCGAGGTTCTTGGCCAAGTCAGAGAAGGGACAGAGGGTGTTGTCGAGTTGAAGATGGAGATAGGGAGGGAGCTAGGAGAGTTTCTGGCCAGTGCCTACCAGCATGGCTTCCTTTTTATCGTCATTCAGTTTAAGTTTGTTTGCTGTCATCCAGTTTTACACATCTTTGCAGTAGTCAGCCATGCGAGTCATTAGTGACTGAGTGTTGTCGAGTTTGACTTTGTCTAGTAGTTGTGAGTCGTTAGCGTAGAGATGGTGGTGCACGTGATGAGACTGGATGATGTAGGACAGGGGAGAGGTGTAGAGTGTAAAAAGGACCTGGCCCATGACGGACCCCTGTGGAACTCCGCAGGAGAGCCTGACTGAGTTAGAGGAGACGCCGTCGATGGTGACGGACTGCTGTCTGTCGGAGAGGTAGGAGAGAAATCATGAATGAGCAGCGTCAGTGATGCAAAAGAAGTGGTGAAGGCGGTGGAGGAGAATAGAATGATCTATAGTGTCGAAGGCGGCAGAGAGATCAAGTAGCGTCAGAAGAGAGATGTTGCCCGAATCAGTGGAGAGGAGCAGATCGTTTCAGATATGTAGAAGGGCTGTTTCAGTGCTGTGATGTTTGCGATAGGCAGACTGGAAGGGACTGAGGAGATTGCTGTCGGCGAGGTGTAGGCTTAGCTGGTCGAGAACAGCCTTCTGAAGAAGCTTGGTCAGGAAAGAGAGATTGGAGACTGGGCGATAGTTCTTGAGTTCGTGTGGGTCGAGGTTGTGTTTTTTAGGAGAGGACGGACGATGGCGAACTTAAAGATGTCGGTGAAAGCGCCATTCTCTAGAGCTGTGTTGATGATGTTGGTAATGAAGGGCAAAAGTTTTTAAGGCCGTCCCGGTAGAGAGAACCTGGGAGAGGGTCTAGTTCGCAAGTTTTGAAAGGCTTAGACTTAATGGCCTTGAGAACCTATATACTGAGAGACAGGGTGGTAGAACGAGAGGGGAGTGCCTGAAAAAAGGGGGAGGGTTGGGGTTGGGGGGGGGGGTCAAGCGGGCAAGGTGGAAAAGACAGAGTGTCGAGTGTGTTGCACAGAGTTTGGATTTTGTCAGAAAAAATAGGTAAAAAAGGCGGACGGGATTTCTTCTTTGCTGTGTGTGTTGGGAAGAGGAGAGTCTTTAGAAGTGCCTAGGAGTGTGTTAATGGTAGCGAAGCGGGTTTTGATCTGGTGGTTTGAAAGATTTGTCTGTGAACGGTTAGGTCGGATGAGCGCCAGCGCCTTTTTGCTTGTCAGCGCTCACTCTTGGCCTCAGCTATGTCGTCAGTGAGCAAGGGGGAGGGGAGTCGGCTTGGCATGGAGCAGGTGTTGACAGGGGCATCGGTGTTTGGGAATAGGCCTTCTTTAGGCCGACCTTTCAAAATCTCAAGGCACATGTCAGCTTATTCACATAAGCGAGCCGCATTGACTGAAAGGATATGTGTCCCCTAGATACCTGAAATTGAATAGAAGTGTGTCGTGTGGCACAGATTAGGCTACACAGGCATGTATATCGCCCACGAGTCAATTTCTGAGGAACGCATGTATGCTGGGCCCTTTCTTTTATGTCACACATGAGGAGACAGATATTTTAGTGCAAACAGGTGTGGGTAGATCAAAGCGTCACGTGTTGTTTTTCACCTTTATTTAAAATCGATTTGCATGTCTCGGGATGTTTACACATGTCTCGGGGTCAATTTTTCGATTCTGTGCATACGAGGTAATTACTTGCTCGCACGAGTGGGTGTTATATAAAATTGTATCACTACCTCGGCGGTGATCACAATTGTACACATGAATAGAAGTGTGAAGCACTCCAAAATCACTCAGTAAAAGCTATTTTGTCCCGGTACCAATCTCCAGTGTGTCATCAGTTACACGTTTATAACACTATCCCCACGGGAAGCGGTGCTCTGACGTACAGTAACGGTGCGGTGCGGAGGATCGCAATTTTTCCCCTATATTACCCGCACCCTTACATCTCACCAGATTTACTGCCAGTAAGCCATGTTAATCTTTTCTCGCGATTTGAGAATAGCTGAATAAACAGGTAGCTGTTTTCATCATCATCATCATCATCAGTCCCTTGCCCGAACTGGGCGTTGGGGGGACTGAAAGGCAGCAGCAACAGACAGTGCTCTCCACTGAGTTCTATTTTGGGCGGTGGCAAGCAAGTCTGACATCTCGAGTTCGGTCCATTCTTTTATGTTTGCGACCCAACTCTTTCTCTGACGACCTCGCCGACGACTTCCTTCGAGAGTGCCTTGGAGGATAGTCTTGGACAAGGTGTTGTGTCGGGTCACGTGGCCAAACCAAGCAAGCTTGCGCCGTTTCACGGTTGCCAGAAGGGGTTCATGTGGGCCCACCAGGGAAGTGACGATGCTCCGTACATATTCGTTGGTCTTGTGCTCGCGGTACGAGATGCGGAGCAACTTCCTCAGGCACTTGTTCTCAAAGGCCTGGATTTTCTTTTCTGAGTCTGCAAGCAGTGTCCAAGTCTCACAGCCGTAGAGTAGAATATGAACAATGAACAATGAACAATGAACCTTTATTTTCCAACGGTAGAAGTTATTGGTAACAGGACCAGTTTTCAAACTTGCCGTTGCTACATCTACTACATAAGTGACATAGACATGTAAACATACACATACCACACACTGCTGCATGCACTGCTACATTCGCTCACGCACGCACGCACCACGCACATACACACACACATACCCACACACGCACTCAGGTACGCACGCATGCACATCGCAACCCGCGCATGCACGCACGCACACACACACACACACACACACACACACACACACACACACACACACATGTACACCGCAATTCAGTACGCATGCACACACGCACGAACACTCACACACACACACACACACACACACACACACACACACTTACACACGCACGCACTCAGGCACATACGCACAAAAACAAACACACGCTCTCGGACACGCACTCCAGACATACCTACCCGCATACGCGTACGCACAAAAGTATAAAATGAGTAAAAATACAAAGTAAAGCAATAAACAAAGAATCATTAAGTACATTAAAGTTCATACAGCAAGGGCAAATATGAATGCAGGTGCTATCTCTCTCCCCCCCCCCCCTCTCTCTCTCTCTCTCTCACGCCGACACACACACACACATACACACACACAGCATGCACGCACGCGCACACACACACACACACACAGAGTCACACATACAGTACACACACACACACACACACACACACACACACACACACACACACACATACGCGAGCGCGCGCCCAACATATCGAGCACACACATATGAAGGCAAAAACATTATACACAGTACATGCAGTATTCAAAGGTACTCTTTGGCATTCAAATATTATGGTACGGCTATGGGAAAAAGGGTCTCTCTCTCTCTCTCTCTCTCTCTCTCTCTCTCTCCTCTCTCTCTCTCTCTCTCTCTCTCTCTCTCTCTCTCTCTCTCTCTCTCTCTCTCTCTCTCTCTCTCTCTCTCTCTCTCTGAAAATGCTACCTCTTAGCAAGCATCACCTCTTAAACAAGGGTGTGGTTATGTATAAAATCTGGAATGAGATTCACCCAAAATATCTTTGTAAGCTCTTTACCAAGGCAAGTTCAGGTTATTCTACTTCAAGACGAAACTTTATTACACCTCGCCCCAGGATAGATCTATTTAAAACCAGTGTATCTTTCTCAGGCGCATCTTTCTGGAACACACTGCCAACATGTATAACACACGCTAGCTCCCTCTCCTCTTTCAAGGAATGCCTCCTCAAGTACTTGTCTGCTGATACATAATCTACCACAAGTATTCGTATCAAACATGTGCTTATCGTATAATCAGTGCATGCTGCCGTATGGTTTGTCCATACTAATAATAATCGCCTAATTACATAATTCAACTTTCTATTATAATCCAAATAATTTTGCTGTCTGAAGTGAATTTTCACTATGATCCAAATGATTTGCTTCGTATATAGGTCAAGTTATCATTAGCGCGTGTCTGTGTGTGCGCGCGAGCGTGTATGTGTCAGTGTGCGCGCGTTAACGTGCGCGCGTTGCGTGTACTTTTTATTTTTCGTTTGTTTTTTGTATGACCGAATGAATGAATGAATTTTGTTTAATGTCTCTTCATGTTTAATGTTTTCTAATTTTTCTCTGTGTAATTTGGTACTATTAGTATTACAATTATTATCCTGTGTTTGTAGAGTAGCAACGGCAAGTATGAAAAATGGCACACGTGCTAATTACTTTATCCGTTGAGAAATAAAGTTTCATTTCATTTCATTTCATTTCATTTCATTTCTCTCTCTCTCTCTCTCTCTCTCTCTCTCTCTCGCACACATACACACACATACACACACACATACATACACACACACACACACAAGCACGCACATGTACACATCTGAACACACGTGTAAGTTATCCCAATATTGTAATGATTTGATTACGTCAGAGATTCTAGGTGTTTGAAGAGGCTGTCCCTATATGAGGTGAGCGTCTTTGCGTTTCTAATTTCTGCAGGAATAGAATTCCAGAATGAACTTCCCGAGAATGACAAGCTGGTTTTGAATAAATCAATACGCGGCAGGGGTACTTTGAATTGTTGTCCATGTCTAGAAGCTACAGATGTCCGTTCTGAGAAAAAAGAACTCAAGTACAGTGGACATGATTGCTTGTACAGCTTGTACATCAATACACCTTTATTGAACTGAAAGTGCTGGGATAGAGGGAGAATTTTTAAAGTTTTAAGCTTTTCGTCAGTTGAGAGTTCGGGATCGGGAAATATAAGCTTAGCAGCTCTCCTATGTAGGGAGTTCAGCCTCTTCAAATGTACATCACTAGAACCATCCCACACTGTTGATGCATAGTCTATGTGCGACTTGACATGAGCATTGTAGAAAAGAAGACGCGTATCTGTGTCAGTAATTGTTTTCAATTTTGACAACATATACAGGCTTCTGGAAACTCTTTTGCACACATTATTAATATGCAGTTGCCATTTAAGCTGATCATCTATAGTGACCCCCAAGAGGCGGTGGTGTGATACTTGCTCAATTGGGCTGCCGTTTATAGACAGACTAAGAGAGAGCGGGCATAGCTGGTGCTTTTGACGTGTGGCTATAACCATGCATTCTGTTTTTGACGGATTCAGGGACATGGAGTTGGAATGACACCAGTCGGTGACCTCGCGCAGGCTTTCCTGCAGACGCGTGTTAATTGCAGCTACATTTTTGTGAGGAGTGTGTAGTGTGCAGTCATCAGCAAACATGTCACAAGAAATATCGCGGCAACTAATATGTAGTGGAAGGTCATTGATAAATATGCAGAACAGCAATGGCCCGAGGACAGAGCCCTGAGGCACGCCGCTTTTGACGTGACCATACGAGGAGTAGGATCCATTTAACAGTACTCTTTGCTTCCTTCCGCTTAAATATGAAGTGAACAATGAGACAGCACCTGCATTGCAAAGATATGCTTGAAGTTTTGACAAAAGAATGTTATGATTTACAAGGTCAAAAGCTTTCTTAAAATCAATAAAGATCGGCCCAGTTATTTGGGAGTTATTTATGGATGCTAGCCACGCATCAATAAGTCTTGTTAGTGCCGTGTGACAAGAATGCTTGGGGCGAAAGCCGGACTGAAATACGTGCAATAGACTACGACTCTCCAAATATTGATAAAGGTGTTTGTGCACGTGTCTTTCAAGAGGTTTGGAAAGGCTGGATAATATTGAGATGGGTCTATAGTTATTAACATCAGACAGATCTTTTGATTTAGGCAAAGGGATAACCTTGGCTTGCTTCAGTTCTTATGGAAATATATTTTGTTGGATGCATAAGTTATAAATATACGTTAACGATTCTACTGTATAGGGAAGGGACAGTTTCAGGATTTTAGGACTGATCTCGTCAGGTCCCGATGATTTTTTGTTTTTCAGTGACCCGATCAGTTTTCCTACTTCATACACAGCTAGAGGCGGTATAGAGAAGGGGGGTTTGTCCTTAGTCTTCTGCTTACAGAAGTTAAGCAGGGACTCCGGGCATGTGTAAGACGTTTTTCCGCTTGAGGGTATGATTGACTCGGCAACAGACAAAAAATGTTTGTTAAAGATGTCTGCAGTAATACTAGAAGGAATGGCTGACGATTTCTTGCTGTTACCTCGGGTGATGAGATTAACTGCGCGCCAGAGTGCGGCAGTATCTCTGTCTTCTTTAATCATTCGTTCAAAGAGAGAGTTTTGAGCCCTGCGTACCATAGACTTGACACGGTTACGTTGTTTTTTGTATTCGGTAAATAGCTTGTGTCTTCGTAAGTCATTTCTCAATTTCATAGCTTCAATTATTCCTTGCGTTAGCCAAGGCGGTAACGTGTGGTTTTTTACCCGCTTTTGCCGTAAAGGGGCGTGTTTGTTAAGTACTCTTGTAAAGAGTCGATACCAAATAGTCAGAGCCTTTTCAGGGTCAGTTTCGTTATTAACGACATTAAATGGTGTTTGATCAAGGTCTGCTAGAAAAGCAGACTGATTAAACTGTTTAAATGAGCGGTACGTTATAGTTGTGTGCCCGTTCTTACGATGCACTGGCAGTTTTGTTGACCAGGAACACACAGTAGGAAAGTGATCACTGATGCTGAGGTCAGGAACACTAACATTGAACACACTAAGGGGACGGTTGGTGTAAATGTGATCAATGAGTGTTGCGGTTGTTTTTGTGATCCTAGTAGGGGCCGAAACTAATTGTTCTAAGCCGGTTTGTGTGGTGATGCAATCCCACGCGGTATGGGGCTTTAACATATCTATGTTAAAGTCGCCTAGTAGCAACGCATCACAGTTAGGTAGGCCAACTTTTTCTACTGCATGCAAGAAGACGGGTTTAGTTTTTGGAGCCCTAAATTCCAACCAAATGCACTCAACTTCCGGAGTTTCTATGTCCTCACGCCTTTTTACTAAATGTTGGACTGAGTTATGGATGTAAACGGCAAGCCCAGTCTGACCAAGTACACGAGGGTCACGTCGAGTGATGCTAAAGTTAGGTATGTGAACGGCTTCATCGCTTATGTCGGAGTTAAGTCGCGTCTCACTAAGACCAAACAGGTGGAATGGTTCAGACGAGTTTAGAAAAACATTCAAATCGGCCACCTTGTTAAAAAGATGGTAGATGTTCAAGTGACCAGTTTGAAGGCTTCCGTGTGTCTGAGCATTATGGGTCATGTTGAATTTTAACTTTCCCAAATGAAGTGCAACACAATAAAAAAAAATATATAAACAGAGGGAATAGGGAATAAAGTTTCAATGCAGTAAAGCGCGGCTGAAGTTATAGCACCTCGTATCAAAACGTCACAAATGGTGTCCAACACAGCGTTATCAAATGAAGATCGTTTTTGATTAATAGTGTATCCACGTATTAATGCTGCGCAAGCTGTCTAAATAAGTGAACAAATGGTGTAGCCTGCGATGTGAAGTATCGTAGGCTGAACACTTGAAACCGTACTGTCACAATGAAAACTTAGCGGAGCTTTGGTAATCAAACCAGGCGAGAAAATCACAGAATTTGAGGCACACAGTCAATCACTGCTTTGGAATAAATCACAAGCGAACGCAGAAGAACCGTATATAAAGAAGCACACGTAACACTGACGTAATAATGAACTGCCTCACACACCCACGGTGAAATCTGCGAAGCACAACGGTGAAGGATCACTGATCACACGACACTGAATTACCAACCGCGTAAGTAGCTGACGTATCCATTGGCACCATTCGCTGTGGGCACCTGGCATAACTGGTGGTACGGTGGCAGACTATTAACCGGATAAGCAGATACACTGGTTGCTGGGCGATGATTCGACCACACACCATGGCAACCATCCGGGTACTGTGGTTGTTGCCAGGGTGCTGCAGTTGAAGAGTTGGTATGTATTTGCAGCAGATGATGGTACTGGAGTTGCTGCCAGTCAGGAACCGGCATGAAGGGCATCTGTTGTAGATGTTGCTGCTCCTGTTGTAAATGTTGTTGCTGCGCCTGTTGTAGCTGCAGCTGCTCCTGCTGTTGAAGTTGTTCATGGTCCAGTGGTTGAGGCTCCTGGCGTAGAGGTAGTTGTACTGGTGATGTGGGACCAGCAGAACCGGATACAATAGTGTCAGAAGTGGAAGTGCCTATGAGGGACTTGTAAAGCCTGTACTTGATGGTGAAGCTGATGGAGTTACTTCGCCATATCCTGTCCAGCCTGGCCATTGCGGATGTTGCTGTACCTATCCTGATACGGATCTCTGCTATGCAACTACCGTCTTTGGACAGGGTGGCTCCCAAGTACTTGAAGCTATTGACCTCTTCTAGCTTTTGGCCATTCATGTGAATGTTGCTGCTGCTGTCGCTTGTGGTGTTGATCATCACTTTGCTTTTATCCGTACTGATCTCCATGCCATAAGACCCTGCGCTACTTGAAAGTTTGTCTGTCAGGTTTTGGAGCTCACTATTGCTGCCTGCCATGAGGTCAATGTCGTCTGCGAAAGAAGCCCGAAAAAAGTAAACCGGGGGCAAACGTGGCCGTTTTTAATGCGGCGGAACACATCAACTTTTACTTATTCCATACAATCAAATGCATACGTAGAAGCGCAAAACACTCAAGAATCAAATGATAAAAGGCATAGTGTCCAAATAGATCACTAAAGTGTCATCAGTTACAAGTTTATAACCCCACCCTTAAGGATAAACGGCGCCCCGAGCCACGGTAACTATGCGGTGCCGACAGTCGTTAAACTGACCATATATCACACACAAAGCGTTCGATTAGCCCGATATTATCGTTTCTGACTAGTTATGCCTTATTAAGTTTACAGAGTGCTGCATTTGTCTCAGGAAAGAGGCGCCACCAAATGAACCTATCTATCCATAATGTGTCCACTTTTAACGCCACGCTACATAACACCCACACCATTTTTAAAAATTATTATCGTACACACAGATAGAAGCGCCAAACACTCTATAATCAAACAGTACAAGCCATTTGTGTAGTTATTGACTCTAAAGTGTCATCAGTTACAAGTTTATGCCACTACCGCGCGTTAAATGATCCTCTGACGTACAGTAACGGTGCGGCGCGGCGGGTCGGGAATTTTCCATATATCATGCACGCTGAACCTTACGTCACTAAATATCTCACCAATGTCTACTGCCAGTAAGCCATGATAATCGTTTATTGCGATTTGAGAATAACTGAGTAAACAGATTATAACTGTTTTACAACCAGGAAAAAAGCCCGATAAAGTAAGCCTCTTTGACAAACTTGTCCATTTTGAAGGCGGAGGAACACATCAGCTTTAACTTGTTCTATATTATCAAATGCATAAATAGAAGCGCTAAACACTCTAAAATCGAACAGTACAAAACAATGTGACCAATCCGATCACTAAAGTGTCATCAGTTACATGTTTGTAACCCCATCGATAGTATAAAACAGCGACACGAGCAAGACTAAATATGCGGTGCCGTTAGGCGACGATTTTAGCATAAATCATACACAAAATACGATTTATCACTATCAATTTCACCAGAACGTTCAAATAACCCGACATTATCGTTTCTGACTAATTATGTCTTATTGAGTCTATAGCGTACTGCATTTATCACGTCAGGAAAGAGGCGCGACCAACTACCCCAGTAATTCTATAAACGTGTCCACTTTTAACTCCACGCTAGTTCGCACCAGATTAATGTTTTATTATAATCGTACACATGATTAGAAGTGCAAAACACTCTAAAATCAAACAGCACAAGCTATTTTGTCCTTATCGACCTCTATAGTGTCATCAGTTACAAGTTTAAAACACTACCCACACTGTAAACAATGCTCTGACGTACAGTATAACGGTGCAGTGCGGCTGATCGGAAATTTTCCCATACATCAGGCACACAGACTTTTACATCACTAAATACCTCACCAGATTCTACTGTCAGTAAGCAATGATCATTTTTCTTCTTGCGATTTCAACATAGTTCAGTAAACAGGCGGCTGTTTCACTATCAGGAACGAGGCCCGAAAAAGTAAATCGGCTTGACAAACTTGACCGTTTTGAAGGCGGCGGAACACATTACCTCTTAATTATTCCATATAATCAAACGCCTAAATACAAGCGCATAACACTCTAAAATAAAACAGTGAA
Source organism: Semisulcospira habei (assembly GCA_036245525.1). Classification (NCBI taxonomy): domain Eukaryota; kingdom Metazoa; phylum Mollusca; class Gastropoda; family Semisulcospiridae; genus Semisulcospira; species Semisulcospira habei. The sequence goes on from BTPG01000005.1 coordinate 213,405,514, forward strand.
AGGCAATGTGTTCAAATCGACCACCAAAGTGTCATCAGTTACAAATTTGTAAACCCAACATTAAGCGAAAAACAGCGCGCTGAGCCACGGTAACAATGCAGTGCTGTCAGTCAGTGAATTTAGCATTTATGTCACACACACAGTCCGTATTATCACTATAACTATCGCCAGAACGTTCTAACAACCCGATAGTATCGTTTTTGACTAATTATGTCTTATGGAGTCTATAGAGTGCTCCATTTCTCTCTGGAAAGAGGCCCGACAAGATACACGAATCGTTCTATAAACCTGTGTCCACTTTTAACGCCAAGCTACATAACACCTACTGTAACGCACGCAGACTTGCCCACAGTCGCACGTACAGACTCTCACGCAACAGACGCATACACCGCCACTGACTCAGACGGGCGCATTCATGCGGTAAAACAAACACACGGGCTCCCTTTCTAAAGTAACCTTTATACACAATAAATGAAAAAGAATAACTTAAATGACTATCAACTATATACAATGTTTTACTATCACACCACACACGTATCACAGTATCTTTGCCAGGCTAGGTCTTAGTCTCACATTGCCTCCAACCTGTTTGATGTTGTTGCCTGGTTACGTTGGTCCTTCTCACGTCTAGGCGTGAAAGTCCTTCCTCGTACGCGTATTGCCGTCCTGTCTCTTTGGGCACGGACGTCCTCGTTCTCGTACGGCACACTCAGTTCTCGCTTGGACTTGGGTATCTCGGTTCCCAGTCAGACTCACTCCCAGAAGAGCTGGAGGGATGACCTCACGTAGGTCCCACCTGCGACTCGACGTCTCGGCGTCTGTCTTCCACTCTCTTACAAGAACTCTAAAAAGACAACAAAAGTCCCAACGTAACACTTGCTAAACACACAACATATTGGATCAATGAGAAACGTCACGTAACCTGGCTGATACAAATAACTCACACGTTCATTCACACACACACACGTGCTTCATAAACTATTTTCGTATCACCCCCATATCTGTCACTATCTTGAAACAGACTATAGCCTAACTGACACTCTTGCTATACATTACTCTATACCCTGGAAAAGACTGTGCTTAACCAACCACGTACTATCTTCATAGCGGCTTAGACATACACACTTCATATTCCTTTAGTCATCTATCTCGGTAAACAACTGTATACAAACCACCGGTTACTTCACCGAATTCTAAACATACATAACTAAACCAAACCGGAACACCACTATACAACCACATTAATCTTACCACGCATACCGTCTTTAACTAAACAATTGTCAATACTACATTTATAGAAACGTACCTGAAATCTAGGCTTCAGAGTCTTGGAATGCGGGCTAGGAACTCGAACACAACCGTTCCATACGATAAGACAGCCCGCAATAACCAAACTAGACCTCTGACAGTCACAGCTTCCGCCTAAAACTCACTAAACATTACTCACTACAAATCCCGTGCTAACCATGTCTTAAATATTCCACATGGAGAGCAGGCCCCACGGACTATCGGCACAAACAAACCGTTAACAAAAACCCGTACCGTACTAATCCTACTGTGCGAGCACTATGCACGAGCATAGAGCTTCATCACACCTACTCATATTTTATTATAATAAATAACACGGATAGAAGCACCCAACATTCTAGAATCAATCAGTACAAGCTATTTTGTCCGTACCGATCGTCACTGTGTCATGAGTTACACGTTTATAACACTACCCCAACGGAAAACCGTTCTCTGACAAACAGTAACGGTGCGGTGCGGTGAATCGCGAATTTTCCCATATATCACGCACGCTGAATCTTACATCAGAACATATCTCACCAAATACGACTGCCAAAAAGCCATGATAATCGGTTCTCGCGATTTCAACATAGCTGTGTTAACATAGCTGTTTTCTATCAGGAGACGAGAGACCGAAAAACGTAAGCTGGTTTGGCAAATATGTCCGTTTTGAAGGCGGCAGAAAACATCAACCTTTACGTATTCCATACAATCAAATGTATAAATAGAAGCGCTAGCCACTCTAGATTCGAACAGTACAAGGCAATGTGACCAAATTGATCAATAAAGTGTCATCAGTTACAAGTTTGTAACTCCGCCGTTAGCAAAAAAAAGGCGCCCCGAGTCACAGTACTGAACTATGCCGCGGTGCGGTTAGTCGGCGAATTGAGCATATATCACGCAAAAGGTCCGTTTTATCACTATAACTAACACCAGTACGTTATAACAAGCCGATAATATCGTTTCTGGCTAAATACATCTGATGGAGTCTGTACAGTTTGCATTTGTCTCAAGAAAGAAGCGCGACCAAATGCTCCGTACATATTCGTTGGTCTTGTGCTCGCGGTACGAGATGCGGAGCAACTTCCTTAGGCACTTGTTCTCAAAGGCCTGGATTTTCTTTTCTGAGTCTGCAAGCAGTGTCCAAGTCTCACAGCCGTAGAGTAGAATAGACACTACGAGGGACTTGTAAAGCCTGTACTTGATGGTGAAGCTGATGGAGTTACTTCGCCATATCCTGTCCAGCCTGGCCATTGCGGATGTTGCTGTACCTATCCTGATACGGATCTCTGCTATGCAACTACCGTCTTTGGACAAGGTGGCTCCCAAGTACTTGAAGCTATTGACCTCTTCTAGCTTCTGGCCATTCATGTGGATGTTGCTGCTGCTGTCGCTTGTGGTGTTGATCATCACTTTGCTTTTATCCGTACTGATCTCCATGCCATAAGACCCTGCGCTACTTGAAAGTTTGTCTGTCAGGTTTTGAAGCTCACTATTGCTGCCTGCCATGAGGTCAATGTCGTCTGCGAATCGAAGATTGCACAGGGATCTGCCACCAATAGAGATTGAAGTATGATGGTCGTGGAGGGTTTCCTGCATGATCTTCTCCAGGAATATGTTGAAAAGGACAGGAGAGAGCAGGCATCCTTGACGGACACCGATCGTTACATTATGATCACTAAAGTGTCATCAGTTTATGATTATGCTTTATGAAGGATGCAGATGATCGTCTAGTTCTGTACCTGCGTTTTTCTCTGTGGGCTAGCGATTGGATGCCTGATAAGCGGGGGCAGAGGATCTAACTGTTTGTCTGTCCAGCGCTGAGTGATTCCCCTTGGTTTGTGTACATCAGTTACAAGTTTGTAACTCCATCCTTAGCGAAAAACAGCGCCCCGAGTCACAGTAACTGTGCGGTGCGGTTAGTCGCTGAAGTGACCATAATATATCACACACAAAGTCAGTATAATCACTATAAATATCACAAGAACGATATTATCGTTTATGACTAATTTAACCTCAAACTGGCGGAACAGTTGGTCAATGAAGAAGAGGTCACGCAAGCGCACTGGTTCACTTTTGGGAACGTGGTCGTACGGTACACACCATGTGCTACTCGAGATCCTAATCTTTTTGTGGTTTTCCTTTAATCATTGATGGGATCTGCCTCAGATTTTCTGGTGATACACTGAGGTAGGATACAACCTTTTCTTTTCTTTCAGGATATTAATCTTAACTCCAGAGATAGCGTTTCAAGAACTGTTTTCAGTTTACGCTTCTCGGTCTAGGTTTCCCGCGGCATAGTTATGGCGGACCCTGCGGCAGAAACTAGTAAAACAAAACTGACTCTAGTAAAGAGAGCATTACACTGACAGACATTATGGCTTGCATGAAAGATATAAAAAGCAGACTTTCGAGGTTAGAGCAGGACAGTATGGACACTTCACAGGGTGAAGTAGAGTTTGAAAGTGACAGCGAGCGTGGTGACGCTACGATAGCGGGGATCAGGGATCCCAGTCAGATCGAGCCGGAGGCCGGCTCTGTGAGTGATGATCTAATCTTTACTGTCACACTGCCAGGGGCAGTTGAAGAATCCCAGGGGAAAATTCTTTGCTTGACTTCCTTGTGGGGAAGCTGAAATGAATGCAGGATGCATCGCTGTCAGAATTTCTCAAGAAGTACCCCATTCCTGAGAATTGTAAAATACTGGCACTACCCACACTCAATGAAGCTGTCAGAGGCAAATTCAATGCGCAAGGAAAAAGGGCGTATCAAATGTGCATTTGTAAATTGCACAAGCTGCGGCTGCAGCAGTGAAAGTGTCAGTGAATTAACATGAATTCGCTACGCGGACAGCTAAAGAGTCCAGGAATGTGCATAATAAGCATGTGGTTCAAGCAACCAATGAAAACCTCGGAATTCAGTGTTGGAACCTCTTCGCGTTTCTTGGAAACGCGGCGGAACAGGAAGTTTTCATTCGAACAATGTACAAAATACACAATTCGCTGCCGAAAGACATTCAGGGAATTGATATTACAAAAGTTAATAAAAGTTAAAACAGGCTTGGCACTTACCATCCGCGCGGCTTGAACATTCGCCCCTAGGGATGTATGCTCGGCCTGATGGGTAGTTGGTGCCAGACTTGACCTCACTGTTGATACTGGATGCTACCTTTGAGTGTGTGTGTATGTGTGTGTGTGTGTGTGTGTGTGTGTGTGTGTGTGTGTGTGTGTGTGTGTGTGTGTGTGTGTGTGTGTGTGTGTGTGTGTGTGTGCATGTGCGCGAGCTGCAGCAGGCACGAGTGAATGCGAATGTATGCAGTGACGTGTATGTATATAGACGTAAGTTTTGTGCTACGTGTTTTGTGCATGTGTATTTGCGTCATTATGTGTACGTGTGTGTGGGTTTTTTTTTTTTTTTTTTTTTTTTACGTCATTATAAATTCTCTCTATACAGGATGACGTCTATTCTTTCTGTCGTGTTCTTTTCTGTTCTATTGTGTTGTACCCGTCTTTTTTAAGCGTGTTTCTTTCTCCGTTGGGTACTTCTTTGCATATTACACGCTTGGCAGTCACCTTTTTGGTCTGGTTTGATTATTTTTCTGTTCTACGTTTGTTTCCATGTCACCTGAGGAAGGATCTTTGATCCGAAACGTCGTTATTTGTTTCTATTTTAAAGGGTTTTCTACCACTATCTTCTGTTTTTCTTTCACGTGAAACCCTAGCGGCAACAGTTTTACTACAAAAGTTAATAAGTCGGATTCAGAAAAGTTCTGGTGAAGATGGGGGGAAAAGCTATGATGGCAGTGAGAGAACAACGAAATGCGAGCAAGAATGCCCACCGTTTCAAACCCTATATAAGATGCGGAATGCCGGGTTCTTCCAGTGCTGTTTTAGGACAAGAAAATCGGGGCTTTCGTCGGCCATTCTTTTCCCAGAAGGGGGGCGGACAGGCGTACCGAAAGTAAACGAAGCGCCCAGTGTTTCACCTGCTCCGATACCAGGGGAGATTACGGTGAGAAGGTTCTCTCAGTCATTGAATCTAAGAAAGCATCTTAGCACGAAGAGGCAAACAAATTTCAAGCTGGCTAGATAATGTTGCATTTAGAGCAGTGGAAAGAATTCACAACTGATAAAGACATCCTTAGATTAGTCCAAGCAGCAGTGATAGAGTTTTCAGAAATCCCACGGGAAGATAAACCATCCCCTGAGCTTCATTTCACAGACGAGAGAACACAGGCTATAGAATTAGAAATACAAGAGTTGTTAAGGAAAAGGACTTATTGTACCTTTTCAACCAATTGGAAGGAGAGTATTATCAGCGTTTTTTTGTACGCCAAAGAAAAACAAAAAGTTGAAAATGATTCTCATGTAATCTCAACCTGAAAAAGCTAAATCAAGATGTTGAATGTCATCATTTAAAAATTGAGACTTTTCAAAAAACCATTACTCTGGTCAGGAAAAAATTGCTGGTTTGTTTCTCTTGACTTAAAAGACTCCTACTATTCTGTACATGCTGATAAGAATCTCAAAATTCCTTAAAGTTCATGGGGAAAGCCCAGTGGTATAAATTTACAACTGTTTTTCAATGGTTTAGCTGGTTGTCCAAGACTGTTATTGTTAACAAAATTGTTAACCTTAAACTTAAAGCCTGGGTTTGCACATTTGCATAGACTTGGGGTTTTATCAACAGGTTCATTGATGACTCACGTTGTTGGGAGATTCCCAAGAAGAGTGTGCACATAATGTTGAGCAAACCATGACTTGTTTGCAAAAACTGGGGTTTGTTCTACATCCTGATAAATCAGTCTTTGTGCCAACACAGTCTATTTCTTATCTGGGGTTTGAGATAAACTCAAGACACATGACTGTGTCTTTGACTGAAGAAAGGAAAGAGAAAATCTCAGATATGGCATCAACAATCCTTAGTCAGGACAAAACAACTTTAAAGTGTAAAGAGTTGGCTAGTTTGATAGGTTTGGCAGTGGCTAGCTTCCCAGGGGTAAATACTGATCTTTGTACTACATCAATATGGAGGATGATAAAATTAAAGCATTAGAAGCCAATGCTGGTACATTTGATGCTTTGGTTGTTATTTCAGAAGACGCCCTGAAGGAATACTCTGATGGGAAACTAATATCAGCAATGCTTATAATGAATTAGAGGTAAAGGAACCTGTTTTCATTATCAATTCAGATGCCTCATGGACTGGTTGGGGATGTTTCTGTAAAAATGTAAGTAAAAAAACAGGGGGACATTGGACCTCAGAAGAATCAAGTCAGAGCATCAATGTGCTACAACTGATGGCTGCAACGGTTGGCTTACAGATATATGCAGCTGAGATGCATGATGTGCACATCAGACTTGTGTTAGATGATACAACAGCAGTTGCATGCATAAATAAAATGGGCACAAACCATTCAAAAGCCTGTAATTCAGCAACTAAGCAGCTTTGGTTGGTTTGCAAAGAAAGAAATATTTGGTATAGTGAAATTTACATTCCTGGTAAGGCTAATGTTGAAGCAGACGAGTAATCAAGACAGTTAAACTTAGATGCAGAATGGCAGTTAAACCCTGACTTGTTAAAGGAAGCGCTGAGAGTGTTAAGGTTTGAGCCTGACATTGACCTCTTTGCTTCACGGGTCAACATATAGTTTAAGGACTATGTGCCTTACAGACCAGACCCAGAGGCGGCTGCTGTTAATGCATGTGATAATACTTGGGCTGATAAATCCCTTTATGCTTTTTTCCCTTGTAGCCTCATTCCTCTAGTTCTGAGGAAAATAATGAAAGACGAAGCGCGGGGACTTATAACATTAATAGTTCCAGAATGGCCAAATCAATTCTGGTATCCATAACTGGCACGTCTACTAATGGAGCAGCCTGTACTGCTCTCGTCTAGGCAAGGCGAAACTTGCTGAGAATGCCTCAAAATTCAACTCAACTTCATTGCCTGCACAAATCTCAAATTACTCACTTGCAAGATTTCTGGCGTAGACCCAGAAAACAGGGCTTTTCATGCCAAAGTCCAAACAGCACGTGCTCTTCTTGGAGAAGTAATACCTCAAAAGGCAACTTACACTCGCAAATGGAAAAGGTATGCGAGTAGACACAGTGTTGATTCACTTTGCCATCTTTAAGTTAAACAGATGGAATAAATTTTTGGCATGCCTCTTCAAGACTGGTGCAGGGTACAGTGCAATTTGTATTGCAAGACCAGCTCTTTCAGATTTAATTGAGGTTAGTGATTGTGAGTCATTTGGGGAAAACAAAATGGTAAAAAAGTTCATCAAGGGAGTTTATGAACTTAGACCCACTTTTCCAAAAATATGCAACTACATGGAATATTGATGTTGTGTTTGACACTACATCAGACTCAGTACTAATGTCACATGACAAACTGTCACTCAAAGAATTGACACAAAAACTTGAGATATTAATTGCGTTGGTGTCAGGACAACGATGCCAGACTATTGCTAATATGGCGATAGAATCTATGCAACTCTCGGAGCAGCGTGTAGTCTTCCACATTGTCTTTTGTGTTAAACAGTCTCATAAGGGCAGACATTTAGCTCCTATTGAGCGGTTGGCATACACACGTGACTAAAGTGTGTGCATTGTCAGTGTTAAATGACTATTTACATAGGACAGAGACCATACGCCACAACGCACGTCAACTTTTTCTTAAGCGTGCAAAAACCTCAAAGACTAGTGGGTACAGAAAGTTGAGAAACTGTATGCCGATGAATTCGGGATGTTCTCATACGACCTGGCATAGTCACGCAACAATTTGGGGCACATTCAACTCGCGCTGCAAGCACATCAGCAGCAGTCGGCCGTGGGCATCCTGTTGATGCTGTAATGGAAGCGGCTGGCTGGGCCAGGGCAGGGAGTCAAACTTCACCAAATTCTACAGTAGTCTCCTGTCACTAACATGGGCCAAGCTCTGCTTGATGCTTATTTCTCAATGGCTGGGGGTGTTTAAAGTGAGTGTTATACACTTACTTGAGAGCAAATTAGTTTGCACCCTAATGCCTCTCTAAAAGCTTCATTTGACCAACTGTTCCGCCAGTTTGAGGTTAAATTATGGGAACATGCGAGTACTTACATGGAAGTATGAAGCACTGTTCTCGATTTGACCGAGAACTGAAGCAGGAACAGTTGTGTCAAATCCCACCTCTTGTCTTACAGCAAGAGCCCTCCCACTGAGTTTAAATTATATTATTGGTTTATTATAACATTAGTGTGCAAACTCTCTAAAGTGTGAACCAGTGCGCATGCGTGACCTCTTCTTCATTTGACACAACTGTTCCTGCTTCAGTTCTCGGTCAAATCGAGAACAGTGCTTCATACTTCCATGGTAAGTACTCGCATGTTCCCATAATTATACCTTATGGAGTTTACAGAGTGTTGCATTTGTCGCAGGAAAGAGGCGCGACCAACTACGCCCGAAATTCTATAAACGCGTCCACTTTTAACGGCAAGCTAGTTCACGATTTCAAGCGCCAAACATTATAAAAAAGAACAGTACAGGCTATTTTGTCCTTATCGACCTCTATAGTGTGGTCAGTTACAATTTTATAACACCACCCCCACGGAAACCGGTGCTCTAACGTACAGTAACTGTGCGGTCCGGCAGATCGGAAATTTCTCCATATATCACGCACACATAACCTTACATCGCTAACCATCAGTAAGTCATTGTTACGTGGTAAAATCGTGGTCGTAGTATGATAACTACACCAAACGCACACAGGTAGAGTTCTTGTTAAAAAAAACCTCGTTCAGCTGCAATCCGTCACACGTGGCTTAAGGATGTAGACAATACTGGAGTAACAGTTCAGACAATATTTTATTACAGCGATGCGATCTCCACGAAATGCGTTCACAATTGCACCAACACTGATAAAATATCTTTCCAGCAAAATGTCCAACTTTGACACAATGCGTCTCTCATACAATGTACATCAGCATACACTGCATAACGCCGTCACTGACAATGAAGCACGATATCTTGCGTACTCTCTCGCAATGTCAATACACTCTTCGATACACTGCAATTATACAACTGAACACTGTACCGACGCTGTTACATCGCAATTATACAACTGAACAATGTACACAGGTGCTTCCTAGCACGACTCTTTTACAGTGGTATGTTTTCCAGAAAACTCAAGCAAAATCGTACAACACAACCAATCAAAACAAGACACGTAGCTAAAACTCAAAGGTACAATCACACTGGAAATTTCTGTAAACATCTGGCTGCTATCTTCAACCTCTATGTTAGGAAAATCCCCGGCGCGCCATGACGTCACACAAACGTAGGCCAGACAGGTCACGACCTTGCCCGCTGTATTTGGTAAACACGCGATCAGTGCATTAGTACTGAAAGCTAAGCGACACGCGCGCAGTAAACAAATGAATATCCAAGCTGCTTCTAGACTCTTCGTGACTCAACTCCGTGCGGCAACAGACAACCAACACCGCACTATTCGTAAACGAAAGTGAAATTCACTGAAAAGGTATGTGATTCGAAATCATGATAGCTCAAATAAAACATCGGATCGTTTCCTACGATTTATGCATGCACGCTCCAACAGAACAACACAACCACAATCATAACATTACCCCCCTCCCCCCCCCCTTTTAGAACGAAATTTCACAAAATGTCTTCTCAAATCCAAAAATACGGTTGTGGCTGTGTGAATCTACACAGAACCTTAAACAAATACAATTTCACAACAAATTAAATGACATTAACCACTAAAAATAATCAACTCACAGTTCTTTTAAAATGTCCCGAATGAAAATATGCTCCTTTAAACTGTCCTGATCACAAACATGTCCCTTTAAATTATCAGGGACACCAAAATGTTTTTTTAAAACTGTTCTGTACACAGAAATTTTCATTTAAACTACTTTGCTCAAGTAATCAGCTCCAAAGTTCTGCGAACCATTGATTAAACTAAAAGTGAATGTCAAAGTTCACTCCTGGAACAATGTCAAATCATGGGATACAGTTCCGACTTACAGTTCAAACAGTTGAAAGGTTACTGGTCCTGGGTCGAATACTGTCGGCTTATGGAAAGTATGTAAGTCCAAACACAACAAATTAGATTTTTCCAGTTTCTTCGCGATGACCACTGGCAATCTGGAATATATGATGACTCCCAGGTCCGGTGTATCCCCAACATTCTTCCTCATTCCCTCTCTCGTGTTGTAAAGCAGACGACCCGGTTCGTCACGAAATGGCTTGCTCGATGTCGGACCAATCTCACGCTGGACGGCATCCGCCGTCTCAGATTCAGGCGGAAATCGATGCCCGAACTCCATAACTTGGAATCTTAGCTTCTCCTGTTTTACCTGGGCCAAGTGTCGTCCATACTGTACGTCCTCCACACCCTCCTGGTGGTGGATTTCGCCAACAAACAGGTTCACGTCATCTAGTCTTTCAGTGTCAAGAGTCAGACGCACTGATGCAGCGTGTTGCGGTTTACACTGACGACCTCTCTCGATATACTCCGTCAGTGAATTCACACGGTCAGTATTCGTTTTGTTGTCGACTTCAACTTCTTAGACTTTGATATCAACCACTGTGTCAGACACGCATGGTCCTCTGTCCAGCATGTCCAGCGGCAGACGGCGAATTTCAGTGTCGAGTTCATGCCGCAATCTGTCAAGCTGGTTCTGATGATTGACCTTCAGGTCTTGCTCCCGTTCATGTCGATCCTGCCCTCTGTCGAAATTTTCGACGACCTTATGACTTTTATATTCATACACCAGCTCCTGGTTATCTCTCTCCTTATGCTCTTCCTGCAGCTTCAACATCTCCTTTGTCAGAAGAGCCCCGTCTCGCTCGAATCCTTCGTTCTCCTCGCTTTTCGGCGATCCCGTTTGATCATTGTGATGGCGCTCGGCATCGTGTCGCCGGCTGTCTAACTCCTGCGCCTGTTTTTGCTGCAAACGGTGGACGGCTGCTCGCTGTTCCACCTCCAGCATTTCCCGATCACTGGCCACGGTTGCGTCCATCTGGTTTTGCTGTTGCTCTAGCACCTTGCGCTTCTCTTCTTCCATCGTGTCTCTAATCATCATGGATGTTTCTACATTATCAGCCACTTTTAGAGGGATGTTATGGTGACTCTTCACTTCCTGACCTCTCGTAGTAACTGCATATGTTTCAAATCTCCACTCTGGATCTGGATCATCTGCGTTTCTGGCACCGCTAACATTTCCGATGATAAGATCATAAACTGGGGTCTTCACACACGCCTTCACCTCTCCTGTTAGATACGGGGTGTTGACACTGACCTTGGCAAGGGGGGGGGGGGTGACTCTCCCACTTCTGTCAGCCAAGACAAGGGTTGCCCACTCATGTAGCTCAGTTCTGGTCTTCAGCTACTAAATCATCTCTCACGATGTTACAACCAGTGTCTCTTAGCACTCTCACTGGTGTGTCGCGGACACATCCTGACAACACCGGCATGTTCGGCACTTCATTCTCAGGCAGCGCGATGTTTGAGACTGGTAAGAATGTAGTCCCATCTCCTACTGGGATGCGTCCATTCTTTTTGAAAGATTCAATCAGCTCCGGTGTCACTCGCCTTTCTCCAGACTCAAAGTCACTGGATGACGTCACATCATTTGCTAATACAGCGGCGGCTCTGTGTTGAGACGTAGTAATACTTCTGCCTGCTATCCCGCGATCTTGGTTGGATCTTCTGATGTTGTCGCCTCGGGGAACATCTTTAGAAGGACACCGTATCGCTTTGTGACCTTTCCTTCCACAGAGAAAACATGTCAGGTTCTCCACCGGCTTGTATTTCGGTGTGTCTCTGGCATTGTAGATTTCCTCTGCTGGTGCAGACACACGCTGCGGTTTACTGGACCCGAACTTCATGTTGTGGGCGTCAAGGTATCTTTGAGCGAAGTCTGTTATGGCCTTCAGGGACTGGTCTTTTTGCTCTCTGAGGTGGGCGGCCAGGTCCTTAGCACATGCGTTGAAAACTTGTTCTTTGATGATGAGGTCACACAGGTCTTGGTACTCTCTGTTTAGGCCAGCCAGCTCTATCCATTTCTCCAGGTAGCTTCTGATTCTTTCAATGAATAGGCCTGGTGTTTCTCCTTCTTCAGGCTTGCAGTTCCGAAATCGTCGCCTGTAACCCTCTTCAGTGAAGTCGTACTGTCTCAGCAGGGCGGCTTTCAATTTCGTATAATCTTTGGCTTCTTCTCTAGGCAGGCGGGTGTAAAATTCAAGCGCTTTGCCAGTTAGAAGTGCAATCAGCTTGATAGCCCAAGTTTCTTCTCTCCAGTTATTACTACTTGCGAAGCGCTCGAATCGCTCTAGGTAAGTGTCCATCTTATCTGAGTTTTCAATGAAAGGCGGAAGCTTTGGCGCACGGGCTGTTTGCTTTCTGCTGGCTAATGCTGTTTCATCAGAAACCCTCTGGCTCTGTGTCTCAATCTCCATTTGCTTTAAATCAATTTCATGTTGTCGCTGCTTCTCCGCCTCTTCTCGCTGTTTCTCTGCTTCTTCTCGTTCCGCTTCTCGTTGTTTCTCTGCCTCTCTTCGCTGTTTTTCTGCTTCTTCTCGCTGAATTTCAAGTTTCCTGATTTCACGCTCTTTAGCCCTTTCTTCTCTCTCCAGTCTCTTTTCTTGTTCAAGTCTCTTTTCTCTTTCTCTCTCCATTCTTTCTTTTTCTTCTCTCTCTCGTTTCTTCTCCTCTCTCTCTCCAGTCTCTCTTTTTCTTCTCTCATCTCGTTTATTTTCTTCTCTCTCCAATCTCTCCTTCTCTCTCTCCTTTACAAACTCGAGGAGTTGAGCTCCTTCGAGTCCACATTCCCTTCCAATTTTCAGGAATGTCTCCATTTCCGATGTCGCCATTTCTGCTTTTCACTGCTGGCTGTTTTCTCCTGCTACCCTTTCCACTGAACCAACTGAAGAAGGTCTCGTCGGGGTCGCCAAAATGTTACGTGGTAAAATAGTGGTTGTAGTATGCTAACTACACCAAACGCACACACGTAGAGTTCTTTAAAAAAAAAAAAAAAAAAAAAAAAAAAAACTCGTTCAGCTGCAATCCGTCACACGTGGCTTAAGGATGTAAACAATACTGGAGTAACAGTTCCAACAATATTTTATTACAGCGATGCGATCTCCACGAAATGCCTTCACAATTGCACCAACACTGATAAAATATCTTTCCATCAAAATGTCCAACTTTGACACAATGCGTATCTCAAACAATGTACATCACCATTCACTGCATAACTCCGTCACTGACAATGAAGCACGATATCTTGCGTACTCTCTCGCAATGTGAAACCACTCTTCGATACACTGCAATTATACAACTGAACACTGTACCGACGCTGTTACATCGCAATGTTACAACTGAAAATGTACGCAGGTGCTTCCTAGCACGACTCTTTTATTGTGGTATGTTTTCCAAAAAAATCAAGCAAAATCGTACAACACAACCAATCAAAACAAGACACGTAGCTAAAACTCAAAGTTACAATCACACTGGAAATTTATGTAAACATTTGGCTGCTGTCTTCAACCTCTATGTTAGGAAAATCCCCGGCGCGCCATGACGTCACACAACCGTAGGCCAGACAGGTCACGACCTTGCCCGCTGTATTTGGTAAACACGCGATCAGTGCATTAGTACTGAAAGCTAAGCGACACGCGCGCAGTAAACAAATGAATATCCGAGCTGTTTCTAGACTCTTCGTGACTCAACTCCGTGCGGCAACAGACAACCAACACCGCACTATTCGTAAACGAAAGTGAAATTCACTGAAAAGGTATGTGATTCGAAATCATGATAGCTCAAATAAAACATCGGATCGTTTCCTACGATTTATGCATGCACGCTCTAACAGAACAACACAACCACAATCGTAACAGTCATGATAATCTTTTTGCGCGATTTTAGAATAGCTGAGTAAAAAGATAGCTGTTTTACAATCAGGAAAGAAGCCCAAAAGAGTCAGCCGCTTGGATAAACTTATCCGTTTTCAAGGCGGCGGAATACATCAACTGTTAATCATTCCACATAATCATACGCATAAATAGAATCGCTAAACACTCTCGAATCAAATGATCAAAGGCATTGTGGGAAATCGATCACCAGAGTGTCATCAGTTACAAGTTTGTAACCCCACACATACTGAAAGACAGGGCCCTGAGTCACACTAACTATGCGGTGCCGTCAGTCGGTGAATTGAACATATATACACAGTCCGATTTATCACTATAAATATCACCAGAACGTTCAAATAACCCGATAACATCGTTTCCGACTAATTCTGTCTGATGGAGTCTATAGAGTTCTGCATTTGTCTCAGGAAAGAGGCGCGACCAACTACGCCAGTAATTCTATAAACGTGTCAACTTTTAAAGCCAAGCTAGTTGAAATCCGCTTAATGTTTTATGATAATCATACACATGAATAGAAGCTCCAAACATTCTAGAATCAAACATTACAAGTCATTTTGTCCTTATCGACCTCTAAACCGTCATCAGTTACAAGTTTATAACAATAACCCCCCCCCCCCCCCCCCCCCCCCACAGTAAACAATTCTCTGACGTACAGTAATGGTACGGTGCGGCTGATCGCAATTTTCCCATATATCACACACACAGACATTCATTTACATCACTAAATATCTCACCAGATTCTACCGACAGAAAGACATGATAATCCTTTCTCGCGATTTCAACATAGCTGAGTAAACAGATAGATGATTTACTATCAGGAAAGAGGCTCGAAGATATAAACCGGTTTGGCAAACGTGTCCGTTTTGAAGGCGGCGGAACACATCAACCTTTACTTATTGTATATAATGAAATGCATAAACAGAAGCGCTAAACACTCCAAAATCGAACAGTACAAGGCAATGTGACCAAACCGATCATTAAAGTGTCATTAGTTAACAGTTTGTAGCCCAACCCTTAGCGAGAAACAGTGAACCGAGAAAAATATACGGTGCCGTCAGGTTACAGAGTCGGCGAATTGAGCATATATCACACAAAGAGCGTTTTATCACTATAAATAACACCAATACGCTCTAATAAACCGATATTATCGTTTATGATTATGCTTTATGGAGTCTACAGAGTGCAGCATTTGTCTCAAGAAAGAGGCGCGAATAGTTTTATAAACGTGTCCACTTTTAACGCCACGCTAGTTAACATTTGCTTTATGTTTTATTACAATCGTACACATGAATAGAAGCGCCGAACGCTCTAGAATCAATCAGTACAGTAATGTATCCGTACCGATCTCCAGTGTGTCATCGGTTGCTATATTATACTGAGCAATAGTATGCTTGATGGCGTGCCGATAACAGGCAGATGTGATAACGAGACCCGAATCAAAATGTCCGAGGCGTAAGATTTTAAGGCGATTTAAAGGCGATGAAACACATAAACTGTTCCTTAATGCATATAATCAAACGCACAAATATAGGCGCTTAACACTCTAGAATCGAACAGAACAAGGCAATGTGTCCAAATCGCTCACTAACGTGTCATCACTTACAAGATTGTAACCCCACCATTAGTGATGAACAGCGACTCGAGCAAGATTAAATATGCGGTGCCATTATTCTGCGATTTGAGCATAAATCACACACAAAGCTCTTATTATCACTATAACCATCACCAATACGTTATGATAATTCGATATTATCGTTTCTGACTAATTATGCCTTTTGGGGTCTATATAGTGCTGCATTTGTCTCAGGAAAGAGGAGCGACCAACTACGCACAAATTGAGCACATATCACACACAAAGTCCGTTTTATCACTATAAATAACACCAATACACTCTAACCCGATATTATCGCTTCGGACTGATCATGGCTTATGGGGTCTACAGAGTGCTGCATTTGTCGCCGCCAACTACGCGAGTATTTCCATAAACGAGTCCACTTTTAATGACAAGCTAGTTAACATTTGCTTAATGTTTTGTTACAATCGTAAACATGGCTAGAAGCGCAAAACACTCTAAAATCCCACAGTATAAGTCATTTTGTCCTTATCAACCTCTAAGATGTCATCAGTTACAAGTTTATAACACTACCCCCACAGAAAAAAAGATGCTCTGACGTATAGTAACGGTGCTGTGCGGCAGGTCGCAATGTTCCCATATGTCACACACACAGACCTTTACGTCATTAATATCTTACCGGGATCTACTGCCAGTAAGCTATGATAATTGTTTTCTCGCGATTTCAACATAGTCTGCATAGTTCTGCATTTGTCTCAGGAAAGGGGCGCAACCAAACACGCGAATAGTTCCACAAACCAGTTCAGGTTTAACGGCACGCTAGTTAAAATCTGCTTATTTTTTTTTTTAAATATGATAATCGTACACACGAATAGAAGCGCCAAACACTCTAGAATCCAACAGTACAAGTCATTTTGTCCTTATCGACCTCTAACGTGTCATCAGTTACAAGTTTATAACACTACCACCCCCCCCCCCCCCCCCTAACTGTAAACGATTCCCTTACGTACAGTAACGGTGGGGTGCGGCTGATCGAGAATTTCCCCATACAGCGCGCGTACAGAGCCTTACATCGTTAAGACTCTCACCAGATTTCACTGCCAGTAAGCCATAACACACACACACACACACACACACACACACACACACACACACACACACACACACACACACACACACACACACACGCACACACACACACACACACACACACACACGCACGCACGCACGCACGCACGCACGCACGCGCACACACACACACACACACACACACACACACACACACACACACACACACACACACACACACACACAGATTGCCGAGATTTACCTGACTTTCTACAAGCTACTCATCGGGCTTTTTTTTTCGGGCAGTTCGATCACTGCGGCTTTTTTTCTTCTACCCAAACATCTTCCTATTACCTCTATAAATAAATACGGACAAACAGAAATGCAGAAATTGAGACTTTCTTTTTGATAGAAAAGGGGGGAAAGGCTGAGAAAATAAATCAATTTATACAATTTAAAATGACAAAGAAAATGAAATTGGAAAAAAAGATGATAAAGGAGGAAAATGGAATGAATACGGAACCCCAACCCTCAATCACCACACTCCCACCCCCCATCCCCCGAACCGCACCACCATAAAAGGCAAATAACGCCTAACACCCAAACTGGCCGTACGCCCGGCCTCGTCTAGCGCCCCTGCCGGGCCCGTCCCCCAACAACGCGCAATGGGAGCTCTGCGGCGCCTTTACTGAATACCCGACGACGCAACCGGGTGGTCTGTGTTGCCCATCTACCCGGGTCCCGTCTCGCCCAACGTCCTTTCACTAAGTGGACGATCCACGGTGCTTTACTGGACAGATGTTGGGAAAGTGTTGCATACCACGTGTGTCTAAAGTTTCTCACGCGCTTTTACAGTGCGTGTTGATCATTTACAATTTTCAATAAATCTAGCATTGCTTTAAGAAAATAGTTGCTGCCGTTGTTGGTAATACTTTCTAAGAGCCTTCTCTTTGATCTTTATTTCATAACACAGAAACTAAGTAGGATACATGCATATTAATTTTAGTGATAAAACGGTCTGCCTACGTTCGTGGAGTGAGAAAATGACGTACAACATAGTGCCTGGGCATTAGAGCGCCACTTTCCCTACGCGTAGAGTTAAAAAGCCATGAGGTTTTTTGAAGAGGTTAAAGACAAATGGCTTTCAAAGTTCATTTCTGCTTTAAGTTCGATTTAGAGCCTGTCCTAGTGGCTGGTGTGAGAGTAAAAAAGACGCGCAAGATGTTAGACGAAGTCACAGCAAGTCTCAGCTTTCTTGTTTAACCCCTATAGGCCTATATATATGTGACCGGGTATACCCGGCTCTCATAACCCATCTGATGTAATTTTGTTTGTTGCATCACGATTTTGTTTGCAAAAGTGGTGTGTATTATCATTCAGTGGTTTTCCTTCAATGTAAGGTCTCGCAAGGTATTGCTTTCATTGATGCCTGCGTTAGTCCGACCCCTCTGGCTTACTTCTAGACCACTAGGTATTCAGTGTCTGTTCAGGGGACGCAACCGTGTCAGCCGCCTCCTGGCAGTGTTCTATAGCGTGGGTTCTTAGAAGGGCAGCATGGTGTAAAGTCAACTCAATGATTCTGCATCCTACTAAAACAAAATCTATGATTATTGCAACACGCCAAAAGCACCAGTTAAAACCTTTAAAGCTTAATCTATCACTCGGCGACGACATCATAGAACAGGTCGTCTATTGGGGGTCACAAATGATAATCAGCTGAGGTGGCAGGTGCACATTGACAATGTCTGTAAAACGGTCTCTAGAAATGTTTTTATGTTATCGAAGTCATGAAGTATTACACAGATAGTGAAACCAGAAAATTGTTCAGTAATGCACACATCATGTCACATATAAACTACGCATCGACAGTGTGGGATTGTTGCAGTGATGTCTACTTAAAAAGACTAAATTCTTTACATAGGAGAATGGCAAAATTAATTCTTCCCGACTGTCACGGTTAGTGACTGTTTTGACAGTGGTAGTCGAAAGTTACC
>BTPG01000005.1:213429374-213516874 GCA_036245525.1 Semisulcospira habei
CCAGCCTCCTCTACGGCTGTGAGTCATGGACGCCGTACAGAAAGCACCTCAAGCAGCTTGAACGTTTCCACGTGAGATCTCTGTGCTCACTCAAGGGCATCAAATGGCAAGATAAGGTGACAAACCTGGAAGTCCTGGACAATGCTGGCTTAGTGAGTGTTGAAGGCTTGATCTTAAAGACACAACTTCGCTGGACAGGTCATGTCATACGCATGGATGATTCTCACAGGGCACGCCAACTCCTGTATGGTGCATTCTCAAAAGGCCACAGGAAGCAAGGACGGCCAAATGAACGCTTCAAAGACTACATAAAAGAGAGCCTTAATTATTGCGTCTTCCCGGTAAAGGAACTTGAAGCACAAGCACAAGACAGATCTGGCTGGCCTGCCGCCGCCAGGAAAGCCTGCACGCTGTTTGAACACATTCGGCGTGAACGGATCTCCAGTGCCAGAGCTCGCAGAAAGACAGCGTCGACTCTCCAAACAGCTACGTCCCAGTGCCTCCATTGCCCTCGCAGGTGTGGCTCTAGGAGTGGCTTGGCCAGCCACACCCGTACCCACAAATAGAAGTCATGCACAATGACGACAATATCGGTTTTCGATGGTCTAACCATTACAGTGTTGGTAATGGTTTTGTATAGTGTCTAAAGTGATATAAGTTTTGGTAATAGATTTGTATAGTGTCTAAAGTAATCTAAGTGTTGGTGAAGGTTTTGTATAGTGTCTAAAGTGTTCTAAGTGTTGGTAATGTTTTTGTATAGTGTCTAAAGTGCTCTATGTGTTGGTAATGTGAGTCTAAGGTGCTCTAAGTGTTGGTAATGTTATGTATAGTGTCCAAAGTGCTCTAAGTCTTCGTAATGGTTTTAAATAGTGTCTAAAGTGCTCTAAGTGTTGGTGATGTTTTTGTATAGTGTCTAAAGTGCTTTAAGTGTTGGTAATTGTTTGGTATAGTGTCTAAAGTGTTCTAAGTGTTGGTAATGTTTATGTATAGTGTCGAAAGTGCTCCAAGTGTTGGTTATGGTTTTATATAGTGTATAAAGTGCTCTAAGTGTTGGTAATGTTTATGTATAAGGTCTAAAGTGCTCTAAGTGTTGGCAATGGTATTGTACAGTGTTTAAAGTGCTCTAAGTGTTGGTAATGGTTTTGTATAATGTCTAAAGTGCTCTAAGTGGTGGTAAAAAAAAAATTATCTTCTCATTAATACCTGAGTGATTTTTCATAAACCTTATTTACATAAGCCTGCTGTTTGTCTTGGCTGGCGGGTATGGTTACGTGAAATTGTGATCAGATAGCTCTGAGTGTGAAAATCCAAGTTTGATCTTCTTACATGTAACATTTTAGAACTAACAATTGGCGTGAGTGATGTAAATATCAGTTTTATCTGGGTACACGGGACTGCCGACAATTAATGTGAAGCTTATAGTGACGTCATTTCGCTGCTCGTTTTGCTATTTATTTTTTCAGAATGGCTGTTGCAGTGTGCCAATGTGTGTGGATCAGAGGATAGGGTGGGTTAAGGTAGAGAGAGATGGATCAGAGGGATATGCTTTAAATAGGAACAATATTGGGCTGGGGTTCCCATCTTGTTTGTGAACAGGTTCTGAGTTTGATGTGCTGGTGTTGTATGTATGCCTTAAGGGCTTTGCCAATATGTTTCATAAAAGGGTGATGTAAATTAATGAATTATAATGCAATATGTCATCCCAGTACAGCTTCAAGATACGTATGGTAAATATTGTGAGCCTGAACTCAAAATTTGGAATGCATACTAGTCGTTTAGAACAGGCAATCGTAGACGCAATTGAAAACGCAGAGCTTGGCCGTTCAATTATCAGTGCAGAAACCATTTCCAGAATGATGACAATACTAAAGAAAATGTCCTTTGATCCCCTGCATGTTTTTTTTTTTTTGGTTGTTCTTAGTGATCATGACCATAAAAGATTTTGAAAAACAAATGTCATGGCATGAGGCTACATTTTGTGTGACTATAATCAAACCCATGAGTGCAGGTCAGTCTCGGGTTTGACTGTTCGGTGCAGAAATGGCCAGCTTTTCCAAATCCGTGGCTGTAACCTTTCGAACACGCACTTGGCTTTAAAGACGCAAACATGAGACTATTTTGCCAAAACACACAAAATACTAAACTATAATGTTCTTTAACCTTCACTGATGGTCTGGGTGACAAAAGCGCCCACTCCGTTTGTATTTTGCTCACACTTTCTTTGTTTCTGGCGACATCTGAATGAAACTTAGGGTATTCCTCAAGCATGTATATCTCCATCACATGACCATAACAAAACACTGAATAAGTTGTAAACAAACAAGTAAACAAACACAAACTAAGTGAATATGCTGATCCTTCGGATGTGGGCGACTAAGGCGCCCATACCATTATGGAGGCTTTGAGCTAGTTATTTTTCATTGTACGAATGCCTAAGGCGCCCATCGGTAGCACTTGCGGTCAGTGTCTGCAGCCGCAAGATGCGTTTGACGTCGTACAGTATATGGTGCAATGGTCTGTTTATTTGGCCGGCCATACACACGCAAGTGACACAACTTGTGCAACTTGTGGACCACACTTATAAAAACAAACAAAACAAAATGCATTTTCTATGTAAACATATCGGGGCCGCACGCAGTTTTCCATGCGTTTAAGTTTGCTGTACGCAAACAGGTGTTTTTAGTTGGAACGAAATGCGGCATTAAGCATTGCTGGCTAAGCTCTGGCGGAAATGATGAATAGTTTCCATAAAAGTCGATCAATACGAAATTGTTTAGGAACACTGAACACGGCCACGGGTGATGACCAAGAGTCGTTTAGCTATCATAACCGACTGCCGATTAGCAAAGACAGAGATCGTCACAGTAACTATTATACTATCATGATCTTTTATCCCGGGCTTTCCTTCCAACACATCATCTGTTGATTAGATCAAGTTGCTTTTTGCTAAAGTTCCGATAACCAGCAACGTTTGTACTGAACTTAGACACTTTGACAAAGTTCGGGCATCAGTGTTTGTGTGTGTGTGTGTGTGTATGTGTGTGTGGTGTGTGTATGTGTATATATAACGGGCAGTGGGCAGATGTTCACATCTGCACGGGACATAGACGACCCCGCCCTCCACGAGTCGCCTGCTGCCTTGCAGGCCTGGCCGCTTGGCTGCGGAAAGGCTAAGGGAGGAAACCCCTGACATCAAAGCCCCCGTGTCTCCGGGGAAGGCTTTTGAGCCAGAGACTAGGACAAGGACAGTCTGATATAAAACCTACGACCCGAGGACCTCGATGCCATCGTCCCAGCTTGCTAGGCCATGGCAGATGAACCAAGGGTTTAAAGGGTGGGGCCAGTACTGCGCACACTGCACTCCACCAAAAAGCTCCACCGCGCAGGCTTTAGGAAACGTCCACGGACCATGACACTGACCATTCCAAGTCCTGTAGCGATGGGCGAGGGGCGAAACGGCAGGTGAAAGATGTCACTGGAAGCCGCAGTCTCAAACCTGCATGCAGGCGGTTCAGGATATTGGTCGCCTGATGTTGACCTGGGGATGACAACATCACTCGGCACACCCTGAACGACCAAGCAGCCTTCTCTAGGGACAGCACTGCTTGCTCCACACGGAGAGGGGCCTAGAAAAGGTGGCCTAACCAAAGCTCGTCCCCTCGCAACCCCAGTTGGCTAGCCGCGGTCAACGGGCATCTTCTCATGCGGTCAAAAAACAAGAAAGAATAACGGATCCACTCTGATGACGACCACGACCGGACTCAACGTAGCATGCTGGAACATCCGAACCATGCTCGACAAAGCAGACAGCGGACGCCCCGAACGTCGCTCCGCCCTCATTGCCCATGAATTGCGGAGGTTAAACATTGACATCGCCGCGCTCAGCGAAGTACGCCTTCCGGACGAAGGCAGCCTCCAAGAACTTGGCGCTGGGTACACCCTCTACTGGTCAGGCAGGTCTGCATCAGAAAGACGGCTCTCAGGCGTGGGTTTCATGGTCAAGACCTCCATTGCGACTAAGCTGGAAAACCTACCAACGGGTCATTCAGACCGCATCATGTCCATGCGCCTCCCACTGAGACACCAGCAACACGTCACCCTTCTCAGTGTGTACTCCCCAACCCTCTTGGCAGAGCCTGCTGAAAAGGACAAGTTTTACACTGACCTGCGCAGCCTCATACAGAGCACCCCTGCAGACGACAAAAGTCATCATCCTTGGCGACTTCAACGCCAGAGTGGGCCAGGACTCTGAAGCCTGGAAAGGAGTCCTCGGCAAGCATGGCGTGGGGAACTGCAATGACAATGGCCGCCTACTGTTGGAGTTCTGTGCAGAGCAGCAACTGGTCATCACCAACACTACTTTTCAGCAAAAGGACAGTCGAAAGACCACCTGGATGCATCCTCGCTCCAAGCACTGGCACCTTATCGACTATGTCCTAGTGCGTCAGAGGGACCGCAGTGACGTCCTCCTCACCAGAGTGATGCCCAGCGCAGAGTGCCACACTGACCACCGCCTTGTCCGCTGCAAACTCAGGCTCCACTTCAAGCCAAAACCCAAGAAATGGGGGCCCCCCAAGAAAAAGCTTGATGTTGCGAGCCTTCAGCGTGACGACGTGAAAGCTGCCTTTCAGACAGATTTACAGCGCAGGCTCAAAGACACAGCGGACCCAGCAGACTCCTCCCCTGAAACACTTTGGGAAGAACTGAAAACTGCTATTGCAAAATCCTCTGCAGAAGTCTTGGGTTTCGCTAGAAAGAAGAATAAAGACTGGTTTGACGAAAACGATGTAGAGATCCAGGAACACCTAGCAAGAAAAAGAGCCGCCCATCAGGCCCACCTAGCCCAGCCTTCCTGCCCTGTGAAGAAGTCTGCCTTCCGCCTCGTCTGCAGCAGTCTCCAGCGCAAGCTCAGAGATCTCCAGAATGAGTGGTGGACCAGACTTGCACAGAGGACCCAGCTTTGCGCAGACAATGGTGACTACAGGGGCTTCTACGAAGCATTGAAAGCAGTGTATGGCCCCAGGCACCTGGTACAAAGTCCCCTGCGAAGCGCGAATGGCCAGGCACTCCTCACAGATAATACCTCCATCTTGAACCGCTGGTCGGAATACTTTCAGAGCCTCTTCAGCGCTGAGCGCACTGTTCAAGAAGCAGTCGTCCTACAAATCCCACAGCTCCCAGTAAAAGTTGAATTGGACGAACCGCCCACCGCTGAAGAGACCCTCACAGCCATCCACCAGCTCAAGAGTGGCAAAGCAGCAGGCATTGATGGAATACCGCCAGAGATCTGGAAACATGGAGGCACAGCACTGCACAACAAGCTCCATGACCTCTTTCTCTGCTGCTGGGAGGAAGGAACACTACCAAAGGATCTCCGTGATGCAGTCGTTATCACCCTGTACAAGAACAAAGGTGAGAAGTCTGACTGTTCCAACTATCGGGGAATTACACTGCTGTCCATTGCTGGGAAAATCCTTGCAAGGCTGCTCCTGAATCGGCTGGTACCTGCCATCGCTGAAGACCAACTCCCAGAGGGCCAGTGTGGCTTCAGAGCAAACAGGAGCACCACCGATATGGTCTTTGTGCTGAGACAGCTACAGGAGAAGTGCCGCGAGCAGAACAAAGGGCTGTACGTAACGTTTGTCGACCTAACAAAAGCGTTCGACACTGTGAGCAGGCAAGGCATGTGGCAGATCCTGGAGCGACTTGGCTGTCCCCCAAAGTTCCTCAACATGATTGTCCAGCTACACGAGGACCAGCAAGGTCAGGTCAGACTCAACAATGACCTCTCAGAACCATTCCCCATTCTCAACGGCGTAAAGCAGGGCTGCGTGCTGGCACCGACCCTCTTCACCATCTTTTTTAGCATGATGTTGAAGCAGGCCACAGTGGACCTCGATGATGACGATGCAGTGTACATCAGGTATCGTCTCGATGGCAGCCTGTTCAACCTCAGACGACTGCAAGCCCACACGAAAACCCTAGACCAACTGATCCGTGAGCTGCTTTTTGCTGATGATGCTGCCCTCGTTGCACACACAGAGAGAGCCCTGCAGCGCATCACGTCCTGCTTCGCAGACGCTGCCCAGCTCTTTGGACTCGAGGTCAGTCTGAAAAAGACAGAGGTCCTCCATCAGCCGGCACCCAAGACAGTGTATCGCCCTCCTCACATCACCATCGGCGAGTCTGAACTAAAGTCAGTGCACCAGTTTACTTACCTTGGCTGCATTATCACGTCGGACGCCAAGCTGGACAAGGAGCTTGACAACAGGCTGGCAAAAGCGAACAGCGCTTTCGGGCGACTTTTCAAGCGGGTGTGGCACAATCAACAGCTGAAAACAGGCACCAAGATCAGCGTGTACAGAGCTGTGGTCCTCACCACCCTGCTGTATGGTTCCGAGTCCTGGGCCCTCTACCGCAGCCAACTACGACTCCTCGAACGCTTCCACCAGCGCTGCCTGCGTACCATCCTGGGCATTCACTGGAGTGACTATGTCACCAATGTCGAGGTCCTTGAACAGGCTGAAACCGTGAGCATCGAGGCTTTGCTGCTGCGGACACAGCTCCGCTGGGCGGGGCATGTCTCCAGGATGGAGGATCATCGCCTACCAAAGATCACCCTGTTCGGCGAGCTTGCTACTGGACACCGTGACAGAGGGGCACCAAAGAAGAGATACAAAGACTGTCTCAAGAAGTTACTTAGTGCCTGCCAAATCGACCACCACCAGTGGTCTTCGCTTGCTGTGGACCGTGACACCTGGCGCTCCACTATTTACAAGGCAGCTGTCTCCTTTGAGGACTCTCGCAGAGCTAGCCTTAAGGACAAGCGGCTCAGGAGAAAGAACAGAGATGCCGCAACTCAGAACTCTGGCCATACCTTCCCCTGCAGCCACTGCGGTCGAACCTGCCTGTCCCGGATTGGCCTCCGCAGCCACGAACAAGCCTGCAGACGTCGTGGGCAACTCCTATAAAATCTTCGTTCGCGAAGTCCAGCCAAGAGAGGGGTGGTAATGGTTTTGTGAAGTGTCTAATGTGCTCTATGTCTTGGTAATAGTTTCTGTAGTGTCTAAAGTGCTCTAAGTGATGGTAATGGTTTGTGAAGTGTCTAATGTGCTCTAAGTATTGGTAATAGTTTTGTGTAGTGTCTAAAGTGCTCTAAATGTTGGTAATGGTTTTGTGTAGTGTCTAAAGTGCTCTATGTGTTGGTATTGGTTTTGTGTAGTGTCTAAAGGGCTCTAATTGTTTGTAATGGTTTTGTATAGTGTCTAAAGTGCTCTAAGTGCTGGTAATGGTTCTGTATAGTGTCTAAAGTGCTCTAGGTGTTGGTATTGGTTTTGTATAGTGTCTAAAGTGCTCTAAGTGCTGGTAATGGTTTTGTATAGTGTCGAAAGTGCTCTAAGTGTTGGCAATGGTTTTGTATAGTGTCTAAAGTGCTCAAAGTTTTGGTAATGGTTTAGCCCAATGTCTAAAGTGCTCTAAGTGTTAGTAATGGTTTTGTATTGTGTCTAAAGTGCTCTAGGTGTTTTTAATGGTTTTGTATAGTGTCTAACGTGCTCGAAGTGTTGGTTATGGTTTACAGAATTATCAATGTGAATGTAGTGACCTTGAAAAGCTATGTTCTAAATTATGGAAGAGCGCTTTGCCATTTTGTAAAACATAACAGCAGT
Organism: Semisulcospira habei; assembly: GCA_036245525.1. Taxonomy (NCBI): domain Eukaryota; kingdom Metazoa; phylum Mollusca; class Gastropoda; family Semisulcospiridae; genus Semisulcospira; species Semisulcospira habei. Next base: position 213,437,042 of record BTPG01000005.1, read on the forward strand.
CAACGGGCAAGTTTTCTTTTCAAGATGTGTTCGTGTCTTGAATCGCAAGTCGTTACCTGCTTTCAAGCGCAGTGTTCCTGGCCTACCCTTCCTCATAACGGGAATTACCATTTTTGGGGAGTCAGTCTCGGGACTTTGCTACATTTGCCATTTTTATGTTGCTTTCCTTTATTTCCTTCCGTTTTCCCGATGTTTCCTTTTACAAAGGCCGCATAGGTAATTTTTTTTAAACTTTACTTGTTAAGGGCACTTCGGACCTTGCCATTTGTTTAGAGGCATCCTTTAACCGAAAGCCTTGGCGACTTTGTCATTTTCGGGATAGATAGATACATAGCTAGTAGCACTACGCTTCTTTAGTAACGCCTGAATACTGTGTGACCAGCAGACAATAGATTGTTCTCAATCGGCCTCACGCCACACATTTGTTTTAATCTTTAACATCACTAGTACTGAAATATAGTCAGTGACAAATCCGACTTTCCTTTCTCGTTAGTTAGTTAGTTTGTTATTTTGGTTTAACGCCGAGCAGGCGACTAAGGCCATCTCACGGTGGGATGGGTAAAAATGTGGTCAGCCAGACTAAAAGCAAGGTTTTAAGACAAGATGTACTTTCCTATCTAGTGTTTTATTGTAGTTAGTACTGAGTGCGAGTGACTGTGCTTGTGTGTCAGTGTGAAGGCATCCTGATACGACGCAAGCATCCGCAGACACATTCACCGGTACCCCACCCGGGTCTGCACTGGAGGACTTGGGTGGGGTTAACTACTTTTTAGTTCCCAGGATCATACTGGTCAGCCCCCTCTATTCTGGGGCTTGTGTTTTTGTCTACCCTTGGTCCATTCACCTGTATTTTCCTTTTCTAAACTCTCCGTACTGTCTGCGCTGCCTGTAGCTCTTGATATTGGATGTGTGTTGCTAAATGGTCTTAGATTTATTTAGCGTATTGAACCGACTGGCGACATACATTCAATATTCTGATTGGTTTTTTTTTTCTTTTTTTTCTTCTCACAAGCAGTGCAGGCACGTCCTGAGAAAGTTCTGTTGCTATCGGGACGTTAAACAATGTGCAACCTACATCCACCGGTCACACACACACACACACACACACACACACACACACCACACTACTAGCAACACTACAGAATTCGGTGTCAGAAGTTAAATGAAGCGACACTAAATAAGTATTAGCATTATGGAATTTGAACAGGCGTTTATTTAGAGATGGCAGTCAAAGTCAGTTCTTGCTTTCTGTTAAGAAATCGTGAAATGGCAATTATTGGGCGCTGCCTGTGGACGTTGTTCGTGCTGCTATTTTTTGTGAAAACAATTGAGAAACATGATCTTGGCGGGCAGTTTTGGTCAAAATCAATAAGATACCAACAGAAACGCTGACCGACATGAGCACACACGTGTTGGAGAAAGAGAGCGGTCAGACAGATGATAGTCATGGGAGCGGTGCCATGCACAATGCACGTGACATGAGTACACACGTGTTAAAGAAAGAGAGCTATCAGACAGATGATAGTAATGGGAACGGTGCCATTCACAATGCACGTGACATGAGCACACACGTGTTGGAGAAAGAGAGCGGTCTGACAGATGATAGTAATGGGAACGGCGCCAAGCACAATGCACTTGAATAGAGGAAGCTCTGGACGCTGAAGACAAAGTTACATTTAAAAGAGTAATTGCACCAGAAACACTTTCAGACACGCGGTATGTCCACTCCATTCCATCAAGGGGCATTAATTCGTGTAAGCCTTTTGCGGATGGAGAGAACTAGCTGAAATGCTGTGAATACGTGAATTGCGTGCATTTGTTACATTCTTCTGATTTAAGAATTACATCTGTTGCAGGGAACTATACATGCACCGCGACACAGTTCCGATGCAACAGTGGACAATGTTTGTATCGGTGGTATCGCTGTGATGGCGATAAAGACTGCCCGGACGGCTCGGATGAAATGGACTGTGGTAAGTACAGATACTTGTTGAGACGGACGGACAGACTGACAGACTGACTGGCTTGCTGACTAGATGACTGACTGACACACGGATAAAATCCAGAGAAAGAGGAAGACAAATTTGTAAAATGTCAGGAAATAACCAAGCAAGAAACAAACAGTCGTGTGAGTGTCATCCACAGTTGTATTAATGTAATTCACTGTCGTGCGCGACTTAAAGGCAGCCGACGTCGGCCCAAAGACGTTTTACTCACTAGGGTAATAGTATAACAAGCAGTCAGGTTGGCGTTGAAGCTGGCTTTGAGAAGCGGTATGTAATGGAACAGTTACATGCACTAGGGTAATAGTATAATAAGCAGTCAGGTTGGCGTTGAAGCTGGCTTTGAGAAGCGGTATGTAATGGAACAGTTACATGCACTAGGGTAATAGTATAACAAGCAGTCAGGTTGGCGTTGAAGCTGGCTTTGAGAAGTGGTTAGTAATGGAACAGTTACATGCACTGGGGTAATTGTATAACAAACAGTCAGGTTGGCGTTTAAGCTGGCTTTGAGAAGCGGCATGTAATGGAACAGTTACATGCACTGGGATAATTGTATAACAAACAGTCAGGTTGGCGTTTAAGCTGGCTTTGAGAAGCGGCATGTAATGGAACAGTTACATGCACTGGGGTAATTGTATAACAAACAGTCAAGTTGGCGTTGAAGCTGGCTTTGAGAAGCGGTATGTAATGAAACAGTTACGTGCACTGGGGTAATTGTATAACAAACAGTCAGGTTGGCGTTGAAGCTGGCTTTGAGAAGCGGTTAGTAATGGAACAGTTACACGCACTGGGGTAATTGTATAACAAGCAGACAGGTTGGCGTTGAAGCTGGCTTTAAGAAGCAGTTAGTAATGGAACAGTTACATGCACTGGGGTAATTGTATAAGAAACAGTCAGGTTGGCGTTGAAGCTGGCTTTGAGATGCCGTTAGTAATGGAACAGTTACATGCACTGGGGTAATTGTATAACAGTCAGGTTGGCGTTGAGCCTCGCTTTGAGAAGCGGTTAGTAATGGAACAGTTACATGCACTGGGGTAATTGTATAACAGTCAGGTTGGCGTTGAAGCTGGCTTTGAGAAGTGGTTAGTAATGGAACAGTTACATGCACTGGGGTAATTGTATAACAAACAGACAGGTTGGAGTTGAAGCTGGCTTTGAGAAGCAGTTAGTAATGGAACAGTTACATGCACTGGGGTAATTGTATAACAAACAGTCAGGTTGGCGTTGAAGCTGGCTTTGAGAAGCGGTATGTAATGGAAGAGTTACATGCACTGGGGTAAATGTATAACAAACAGTCAGGTTGGCATTGAAGCTGGCTTTGAGAAGCGGTTAGTAATTTAACAGTTACATGCACTGGGGAAATTGTATAACAAACAGTCAGGTTGGCGTTGAAGCTGGCTGTGAGAAGCGGTTTGTAATGGAACAGTTACACGCACTGGGGTAATTGTATAACAAACAGTCAGGTTGGTCTTGAAGCTGGCTATTAGAAGCGGTTAGTAATGGAACAGTTACATGCACTGGGGTAATTGTATAACAAACAGTCATTTTGGCGTTGAAGCTGGCTTTGACAAGCGGTTAGTAATGGAACAGTTACATGCACTGGGGTAATTGTATAACAAACAGTCAGGTTTGCGTTGCAGCTGGCTTTGAGAAGCGGTTAGTAATGGAACAGTTACATGCACTGGGGTAATTGTATAATAAACAGTCAGGTTAGCCTTGAAGATGGCTTTGAGAAGCGGTTAGTAATGGAACAGTTACAAGCACTGGGGTAATTGTATAACAGTCAGGTGGCGTTGAAGCTGGCTTTGAGAAGCGGTTAGTAATGGAACAGTTACATGCACTGGGGTAATTGTATAACAAACAGTTAGGTTGGCGTTGAAGCTGGCTTTGAGAAGCGGTTAGTAATGGAACAGTTACACGCACTGGGGTAATTGTATAACAAACAGTCAGGTTGGCGTTGAAGCTGGCTTTGAGAAGCAGTTAGTAATGGAACAGTTACATGCACTGGGGTAATTGTATAACAAACAGTCAGGATGGCGTTGAAGCTAGCTTTGAGAAGCGGTATGTAATGGAACAGTTACATGCACTGGGGTAATTGTAAAACAAACAGTCAGGTTGGCGTTGAAGCTGCTTTGAGAAGCGGTTAGTAATGGAACAGTTACACGCACTTGGGTAATTGTATAACAAACAGTCATGATGGCGTTGAAGCTGGCTTTGAGAAGCAGTTAGTAATGGAACAGTTACATGCACTGGGGTAATTGTATAACAAACAGTCAGGTTGGCGTTGAAGCTGGCTGTGAGAAGCGGTTTGTAATGGAACAGTTACACGCACTGGGGTAATTGTATAACAAACAGTCAGGTTGGCGTTGAAGCTGGCTTTGAGAAGCGGTATGTAATGGAACAGTTACATGCACTGGGGTAATTGAATAACAAACAGTCAGGTTGGCGTTGAGGCTCGCTTTCAGAAACCCCACCCGGGTCTGCCCTGGGGGACTTGGGTGGGGTTAGGTATTTTTTAGTTCCCAGTGTCACCCTGGTCAGCCCCACAGGGTGGGTTTTTCTCTCTATTCTGGGGCATGTGTTTCTGTCTACCCTTTGTCCATTCACCTGTATTTGCCTTTTTAAAACTCTCCCTACTGTCTGCACTGCCTGTGGCTCTTGATATTGGATGTGTGTTGATAAATGGTCTTAGCTTTATTTAGGCCCCAAGTGTTAGGTTTATTTAATGTATTGGACCGGCTGGCGACATACATTCAATGTTCTGTTTTTTTTTTTTTTTTTCACAAGCAGTGCAGGCACGTCCTGAGAAAGTCTTGTTGCTGTCGGGACGTTAAGCAATGTACAATCAATGAATCAATCGCTTTCAGAAGCGGTTAGTAATGAAACAGTTACACGCACTGGGGTAATTGTATAACAAACAGTCAGGTTGGCGTTGAAGCTGGCTTTGAGAAGCAGTTAGTAATGGAACAGTTACATGCACTGGGGTAATTGTATAACAAACAGTCAGGTTGGCGTTGAAGCTGGCTTTGAGAAGCGGTTAGTAATGGAACAGTTACATGCACTGGGGTAATTGTATAACAAACAGTCAGGTTGGCCTTGAAGCTGGCTTTGAGAAGCGGTTAGTAATGGAACAGTTACATGCACTGGGGTAATTGTATAACAAACATTCAGGTTGGCGTTGAAGCTGGGTTTGAGAAGCGGTTAGTAATGGAACAGTTAAATGCACTGGGGTAATTGTATAACAAACAGTCAGGTTGGCGTTGAAGCTGGCTTTGAGAAGCAGTTAGTAATGGAACAGTTACATGCACTGGGGTAATTGTATAACAAACAGTCAGGTTGGCGTTGAAGCTGGCTTTTGAGAAGCAGTTAGTAATGGAACAGTTACATGCACTGGGGTAATTGTATAACAAACAGTCAGGTGGCGTTGACGCTGGCTTTGAGAAGCAGTTAGTAATGGAACAGTTACATGCACTGGGGTAATTGTATAACAAACAGTGAGGTTGGCGTTGAAGCTGGCTTTGAGAAGCGGTTAGTAATGGAACAGTTACATGCACTGGGGTAATTATATAACAAACAGTCAGGTTGGCGTTGAAGCTGGCTTTGAGAAGCAGTTAGTAATGAAACAGTTACATGCACTGGGGTAATTGTATAACAAACAGTCAGGTTGGCGTTGAAGCTGGCTTTGAGAAGCGGTTAGTAATGGAACAGTTACACGCACTGGGGTAATTGTATAACAAACAGTCAGGTTGGCGTTTAAGCTGGGTTTGAGAAGCGGTTAGTAATGGAACAGTTAAATGCACTGGGGCAATTGTATAACAAACAGTGAGGTTGGTCTTGAAGCTGGCTATCAGAAGCGGTTAGTAATGGAACAGTTACATGCACTGGGGTAATTGTATAACAAACAGTCATTTTGGCGTTGAAGCTGGCTTTGACAAGCGGTTAGTAATGGAACAGTTACATGCACTGGGGTAATTGTATAACAAACAGTCAGGTTTGCGTTGCAGCTGGCTTTGAGAAGCGGGTAGTAATGGAACAGTTACATGCACTGGGGTAATTGTATAATAAACAGTCAGGTTAGCCTTGAAGATGGCTTTGAGAAGCGGTTAGTAATGGAACAGTTACAAGCACTGGGGTAATTGTATAACAAACAGTCAGGTGGCGTTGAAGCTGGCTTTGAGAAGCGGTTAGTAATGGAACAGTTACATGCACTGGGGTAATTGTATAACAAACAGTTAGGTTGGCGTTGAAGCTGGCTTTGAGAAGCGGTTAGTAATGGAACAGTTACACGCACTGGGGTAATTGTATAACAAACAGTCAGGTTGGCGTTGAAGCTGGCTTTGATAAGCAGTTAGTAATGGAACAGTTACATGCACTGGGGTAATTGTATAACAAACAGTCAGGATGGCGTTGAAGCTAGCTTTGAGAAGCGGTATGTAATGGAACAGTTACATGCACTGGGGTAATTGTAAAACAAACAGTCATGTTGGCGTTGAAGCTTCTTTGAGAAGCGGTTAGTAATGGAACAGTTATACGCACTTGGGTAATTGTATAACAAACAGTCATGTTGGCGTTGAAGCTGGCTTTGAGAAGCAGTTAGTAATGGAACAGTTACATGCACTGGGGTAATTGTATAACAAACAGTCAGGTTGGCGTTGAAGCTGGCTGTGACGAGCGGTTTGTAATGGAACAGTTACACGCACTGGGGTAATTGTATAACAAACAGTCAGGTTGGCGTTGAAGCTGGTTTTGAGAAGCGGTATGTAATGGAACAGTTACATGCACTGGGGTAATTGAATAACAAACAGTCAGGTTGGCGTTGAGGCTCGCTTTCAGAAACCCCACCCAGGTCTGCCCTGGGGGACTTGGGTGGGGTTAGGTATTTTTTAGTTCCCAGTGTCACCCTGGTCAGCCCAACAGGGTGGGTTTTTCTCTCTATTCTGGGGCATGTGTTTCTGTCTACCCTTTGTCCATTCACCTGTATTTGCCTTTTTAAAACTCTCCCTACTGTCTGCACTGCCTGTGGCTCTTGATATTGGATGTGTGTTGCTAAATGGTCTTAGCTTTATTTAGGCCCCAAGTGTTAGGTTTATTTAATGTATTGGACCGGCTGGCGACATACATTCAATGTTCTGTTGTTTTTTTTTTTCACAAGCAGTGCAGGCACGTCCTGAGAAAGTCTTGTTGCTGTCGGGACGTTAAGCAATGTACAATCAATCAATCAATCGCTTTCAGAAGCGGTTAGTAATGAAACAGTTACACGCACTGGGGTAATTGTATAACAAACAGTCAGGTTGGCGTTGAAGCTGGCTTTGAGAAGCAGTTAGTAATGGAACAGTTACATGCACTGGGGTAATTGTATAACAAACAGTCAGGTTGGCGTTGAAGCTGGCTTTGAGAAGCGGTTAGTAATGGAACAGTTACATGCACTGGGAAAATTGTATAACAAACAGTCAGGTTGGCCTTGAAGCTGGCTTTGAGAAGCGGTTAGTAATGGAACAGTTACATGCACTGGTGTAATTGTATAACAAACATTCAGGTTGGCGTTGAAGCTGGGCTTGAGAAGCGGTTAGTAATGGAACAGTTAAATGCACTGGGGTAATAGTATAACAAACAGTCAGGTTGGCGTTGAAGCTGGCTTTGAGAAGCAGTTAGTAATGGAACAGTTACATTCACTGGGGTAATTGTATAACAAACAGTCAGGTTGGCGTTAAAGCTGGCTTTTGAGAAGCAGTTAGTAATGGAACAGTTACATGCACTGGGGTAATTGTATAACAAACAGTCAGGTGGCGTTGACGCTGGCTTTGAGAAGCAGTTAGTAATGGAACAGTTACATGCACTGGGGTAATTGTATAACAAACAGTGAGTTTGGCGTTGAAGCTGGCTTTGAGAAGCGGTTAGTAATGGAACAGTTACACGCACTGGGGTAATTATATAACAAACAGTCAGGTTGGCGTTGAAGCTGGCTATGAGAAGCAGTTAGTAATGGAACAGTTACATGCACTGGGGTAATTGTATAACAAACAGTCAGGTGGGCATTGAAGCTGGCTGTGAGAAGCGGTTTGTAATGGAACAGTTACACGCACTGGGGTAATTGTATAACAAACAGTCAGGTTGGCGTTGAAGCTGTCTTTGAGAAGCAGTTAGTAATGGAACAGTTACAGGCACTGGGTAATTGTATAACAAACAGTCAGGTTGGTGTTGAAGCTGGCTTTAAGAAGAAGTTTGTAATGGAACAGTTGCACGCACTGGGGTAATTGTATAACAAATAGTCAGGTTGACGTTGAAGCTGGCTTTGAGGAGTGGTTAGTAATAGAACAGTTACATGCACTGGGGTGATAGTGTAACAAACAGTCAGGTTGGCGTTGAAGCTGGCTATGAGAAGCAGTTAGTAATCGAACAGTTACATGCACTGGGGTAATTGTATAACAAACAGTCAGGTGGGCGTTGAAGCTGGCTGTGAGAAGCGGTTTGTAATGGAACAGTTACACGCACTGGGGTAATTGTATAACAAACAGTCAGGTTGGCGTTGAAGCTGTCTTTGAGAAGCAGTTAGTAATGGAACAGTTACAGGCACTGGGTAATTGTATAACAAACAGTCAGGTTGGTGTTGAAGCTGGCTTTAAGAAGAAGTTTGTAATGGAACAGTTACACGCACTGGGGTAATTGTATAACAAATAGTCAGGTTGACGTTGAAGCTGGCTTTGAGGAGTGGTTAGTAATAGAACAGTTACATGCACTGGGGTGATAGTGTAACAAACAGTCAGGTTGGCGTTGAAGCTGGCTTTGAGAAGCGGTTAGTAATGGAACAGTAACATGCACTGGGGTAATTGTATAACAAACAGTCAGGTTGGCGTTTAAGCGGGCTTTGAAAAGCGGTTAGTAATGGAACAGTTACATGCACTGGGGTAATTGTATAAGAAACAGTCAGGTTGGCGTTGAAGCTGGCTTTGAGAAGCGGGTAGTAATTGAACAGTTATATGCACTGGGGTAATTGTATAACAAACAGTCAGGTTTGGCGCTGAAGCTGGCTTTGAGAAGCGGTTCGTAATAGAACAGTTAAATGCACTGGGGTAATTGTATAACAAACAGTTAGGTTGGCCATTGAAGCTAGCTATCAGAAGCGGTTAGTAATGGAACAGTTACATGCACTGGGGTAATTGTATAACAAACAGTCAGGTTGGCGTTGAAGCTGCCTTGAGAAGCGGTTTGTAATGGAACAGTTAAATGCACTGGGGTAATTGTATAACAAACAGTCAGGTTGGCCTTGAAGCTGGCTTAACGAAGCGGTTAGTAATGGAACAGTTACATGCACTGGGGTAATTGTATAAGAAACAGTCAGGTTGGCGTTGAAGCTGGCTTTGAGAAGCGGTTAGTAATGGAACAGTTAAATGCAATGGGGTAATTGTATAACAAACAGTCAGGTTGGCCTTGAAGCTGGCTTTGAGAAGCGTTTAGTAATGGAACAGTTAAATGCACTGGGGTAATTGTAAAACAGTCAGGTTGGCGTTGAAGCAAGCTTTGAGAAGCGGTTAGTAATGGGACAGTTACATGCACTGGGGTAATTGTATAACAAACAGTCAGGTTGTCGTTGAAGCTGGCTTTAAGAAGCGGTTAGTAAGGGAACAGTTACATGCACTGGGGTAATTTTATAACAAACAGTCAGGTTGGCGTTGAAGCTGGCTTTGAGAAGCGGTTAGTAATTTAACAGTTACATGCACTGGGGTAATTGTATAACAAACAGTCAGGTTGGCGTTGAAGCTGGCTGTGAGAAGCGGTTTGTAATGGAACAGTTACACGCACTGGGGTAATTGTATAACAAACGGACAGGTTGGAGTTGAAGCTGGCTTTGAGAAGCAGTTAGTAATGGAACAGTTACATGCACTAGGGTAATTGTGTAACAAACAGTCAGGTTGGCGTTGAAGCTGGCTTTGAGAAGCGGTATGTAATGGAACAGTTACATGCACTGGAGTAATTGTATAACAAACAGTGAGGTTGGCGTTAAAGCTGGCTTTGAGGAGCGGTTAGTAATGGAACGGTTACACGCACTGGGGTAATTGTATAACAATCAGTCAGGTTGGCGTTGAAGTTGGCTATGAGAAGCAGTTAGTAATGGAACAGTTACATGCACTGGGGTAATTGTATAACAAACAGTCAGGTTGGCGTTGAAGCTGGCTTTGAGAAGCGGTTAGCAATGGAACATTTACATGCACTGGGGTAATTGTATAACAAACAGTCAGGTTGGAGTTGAAGCTGGCTTTGAAAAGCGGTTAGTAATAGAACAGTTACATGCACTGGGGTAATTGTATATCAAACAGTCAGGTTGGCGTTGAAGCTGGCTTTGAGAAGCGGTTAGTAATGGAACAGTTACATGCACTAGGGTATTTGTATAAAAAAAAAACAGTCAGGTTGGCCTTGAAGCTGGCTTTGAGAAGCGGTTAGTAATGGAACAGTTACATGCACTGGGGTAATTGTATAACAAACAGTCAGGTTGGCGTTGAAGCTGGCTTTGAGAAGCGTTTAGTAATGGAACAGTTACATGCACTGGGGTAATTGTATAACAAACAGCCAGGTTTGCGTTGAAGCTGGCTTTGAGAAGCGGTTAGTAATGGAACAGTTACATGCACTGGGGTAATTGTATAACAAACAGTCAGGTTGGCCTTGAAGCTTGCTTTGAGAAGCGGTTAGTAATGGAACAGTTACATGCACTAGGGTAATTGTATAATAAACAGTCAGGTTGGCGTTGAAGCTGGATTTGAGAAGCGGTTTGTAATGGAACAGTTACACGCACTGGGGTAATTGTATAACAAACAGTCAGGTTGGCGTTGAAGCTTGTTTTGAGAAGCAGTTAGTAATGGAACAGTTACATGCACTAGGGTAATTGTATAACAAACAGTCAGGATGGCGTTAAATCTGGCTTTGAGAACCGGTTAGTAATGGAACAGTTACATGCACTAGGGTAATTGTATAACAAACAGTCAGGTTGGCCTTGAAGCTGGAACAGTTACAGGTTGGCCTTGAAGATGGAACAGTTACATGGCTTTGAGAAGCGGTTAGTAATGGAACAGTTACATGCACTGGGGTAATTGTATAACAAACAGTCAGGTTGGCGTTGAAGCTGGTTTTGAGAAGCGGTTAGTAATGGAACAGTTACATGCACTGGGGTAATTGTATAACAGTCAGGTTGGCATTGAAGCTGGTTTTGAGAAGCGGTTAGAAATGGAACAGTTACATGCACTAGGGTAATTGTATAACAAACAGTCAGGTTGGCGTTAAATCTGGCTATGAGAAGCAGTTAGTAATGGATCAGTTACATGCACTGGGCCTTTCCGCAGCCAAGCGGCCAGGCCTGCAAGGCAGCAGGCGACTCGTGGAGGGCGGGGTCATCTATGTCCCGTGCAGATGTGAACATCTGCCCACTGCCCGGAAAGGCTAAGGGAGGAAACCCCTGACATCAAAGCCCCTGTGTCTCCGGGGAAGGCTTTTGAGCCAGAGACTAGGACAAGGACAGTCTGATATAAAACCTACGACCCGAGGACCTCGATGCCATCGTCCCAGCTTGCTAGGCTATGGCAGAAGAACCAAGGGTTTAAAGGGTGGGGCCAGTACTGCGCACACTGCACTCCACCAAAAAGCTCCACCGCGCAGGCTTTAGGAAACGTCCACGGACCATGACACTGACCATTCCAAGTCGTGTAGCGATGGGCGAGGGGCGAAACGGCAGGTGAAAGATGTCACTGGAAGCCGCAGTCTCAAACCTGCATGCAGGCGGTTCAGGATATTGGTCGCCTGATGTTGACCTGGGGATGACAACATCACTCGGCACACCCTGAACGACCAAGCAGCCTTCTCTAGGGACAGCACTGCTTGCTCCATACGGAGAGGGGCCTAGAAAAGGTGGCCTAACCAAAGCTCGTCCCCTCGCATCCCCAGTTGGCTAGCCGCGGTCAACGGGCATCTTCTCCTGCGGTCAAAAAACAAGAAAGAATAACGGATCTACTCTCATGACGACCACGACCGGACTCAACGTAGCATGCTGGAACGTCCGAACCATGCTCGACAAAGCAGACAGCGGACGCCCTGAACGTCGCTCCGCCCTCATTGCCCATGAATTGCGGAGGTTAAACATCGACATCGCCGCACTCAGCGAAGTACGCCTTCCGGACGAAGGCAGCCTCCAAGAACTTGGTGCTGGGTACACCCTCTACTGGTCAGGCAGGCCTGCATCAGAAAGACGGCTCTCAGGCGTGGGTTTCATGGTCAAGACATCCATTGCGACTAAGCTGGAAAACCTACCAACGGGCCACTCAGACCGCATCATGTCCATGCGCCTCCCACTGAGACACCAGCAACACGTCACCCTTCTCAGTGTGTACTCCCCAACCCTCCTGGCAGAGCCTGCTGAAAAGGACAAGTTTTACACTGACCTGCGCAGCCTCCTACAGAGTACCCCAGCAGACGACAAAGTCATCATCCTTGGCGACTTCAACGCCAGAGTGGGCCAGGACTCTGAAGCCTGGAAAGGAGTCCTCGGCAAGCATGGCGTGGGAAACTGCAATGACAATGGCCGCATACTGTTGGAGTTCTGTGCGGAGCAGCAACTGGTCATCACCAACACTACTTTTCAGCAAAAGGACAGTCGAAAGACCACCTGGATGCATCCTCGCTCCAAACACTGGCACCTTATCGACTATGTCCTAGTGCGGCAGAGGGACCGCAGTGACGTCCTCCTCACCAGAGTGATGCCCATCGCAGAGTGCCACACTGACCACCGCCTTGTCCGCTGCAAACTCAGGCTCCACTTCAAGCCAAAACCCAAGAAATGGGGGCCCCCCAAGAAAAAGCTTGATGTTGCCAGACTTCAGCGTGACGATGTGAAAGCTGCCTTTCAGACAGATTTACAGCGCAGGCTCAAAGACACAGCAGACCCAGTAGACTCCTCCCCTGAAACACTTTGGGAACAACTAAAAACTGCTATTGCAAAATCCTCTGCAGAAGTCTTGGGTTTCGCCAGAAAGAAGAACAAAGACTGGTTTGACGAAAACGATGTAGAGATCCAGGAACACCTAGCAAAAAAAAGAGCCGCCCATCAGGCTCACCTAGCCCAGCCTTCCTGCCCTGTGAAGAAGTCTGCCTTCCGCCTCGTCTGCAGCAGTCTCCAGCGCAAGCTCAGAGTTCTCCAGAATGAGTGGTGGACCAGACTTGCACAGAGGACCCAGCTTTGCGCTGACAATGGTGACTACAGGGGTTTCTACGAAGCACTGAAAGCAGTGTATGGCCCCAGGCACCTGGTACAAAGTCCCCTGCGAAGCGCGAACGGCCAGGCACTCCTCACAGATAATACCTCCATCTTGAACCGCTGGTCGGAATACTTTCAGAGCCTCTTCAGCGCTGAGCGCACTGTTCAAGAAGCAGTCGTCCTACAAATCCCACACCTCCCAGTAAAGGTTGAATTGGACGAACCGCCCACCGCTGAAGAGACCCTCACAGCCATCCACCAGCTCAAGAGTGGCAAAGCAGCAGGCATTGATGGAATACCGCCAGAGATCTGGAAACATGGAGGCACAGCACTGCACAACAAGCTCCATGACCTCTTTCTCTGCTGCTGGGAGGAAGGAACACTACCAAAAGATCTCCGCGATGCAGTCGTTATCACCCTGTACAAGAACAAAGGCGAGAAGTCTGACTGTTCCAACTATCGGGGAATTACCCTGCTGTCCATTGCTGGGAAAATCCTTGCAAGGCTGCTCCTGAATCGGCTGGTACCTGCCATCGCTGAAGACCAACTCCCAGAGGGCCAGTGTGGCTTCAGAGCAAACAGGAGCACCACCGATATGGTCTTTGTGCTGAGACAGCTACAGGAGAAGTGCCGCGAGCAGAACAAAGGGCTGTATGTAACATTTGTCGACTTAACAAAAGCGTTCGACACTGTGAGCAGGCAAGGCATGTGGCAGATCCTGGAGCGACTTGGCTGTCCCCCAAAGTTCCTCAACATGATTGTCCAGCTACACGAGGACCAGCAAGGCCAGGTCAGACTAAACAATGACCTCTCAGAACCATTCCCTATTCTCAACGGTGTAAAGCAGGGCTGCGTGCTGGCACCGACCCTCTTCACCATCTTTTTTAGCATGATGTTGAAGCAGGCCACAGTGGACCTCGATGATGACGATGCAGTGTACATCAGGTATCGTCTCGATGGCAGCCTGTTCAACCTCAGACGACTGCAAGCCCACACGAAAACCCTAGACCAACTGATTCGTGAGCTGCTTTTTGCTGATGATGCTGCCCTCGTTGCACACACAGAGAGAGCCCTGCAGCGCATCACGTCTTGCTTCGCAGATGCTGCCCAGCTCTTTGGACTCGAGGTCAGTCTTAAAAAGACAGAGGTCCTCCATCAGCCGGCACACAAGACAGTGTACCGCCCTCCTCACATCACCATTGGCGAGTCTGAACTAAAGTCAGTGCACCAGTTTACTTACCTTGGCTGCATTATCACGTCGGACGCCAAGCTGGACAAGGAGCTTGACAGCAGGCTGGCAAAAGCGAACAGCGCTTTCGGGCGACTTTTCAAGCGGGTGTGGCACAATCAACAGCTGAAAACAGGCACCAAGATCAGCGTGTACAGAGCTGTGGTCCTCACCACCCTGCTGTATGGTTCCGAGTCCTGGGCCCTCTACCGCAGCCAACTACGACTCCTCGAACGCTTCCACCAGCGGTGCCTGCGAACCATCCTGGGCATTCACTGGAGTGACTATGTCACCAACGTCGAGGTCCTTGAACAGGCTGAAACTGTGAGCATCGAGGCTTTGCTGCTGCGGACACAGCTCCGCTGGGCAGGGCATGTCTCCAGGATGGAGGATCATCGCCTACCAAAGATCACCCTGTTCGGCGAGCTTGCTACTGGACACCGTGACAGAGGGGCACCAAAGAAGAGATACAAAGACTGTCTCAAGAAGTCACTTAGTGCCTGCCAAATCGACCACCACCAGTGGTCTTCGCTTGCTGCGGACCGTGACACCTGGCGCTCCACCATTTACAAGGCAGCTGTCTCCTTTGAGGACTCTCGCAGAGCTAGCCTTAAGGACAAGCGGCTCAGGAGAAAACACAGAGATGCCGCAGCTCAGAACCCTGGCCATACCTTCCCCTGCAGCCACTGCGGTCGAACCTGCCTGTCTCGGATTGGCCTCCGCAGCCACGAACAAGCCTGCAGACGTCGTGGGCAACTCCTATAAAATCTTCGTTCGCGAAGTCAAGCCAAGAGAGAGACATGCACTGGGGTAATTGTATAACAAACAGTTAGGTTGGCGTTGAAGCTGGCTTTGAGAAGCGGTTAGCAATGAAACAGTTACATGCACTGGGGTAATTGTATAACAAACAGTCAGGTTGGCCTTGAAGCTGGCTTTGAGAAGCGGTTAGTAATGGAACAGTTACATGCACTGGGGTAATTGTATATTAAACAGTCAGGTTGGCGTTAAAGCTGGCTTTGAGGAGCGGTTAGTAATGGAACAGTTACATGCAATAGGGTAATTGTATAAAAAAACAGTCAGGTTGGCCTTGAAGCTGGCTTTGAGTAGCGGTTTGTAATGGAACAGTTACATGCACTGGGGTAATTGTATAACAAACAGTCAGGTTGGCGTTGAAGCTGGCTTTTAGAAGCGTTTAGTAATGGAACAGTTACATGCACTGGGGTAATTGTATAACAAACAGTCAGGTTTGCGTTGAAGCTGGCTTTGAGAAGCGGTTAGTAATGGAACAGTTACATGCACTGGGATAATTGTATAACAAACAGTCAGGTTGGCCTTAAAGCTGACTTTGAGAAGCGGTTACTAATGGAACAGTTACATGCACTAGGGTAATTGTATAATAAACAGTCAGGTTGGCGTTGAAGCTGGCTTTGAGAAGTGGTTTGTAATGGAACAGTTACACGCACTGGGGTAATTGTATAACAAACAGTCAGGTTGGCGTTGAAGCTTGTTTTGAGAAGCAGTTAGTAATGGAACAGTTACATGCACTAGGGTAATTGTATAACAAACAGTCTGGTTGGCGTTAAATCTGGCTTTGAGAAGCAGTTAGTAATGGAACAGTTACATTCACTGGGGTAATTGTATAACAAACAGTCAGGTTGGCGTTGAAGCGGGCTTTGAGAACCGGTTAGTAATGGAACAGTTACATGCACTAGGGTAATTGTATAACAAACAGTCAGGCTGGAGTTGAAGCTGGCTTTGAGAAGCGGTTAGTAATGGAACAGTTACATGCACTATGGTAATTGTATAACAAACAGTCAGTTTGGCGTTGAAGCTGGCTTTGAGAAGCGGTTAGTAATGGAACAGTTACATGCACTGGGGTAATTGTATAACAAACTGTCAGGTTGGCCTTCAAGCTGGCTTTGAGAAGCGGTTAGCAATGGAACACTTACATGCACTGGGGTAATTGTATAACAAACAGTCAGGTTGGCCTTGAAGCTGGCTTTGAGAAGGGGTTAGTAATGAAACAGTTACATGCACTGGAGTAATTGTATAACAAACAGTCAGGTTGGCCTTGAAGCTGGAACAGTTACAGGTTGGCTTTGAAGCTGGAACAGTTGCATGGCTTTGAGAAGCGGTTAGTATTGGAACGCCATTTAAGACAAACACAGTACAAGACAAACTAAGGGCCAGTCAGCTACTGAAGTTACAGAGTTTTTTTTATCGCTTGTATTTGAAATTTTGTAAAGTGGCCTGAGACCGGTACCAAAGTGTGGGGGGTGGAAGAACCGGAGTACCCGGAGAAAGAACCCCCGACGGTTAGTAATGGAACAGTTACATGCACTAGGGTAATTGTATAACAAACAGTCAGGTTGGCGTTAAATCTGGCTATGAGAAGCAGTTAGTAATGGAACAGTTACTTGCACTGGGGTAATTGTATAACAAACAGTCAGGTTGGCGTTGAAGCGGGCTTTGAGAACCGGTTAGTAATGGAACAGTTACATGCACAAGGGTAATTGTATAACAAACAGTCAGGCTGGAGTTGAAGCTGGCTTTGAGAAGCGGTTAGTAATGGAACAGTTACATGCACTAGGGTAATTGTATAACAAACAGTCAGGTTGGCGTTGAAGCTGGCTTTGAGAAGCGGTTAGTAATGGAACAGTTACATGCACCGGGGTAATTGTATAACTAACAGTCAGGTTGGCCTTCAAGCTGGCTTTGAGAAGCGGTTAGTAATGGAACAGTTACATGCACTGGGGTAATTGTATAACAAACAGTCAGGTTGGCCTTAAAGCTGACTTTGAGGGGCGGTTAGTAATAAAACAGTTACATGCACTGGGGTAATTGTATAACAAACAGTCAGGTTGGCGTTGATGCTGGCTTTAAGAAGCGGTTAGTAATGGAACAGTTACGTGCACTGGGGTAATTGTATAACAAACAGTCAGGTTGGCCTTGAAGCTGGCTTTGAGAAGCGGTTAGTAATGGAACAGTTACATGCACTGGGGTAATTGTATAACAACCAGTCAGGTTGGCCTTGAAGCTGGCTTTGAGAAGCGGTTAGTAATGGAACAGTTACATGCACTAGGGTAATTGTATAATAAACAGTCAGGTTGGCGTTAAAGCTGGCTTTGAGAAGCGGTTAGTAATGGAACAGTTGCATGCACTAGGGTAATTGTATAACAAACAGTCAGGTTGGCGTTAAGTCTGGCTTTGAGAAGCAGTTAGTAATGGAAGAGTTACATGCACTGGGGTATTTGTATAACAAACAGTCAGTTTGGCGTTGAAGCGGGCTTTAAGAACCAGTTAGTAATGGAACAGTTACATGCTCTAGGGTAATTGTATAACAAACAGTCAGGCTGGAGTTGAAGCTGGCTTTGAGAAGCGGTTAGTAATGGAACAGTTACATGCACTAGGGTAATTGTATAACAAACAGTCAGGTTGGCCTTTAAGCTGGCTTTGAGAAGCGGTTAGCAATGGAACAGTTACATGCACTGGGGTAATTGTATAACAAACAGTCAGGTTGGCCTTGAAACTGGCTTTGAGAAGCGGTTAGTAATGAAACAGTTACATGCACTGGGGTAATTGTATAACAAACAGTCAGGTTGGCCTTGAAGCTGGCTTTGAGAAGCGGTTAGTAATGGAACAGTTACATGCACTGGGGTAATTGTATAACAAACATTCATGTTGGCCTTGAAGCTGGCTTTGAGAAGCGGTTAGTAATGGAACAGTTACATGCACTGGGGTAATTGTATAACAAACAGTCAGGTTGGCGTTGAAGCTGTCTGAGAAGCGTTTAGTAATGGAACAGTTACATGCACTGGGGTAATTGTATAACAAACAGTCTGCTTTGAAGAGCTGTGCGGGGATGTTTGTCCATACCTGCAGCCTTGACGGAGCTAGTCTGGTTGATCGCTTTCTTTTCCTCATCTAGGGTAGGCGGGCGGTCAAGGTCATCTAGTGTCGGCTTCTGGGGAATCATGGCCAGTGCCGCGGAGTCGAAAGTGGAAGGCAGGTTCAGCAGATTTGAGGTGTTCTATCCAGCGCTCAGTGATGCTGCCTTTGTCCTTCAACAAGATGAAGCCGTCGGAAGAAAAGAAAGGGGTTGTGCTGGGTCTGGCAGGGCCGTAGAAAATTTTCATTGCGCTTAAAAACTCCTTGGAGTTGTTGGATTCAGCAAAGTGTTCGGTCTTTTTACTTGCTGTCCCACCAGGTGTTCTGCGTGTTGCGAAGCTCTCTTTCTCTCTCTCTCTCTCTCTCTCTCTCTCTCTCTCTCTCTCTCTCTCTCTCTCTCTCTCTCTCTCTCTCTCTCTCTCTCTCTCTCTCTCTCTCTCTCTCTCTCTCTCTCTCTCTCTCTCTGAACTTTTCTCTGGAGATGTTTGAAGCGGTCTTTCTTGAAAAAGGAGTTGATGTCGTTCTGCCACTCGATGAAGGCACTGCGCTTTTGTTTCAGTAGCTTGTTTATCTCTTCGTTCTTCTCATCGAACCAATCCTGGTGTACCATCTGCTTGGGTCCAGCCCACTCGGCACCGGGGTCCACGTGGCGTGGGTGGGTAGTCCACTCAGTCCCTGACTGCGTAGGCTAGCAGAGGGGTGCCATCTTTGTCCAGGATTAGGACTTGATGTCAGCAAATATGTTGTTCAGTCTTTTTCAATGGTCCGGTTTTTAAGGAGCTGTGCTAACCCAGGTCCTACCATGTTGGATTGGTCCTTAAAAATACTCGTGACTTTTTGGTCCTTTGGATCCCAAGCGTTTGCCGTCCTTGGAGACCCGTGTCGGGGGAGAAGAGGATCCTGGTGGCTGAGGTTCCCTTTGGGCTGCGGCTCACTGGTGCCAACATTCCACTTTAGCCTTGACTTCTACATAAACGGGAGGCTAATCGTACTGGCCTAGTCAATCGGCTCTTGTCACGTTGAGCCCTATCTCACTGTTGACATGCGGGTTGATATACGGAGCACCATGCTATAGCCTCAGCTTCTGTTTAGGTGCTTTACGCCAGTATTCCCTTGCATTCAACAGTGTGATAGAAGGCTCATACAGTTCAATCAGGCTTACCCCCTTGAGTATATCTTTCGGGCAGTCTCCATTGTGCGTCGGCTAGAGACCCGCCGACATTTGCACTTTCCCTAGTTGGGCTCGGTGGCGGGCGGGGACCCCCGGGGGATGAAAATCTCTACTATTATAATATGGGGAAAAAACCTAGCACGGAAGCGGCACCTAGCCACCAACATTGAACATGACAGTGACTCGGACTGTTAGGAAGTGATTCCTCGGGCATCGGCCGTATGGCCTCGCTTCCTCATTGTCCATAGCAAGGTGAAGGAGAAACCTGTTACCACGCTGCGTTCTTTTCTGATGGGGGAGACCCTCAGGAGCCGTGTTGGCAGGCCTGACGCCCAGAACCTCAGGTATGGTGACTTGCTGGTGGAGTGCCGTACCCGGGCACACTCTAGCGGGCTACTGAGGCTCTCTTCCATCGGAGACGCTCCAGTGGATGTCACACCCCACAAAACTATGAATTTGTCAAGAGGCGTAATCAAAGATCAAGCTTTGGCAGAACTGTCAGAAGATGAACTTGTACTAAACCTTAAGTCTCAAGGGGTGACTTGCGTCAGGCGCTTCGCTTCCAAGCGAGGTGGTGGTAAGATCCGTCTCCCTACCATCACACTGACGTTTGGCAACCCTACCCCTCCTACTACTATCTGGGGAGGTTACTACTCCTTGAAAGTGAAAAAGTACGTCCCTCTCCCCCTCCGGTGCTTTAAGTGCCAAAAGTATGGCCATGGGCAGAAGACATGCCGCCAGTCAGCTTCATGCGCCCGTTGCACTAAGCCCGGACACTCTGCTTTGTCCTGCACAGCCACCCCCTTGTGTGATTGCCAGGGGGCGCATATGGCTTCGGACAAGAAATGCCCTCGTTGGATACCCGAGTGCAGGATTCAGCAAGTGCATGTGGAGAAGGACCTGTCCTTTCTGGACGCCAAAAAAATGCCAACAGTGCCCGCAATGACCCTGTCCCCGACACACAGACTGTTCATAGTGATTTCGAACCTGTGATTAGTGCGTACATAGCCCGCGAGTGGCAGTCTGAGTGGGACAAAGAGGAAGGGAACAAGCTGCATAAAGATCTTCCTATGGTGTCCGACACTCTACCTTACCGCTGCGGCAGCCGCCGAGAGGAGACTGTCCTTACCCGCCTCCACATCGGGCACACTTATGTTACGCACTCTTACTTAAACAGGATGAGCGTCCATGGTGTTTTGCCTGTGACCAGCAGTGTTCTGTTCGACACTTTTTGCTGTCTTGTGCCGATCTAATTGACACCAGATATAAACACTTCACAGCAGACTCCTTTAAGGTCTTGTTCCGGGATGTTCCCCCGGACAAGATCTTCAATTTCTTGTGAGAATGCAATATTTTTTAAAAGGTCTGAGCATTCATAGACTATTTGAATAACTTTATTTTGCCCTTTTTGAGAGTCAGTAGACGTTTCTTTTAAAGACTAGTGTGACATTTTAGCCTGACATTTGTAAGACACATTTACATCTTGTCTTAAGACCTTGCTTTTAGTCTGGCTAACCACAATTTTACCCATCCCTCCGTGAGAAGGCCTTAGTCGCCTGCTCGGCGTTAAACCCAAATAACTACCTAACTAACTGCTTGGGTCCAAGCACGTCTTTGTCAGACACCGTCACCTCCCCTTGAACTGGTTCCACATTTCAGGTTGGTCGACAGTCAACGATCCATGGGCAGTTAGCAGGTCATAAAGGTGTGACTGGAAGTTTTCCTTGACGTCCGGGCGCTTCAGCTTGGCCAGGTTGAATGAAGGTCGGGTGAGCTTCGCCTCTTCCTGTGTGCTGGTGCAATGTGCAGGTTGAGGACAGACTGCACCAGCTGATGGTCGGTCCAGCACTCGGCTCCTCTTTTGACTCTGGTGATTCTGATATAACGAGTATCACACTGGCGGACAATGACATAGTCTATGAGATGCCACTGCTTGGACCTGGGGTGCATCCATGTTGTCTTGTACTTACTAGTCAGCCTGAAGAGGGTGTTGGTGATGGCGAGTTCATTCTCAGTGCACAATGTCAGCATCAGCAGGCCATTGCTGTTCATCTTGCCCAGCACGTGTGGGCCCATCACTCCTTCCCAACAGTCACATTAGCGCCCAACTCGACCATTGAAGTCACCAAGCTCGATGAGTTTATCACTTTCAGGGATGGACTTCATGAGGGAGTCGAGGCTCTCATAGAACGCCTCCTTGTCATCGGCGTTTGTAAGTGTCGGAGCATAGGCGCTAATGATAGTGACATGTCGGGTGTGGGAGATGGGGAAACGGAGCTGCATCACTCGTTCGCTGATGCTAGTGGGAAGAGAAGGCAGCTGTTGGAAGAGCGTGGTACGGATGGCGAAGCCAAATCCGTGTATCCTGTCCTCGTTCTCAGCTTTGCCCTTCCAGAAGAAGGTGTACCCAACCTCAGGTTCACAGATCGAGCCTTCAACAGCAAATCTGGTTTCACTATCTATCTATCCATCTATCCATCTATCTATCCATCTATCCATCCATCTATCTATCTATCTATCTATCTGAAAAAGAAAATGGGAGACTGCACACTTCTCTCCCCTGACAGTGCTATTATCTACTTTACTTTGTAACATATCTATCTATCTATCTTATGTTATCTTATGTTATCTTATGTTATCTTATGTTATCTTATGTTATCTAGTCTAGTCTAGTCTAGTCTAGTCTTATGTCTTATGTCTTTTCTTGTCTTTTCTTGTCTTTTCGTCTTGTCTTGCCTTGTCCTGTCCTGGCTTGTTCTGTCTGTCTGTCTGTCTGTCTGTTTGTCTATCTATCTATCTATATCCCGTAGTCTTGCCGACCGTTGGGGCACCACTGATGACTTGGCAACCAGCTCCCTCCATTCCTCTCTGTTCTCTACCATTCTTAGAGTATAACCCAGCTTCAGCCCTGTCGACTCTGAGATATTGTCCTACCATCTTTTTCCTGTGTCTTCCTCTTTGTCCTCCTCGCAGGAGGATACACGCCAATGAAATGAGATGTTTTAGAAAGCTGCTTGGCATTTCACACAGAGATCACATCACGAACGAGGAAGTGGGAAGCAGAATCAGGCAAGACATCGGGCCCTATAAAGACCTATTAGCCATTATGAAAAAACCGCAAACTGAAGTGGTTTCACTAAGAGCTGCAATGTCGATCTTATATCTCGCCAGCTCCCTGGCTATGAGGGCTGTTCTTCTGTGCGGTCTCTGCGTCTGATCTCTGTCCAACATGGTTCGTACGTTCCACGTACCGAGAATAAGTTTCTTTCTTTGTTTTTCTTTTCGACCGCATAAAAGGGTTAAACCGTCAGCCGCGGTAAGCTGACCGGTTTGTGTAGGGCAGGCAATGTTTGGAACACCTTTCTAGTTCCCTCCCTTACTAGGGTGAGCAGTGCTGTCCTGAAGAGGGCTGCTCAGTCGCTTGGGATGCTGCCGATTTTCCCTGCTGCCCCTGGTACAGGGAAAAGCGACCACTGGTCCACAGGCCGCCTACGTGCAGGTTCGGAGCTGCGACTCCCAGTAGTAACCTCTACCTGTCGATTCGCCCGTTCCCCATCGCCGCAGGACTTCTGGAGGAGGCAGTAGAAAAAAAAAAAACATTAAGAAGCAGATTTAGTAAAGATGAAGATCCATGCACCAAAAAATGCACGTGAAGGAGATTTTGGTGGAGAAGCTGTTGCGCTGGAGCAACCCCACCCTCTCGGCCGCAGAAATCAGAGTCCAGTGGAACGAGGAGACGTTACAACTGGTAACTTCCTTGGCTGCAGTGGATGGCCTTGTCTTCTTCTGTGCTCTGACATGCCCTATGCACTCCACAGTGCACTGCTGACCCGCCCTCTTGGCCGTTGAACCCTTGATTTAGTTTAATCCGCCCAGTGGGCAGGTGACAGACTTTGCATGAATCAATGAAGCAATGAATCAATGAATCTTTATTTTACAATGGTGAAGATATTAACACAGTCAGTGACTATGTCATTTTTCGTACCTGCCGTTGCTACAACTACGACTAAGTACAAAATATACATAAAACGGGGACATCAAAGCACAGTGATACAAAATATATAGTACACTAAACACAAACACGCGCATACGCCGCACACAAACGCACTCACGCGTTCACATACACACACGCACACACACGCACAGACACACACACATGCACATACACATGATTGTTAGAATATACACGTACATTCGTGTGTCTACGAATAACTAGATATTATTCGAGTAATGTCAGATACCTATAAAGACTTGCCTTGAAACGAGATATTGTCGGAGTGGCTTTAACGTGATGTGGGAGTGAGTTCCAAAGTGTGGTTGATTGTACATTGCTTAACGTCCCGACAGCAACAAGGCTTTCTCAGGACGTGCCTGCACTGCTTGTGAAAAAAATAAACTAAACAGAACATTGAATGTATGTCGCCAGCCGGTCAAGCACATTAAATAAACCTAACACATGGGGCCTAAATAAAGCCAAGACCATCTAGCAACACACATCCAATATCAAGAGCTACAGGCAGTGCAGACAGTAGGGAGAGTTTTAAAAAGGCAAATACAGGTGAATGGACAAAGGGTAGACAGAAACACATGCCCCAGAATAAGAGAAAAACCCACCCTGTGGGGCTGACCAGGGTGACCCTGGGAACTAACAAATACCTAAAACCACCCAAGTCCCCCAGGGCAGACGCGAGAGAATGAGAATATAAGAGCCCCAGCCCACCCCTCCCCCAAACAATATATTTATTCTAATTAACACGGTAATTAAGCAAGCCCACGTCAACAAAGACACCCAATACCTTTATTACCTAGCCATTTTAGTTCCACTCCAGAAATCATTCAAGCTACGTTTGGGGGAGGGGTAGGCTGGGGCTCTCATATTCTCATTCTCAGAATAATTAATTCTAGAATGAGAATATAAGATTTGAAAACCAATCAAATCGATAAATGCCACATCGATCAACTAATTATTGTAATCAACTAGCCATTTAGACAAACCCAACGCCACCCAATACACCCAATACCTTAATCGCCTAGCTATTTTAGTTTCACTCCAGAAATCATTCAAGCAACGATTTTTTTTATCAGCTACCAACCTGCGATTATTAAGCCAGATTTCCCACCCAACCTAAATTATTAATGCTGCCATTGACTTCTTTAAACAAAATTATTATATTACGTTTTAAAATGAACCAAGACGAATTACTTCTTCTAAGCGATATCTGTGCTGTAGAGAACAAAGACTTAGACTCAAAAAAAACAGCGTCTTCTCTCTGTAGTTGTGTCCGGCAAATCAAAAGCTTTTCTTGGTAAACAATACATGACAGAAGACATAGAATCCCTTACTGCTGATGAGCTAATTAAACTACATTCTAAATATGAAAATCACATTGCTTCACTAATGACACGTGATTTGAGTCGATCTCTTGTCTGCCTATATACAAAAGCTGTAAGTCACTTCCTACCTGTTGATAGTGACAGCCTTTCACATGATCTCGAAAGTAATCCTATTGTTTCAAGTTCAATTGGCAAATTAGCATGTGTCATGTTTTACAAGTTTGGGAATTACCTTGCACCTGCTGTAACCTTACTTGTTACCGGGAGTCATATTGATTTTTCAAAAATAAATTTTAAATTAGAAGAAAATGGACGAGACGACTCCACAACAGAGCCATGTCTTGACACAGGTTCAAACAGTGACTAAGACTAAAAGCCCAGGTAGAATAGAGGCTGGAAAAAGATTAGCTGAATATAACAGACAAAAGAAATTACAGCTTCAAGCATTAACAGAAAAGACTGACACACCATCAACAGCACCAGTGTCACTACCGTCACACCCCCCACAAAGTGAGAGACAAACAACTAAACCTAAAACTACAAAATATATAGTTGCTGGATTTGTTGTCGGATTTGGTTACGTAGGTTACCAATTATATAAAAAATACAAACCAAACACTCAAACAGTGTCCAAAAAATCAAACACTCCAAAAACAAAAGAAGTAGTCGCCACATTACCAGCAGTTCCAAAACCTTTGGACCCATTTTACATGCAGTAAATAAATTTATTATTTTAATTTTTATGGTATAAGAAAATGAGCGACACAAAGAACTTAATGAACCTTGTCTATCACTCTGCTGTAATAAGTGGACTAGCAGTAGCATATTCTATGTTGGGAAAAAGTCTTCTCAAAATGAAATCAGCAGACCTTAGTAAATTAGACTTTGAAGACAGTGCTAAGCTAGTAGTTGTTATAACAGCATCGATTGCAACAAAAGATTTTCTTGTCAAGCAAGGAATTATTCCAGAAAATATTTCTATGTAAATAAAAATATGGCAACAATAGCTGTCATGATTGGTGGTGCAGTTATTAACGCATTAGCTTTTAGTGGATCAAACTATTTCTTTTCAAAAGTGAGTAAAGAAGAATCAGCAGAAGAAATGAAGCGTCACAATGAAGCATCTGAAAAACTAGCTCAAGCTCAACAAGATTATGAGAAGCAAAGAATTGAGAAACTTGATTTTATTAATGAAAAACTAAAACTTGAGGGTCACGCACAGCATACATTTTCAAACGTCGATGACGCGATCAAAGAATACTATCTTGTTACTGGTGAAGACATATCTATTCCACAACCAAAACTTAGTGACTACTACCAGCCAAGCCCAGAACAAAGAAATGGAGAAATAATATTTGTTCTAGTAGGAATGACATTAGTATATTTTACAGGAGTTTATATTGCTAGAAAAAATGGCAGACGCTAAACTATCAAAAATATATTACTCTCCAATTGGCTACTGGAAAGGGAATACTGCAGTAAAAAAATTGCATGCTGCTGTGGGTGGAGATGTCAACCAAATAAAACAGTGGCTTAAAAAACAGGCAATTTGGCAAATATATCTTCCTGCTCCAAGAAAAATAACAAGGCCTCATTTTGAAAACACTATCCCTAATGACACACACCAAATGGACCTCCTGTTTCTTCCGCATGACACAATAAGAAAGAAACGATACAAGTATGCATTAACTGTTGTTGACATAGCTTCAAGGTATAAGGATGCAGAACCCATAACTGACAAAAAAGCTGTAACAGTGGCCACTGCATTATCAAAAATATATAGTCAAGGTCCTTTAAAATACCCTAGGCTTGTGCAGGTTGATGATGGGAGTGAATTTAAAGGGGCTGTTAATCAATTATTTGCAAAGCATGGCGTACTGGTTAGACGCGGTATTCCAGGCTTGCATAGATCACAGGCTATTGTAGAAAACTTTAACAAGCAATTATCGGAGAGACTTTTTAGCTATCAGTATTCTAAGGAACTCATGCATGACACACGTAACACTGAGTGGGTTAAAAGATTACCATCTGTAATAATAGCAATGAATAATGAGGGTCACCCTAAACCTGTTGATGCTATTAAATTGAAAACAATACCGTCAGAAATAAAAACAACAACAACACCTCCAGACACTAGCTTATTTACAAAACAGGTGAGATATTTGTATCAACCTGGTGAGGCTGAAAATGACGTTAGACGTAGGGCAACTGATCCAATTTGGTCTACATCTGTTCATAATATAAAAAAAATAGTTCCTTCAGCTAATGCAACAATATATTATCTGTATGAGCCTGCACCAAAGAGGGCATTTGTTAGAGAAGAATTACAGATTATTCCCACAGATACTGTTACTCACTTTTAACAATTTCAATTCATCAATTAGTTTATCAAACAGATTATCAGCTATTTCTTTAGATAACTTGAGCCTGTAATGACCTGGTGCATAAGCTTTTTCCTTAGTGTGAAACACTCTTTTTGTATCCCCAACTGCTAGAGACTTTTTATATGTTTGAATCATTTCAATATTATGTTTGTTTGATCTTAGTGTCTTGTTTGGATAATCAGGCATTAATGCACCATCTAACACTTGCTTGTAATGTTCATGTCAAATGTCTTTATTTTTTATTGCTGTTTTCTTGATACCTTTGGCTTTCGACTGACTACCTTTTTGGTGCAGTATTGAATACATTTTTGACCTCAGTCCAACGTACTCAACTATTGGCACACCATTCAGTTCATCTTTAAACTTACCAGGCACTTTCTTGTTTTGTGTGTTGAACAGTGGATGGTCTTTAGGGTAATCAGATGTGTCATACATGTGTAACTCTGTTTTCATGTCTTCATAAAAGTCTTCAGTAGGCACATCAATGATCATAGAGTCAGTGTCAGTGTATAACAATCGACACTCAGGATACTTTGGTTTGAAGTAATCATAATAAAATTCAAGCATTAACAGTTTTGATAACTCAAGAATTGCCATACCAATGAATACTGGCTTATCCAGTTTAACAATCTTTTTTTTGAGTGACACAGCATACAATGATGAATGAAATTCTTTATACCCTGTGTACTGAGGCTTACTTGTAAGTTTAATTGCACCCGATTCAGTTGTGACCAGTCTCACATCTTTGCGGTGATGAGGATTTTCCATTGTCTTGCCAAAACAGGCATTGTTCATAAGCTTAAAGAAGTCTTTGTCAAATGCAGTGTTACCTTCTCTCGCACGCAATGTTGTATTTTTCATTATGTAATCTTTCATGAAAGCACTTTGGTCAAATTGAATACCTCTGTGAACTTTCTTTAGTACTAACCCATGTCTGATGTAAAACTGTAACAAGCGATAGTGGCAAACGTAATTAAATTTGTCATTCAAATTGGGTACAAGTTTAGTGTCTTCTTTTTTCCCAGTCAAACTCAGTTTCTCAACTGCTAATGGATAATCATTATGGTAATCATGTAAATGGTGTGGATACTCCAAGTCTACTTCAAAGATCCAACCCTTTTCATCATTTTGACCTCGATCCATAATATATTTTGTTAATTTTTTTATGCCATACTGTGACAAATCATACAAACAAAAGTTTTTTAATGGCAACAATTCACACATTGCAAATCCATACAAATTATTAGCATCCAAGTATGTAATAAATGACATTGGCTTTGAGGGGTCAAAGTCGTCAAGATATTTATTATTTGCCTTGCCATAATTGTTTGCTGCTAGACTAATACCACCTCTCAATCCACGTTCCACCATTTCACCCATCGTACGATCAGACAACAGGTCTATAGATATCTTACTGGATTTCAAAAATGCATCCCATGTCATGCCAGGACTAGTTATGTAACAAGCAGGGTCAAGCTTGTAGTGTAACAAACCCTTTTCACGGTAACTTTCAAATACGTCTGCTAGCAAACAGACATCAGCCTTTAAGTACTGATCGTGGTAATCACCAATAGTTTCACACCCTAGTTTTTTCCACGCATCAAGTGCATGCTGGTATTCAGAGTCAGAAATACCGTTACCAGTTAGTGTAGAATAAAATTTCTCTTTTGGAGGCAGTCTCCTTTCCTCAAAAACTACCCAGTCACTGATGTACTAATATGGATAAACACCTTTTTTAATCAAGTCCGGCTCAAAATATTTACTTGTTATTGGATACTCACTCAGTCCTTCTGCCAGACTAGCAAGACCTAAAGACAAATGTTGCATGGAGTCATAAAATGCTAATTTGTCCAATCTAAAAGTCAAGTACTTCTCAGTTGTCTGGGCAATGCAACTAATTTTTCTGTAAGACTCATCAACAGCCTGCATGATGATGTGTGAATCATATCCCTTCAGATTGTGAAAAAAGATTGGTAACTTATATGTCTTAGGATCTGTTTTTAATAACAAGTTACAATTGTTATGTGCAGCGCCTCTGTAACGTCCAGTTATGTGATCGTGGTCACGAACTTTATCACCCTCTAAAGGCTGTTCACAAATCCAACACGTCTCTGCTGTATCAAATTTTAGTTTGTCTTCTTCTGTCATCACCAAAGGCATCTGACATGTTGTGAGATACTGTACTACCTGACTATACAGTTGTCTCATTTCTGTTAAAAACAGACAAGCTGCATTTTCACCCCTGTAGATAACAGGTTCTGAATGAAGACCGTCTGACCTAACAAGAATGTATCCAAAAGAACACACCACTTGGTCACTCAATTTTATAGTCTTTGGTAATGACTCTGGAACAGGACCCTCATATGGAACAACGAGTGATTCAAAATCTGCATACACTACAAACGGCAGCTTTTGCTGATTCCCATAGTTCTTAAAATACACTTGACTACCAGGATCTGGATACTTAAGTACAGTTTGTATGTCATCAGCTGACCTGCAGTGTAAAATGTGATTATGTGCTATTTTAATAGAAGAGAATCTCTGTAAACATCTCTTGCACACTTCCTGTTTCCCATTGTGTTTCGTTGTATATGAATAAATTAGACGTGACATATTCCTGATAATTGTGTAGTGGAAGTTATTGTCATCTCCAATTAGCAACATGTCAACATGTTTATCTTCTGGCTGCCCATAGGTTGGGGCAATTGGAGATACTCTAATTGGCTGTAACTTATTCTCAGATTCATTTTCCCACACAAACACATTCACAGATATACCAGGATTTAGTTTTTCAAACAAGTCTATGTCCTCCACCTTAACAGGGAACTCAATGCCACTGAAGTTGAGTTCATTTACAAATTTGGTATAGTTAGATACACGATCAGGTTTTGCTTTTACAAAATGAAGTTTAGCAAGCACACACCACATGAAACAATAGTTGTCATTGTTCTGAATATTAACAACAGCCTTTTTGTTTGCAACCTCTGTTGGCAGTGGCAACCATGATTTACCTAATATAGGATGATACCTAGACTGCTTTAGTTGTAGTTCATGTACAAGGCCTTCATGCCAGCCAGACCCTTGCATTTCTGCTCTGTCAATTGCTTCATGGAAGTCTGGTAACAATCTTTCTCTAAACACTTTCTCTAGTTCTCTTCTCGAATTAACTGTGTGCTGCCTTGTCGAGATATACGTTACAATAACTTCACCAACATCTCTGGCAAATTCTATTTTTGCAACAATCTGAATCTTTACACTATCAGAAAGAAGGTTATTTTGTATGACTAAAAAAGATCTTTCTATTGATTCATAGACATTGTAAATATTAGATATAGGTAAGTCAGTTGTGTGAAACACGTTTCTTAATCTTTGATGGTTGTCCATCTTTTTTATTTGTCCGACAAAAAAATAAATAGAAAATTATATAATGAAAATGACACTTTATTGACTAAAATCTATATAATAGACAAAATTAATCACCAACTAATAAGCCACTTCATTGATATGTCTTCTGTGGTATCATTTTCAAGCTTTTGCATGTGTAATATCGTTTTACTGACAGTAATAAATTTAACATTTTTATTTTCTTTTTTTATTTGATAGTATATGTTTAAACACATAATCTTAAACCAGTCAGATTTAGCATCATAAACTAAAAAATTTGCTGTCCTATTATTATAAAGTGGAAAAGTATTAGAATATCCAAGATAAAAACTATATGTCATGTACATCTTCATCGGTGATGGGAGTTCTGAAAAAGGGCGTCTAACTTGTGTTTTTAAGTCACTAATATGCATAAAACCCCTGAAACTCGATGTAATATCCATGAATTTACCAATAGGCCAATTTTGATCCTCTTGTCCGTCCATCATTTTTTATAGACAAACCAAAAAGATAAATTAATTTACTAACCCATACCCTGTGGGCTGATCTGTCTTTAAAATGAGCTTTAGGTGCTTAGTCGATTTCAGTTTATTTTTTACATCATCACGTTCATGCTTATTTGGAATGACATCGTTTTCTCTGAGACAGTATTCAAAGCTGTCACGATCCTTACAGTAAAACAAACAGATAAACTTTAACTGCTCTCGAAAATCTTTCAATACAGCATTATATTTTTGTGTGAGAATCCATACA
This sequence comes from Semisulcospira habei, assembly GCA_036245525.1. Lineage (NCBI taxonomy): Eukaryota > Metazoa > Mollusca > Gastropoda > Semisulcospiridae > Semisulcospira > Semisulcospira habei. The sequence goes on from BTPG01000005.1 coordinate 213,468,423, forward strand.
CTCACGTTTGCGTGTCTACCACTGAAGGCAAGTTCTGCTAAAGTATTTCTCTTTTTGACAATGTCTTTCTCTGCAGAGCAATCATCGACAATAAATAAAGTTGGCTGTCCTTCAAATTTCTTGTAAAAATATTGTAGGTATTCATTCAGTTTTTTATCAGGGTCAACTAAGTAAATGTTGCTGTCAGTCCAAATGAATAAACGGTTGTGATAAGCTTTGTTGTGTTTGATTGTTGGACAAAATATTACAATGTTTTCAAAATGGTGGATGTATCTTGTTTGTAATAGGTTAAGTACAAATTCAGTTTTACCACACCCTGTCGCACCACAAAATAAGCCACAGTGTGGGTCAAGGGTCATTAGGTTCATTTTAATACACAATATAATTTTAATATATGTGTCCACTCAGTCTGCTTTCTGCAATATTGAGTTGTGCGTCATAAATTAGATACAAATATATGTTTATGGCTGCAGCAGTTTCAACCTTCTTTTGTATCTGAATTGTTATTCCATCACTACCATTCTCAACAGTTCGTCCTGACCCATGAAGATAGTCATCATCTGTACTACGCAGGTCTAACCACAGTGCATACTTGTTTGTCAGGTATTGACCAATCCTAACGTCATACAGATGTAGATCTTTGCACGCAATGTTTGCTGGTTTATCTCTAATCCTTCCACCCGCAAAAGACTTTGTGATCTCATCGTAGTGTTGATAAGGCAGCATTCCAGACGCGTACACTTGATTAGGACGGCCTTCGATTGTGCAGGACAAATGTGTAATCTTAGGATTGTAGAATTTTTCTGAATCCCGTTTGTATGGACTCACAGGTTCAACAAACAACATAAGAATACCTTTCAATGACCTGGCAGGTGTGTTCAAGTTTATGTTCCACATTGGGTCGCTCTTGTCTTTTTGCATTAAACTGTGTCTAATCACCCTATCATAATAAATTGGAAGTCTTGACTGGTACTGATTTTGAATGAGTCTGGCTAGTTCAGTATGTGTGACAATTTCGTATTCCAAGGAAATGTTAGAGATCTTGTATGTTGCATCTGTGGCAGATGATTTTATAACTTTGGAGTAGTCATTGAAAGTTAGTTCAAAGCTCAGACGGTCATTCAGTGCCCCTTGATAATAAGGCAGATGAGCTGTTAGGATTTCAAACTCAAGTGGAATGTAGAATCTGGATCCATATGTTTCGGCCATTATAACATCCATGGCTGTATTAGTTACTTTATCTCCGGCGTCGATTCGAAGTTTACCAACATTATCTGGCTGTATGCCTTGGTAAATACGGTCTTCTCGTTCTTCTCTTGTTAGCCAAAGGTCTTTGTAACAATAGAATACATCTGAGTCATCAAGACTAAACACTTCCTGTCCTTCAAGTTTTACTTTAATAGTTCTAACAATTGCTCTGCCAAGATTGTTAACTAGTGTTCTGTTCACGTCTGCGTCTGATGAAAGTTCAATATTAAAAGCAAGGCGTGCAGTGCCAGGAACAATAACGTCACTGGGTCCTAGGTTTGGAAACTTAACTGTAAGTGTTTGGTTCTGGTCTATGGTACTTGGATTGTTCGTGATGACTATGGATTGTCGAATGGCCTTAACACCCAGGGGCTCACGTAGTTTTCTGTATGGGTCTAACTTTGATCCGTAAGACTGTGTCATTTTTATTATGCACAATAAAAAATAATAAATTAATAAAACAATGGCAGCGGGAGGAGTTAATCATGAAGATTTTGAAATGGATGACATGAATGACTATGATACTGGTGCAACAGATATGACTGGAATGGTAACTAGTTCTAGTATGTATCACGAACTATTAAAAGACAAAGTAAACTCATTTTATGACAGTGTTGGTGTCCACCCAGATGTAATAGATCCTAATCAATTTGAATATGATAAAGGGCACTTATTTGTAAATACAGACAGAGGGAAAATATATCTAACACATAAAAATAATCCTTCTAAGTTTAGGGCTTTAAGTACAATTAAAGGTGAAGTCGGTGGTAACTCTGGGTTGGCAAGATACCTTGGTATTGGAGGGTCTCCTGTTCCCCCAAGACTTGTTAGTATGCTTCACGACACGCAAACAAAGTTGCCAACAGGGCAACAAATTGATGTGGCACCAGTAACAAGCCTACCAAAAATAGCAAACACAGTAATACAAGAAACCTCATTTACAGAAGAACAAATAAATGACGAATTAAAAACAATTGGTGACTCTCCTTTGACAAAGCGGGAGTTAGCTGGGTTGGATAAAACACTGCAGACGATAAGAGGTGAGATGGTTAATAATATTGCCAAACTGGGAGAGCTTGATAAACACATAGAACGTGAAAAAGAGAAACTGGCTACAGCAGACAATGGAAATCTTGACATAGAAATGAAAGAAAGAATACAAAAAAGATTAAATGATTTGTATACAGAAAGATCAGCGCGGCTAGAAGTAGTTGAAATTGGAAGACAAAAACTAAAATCACAGGTCAACAGGATTAGAGAAACTATTCAGAAAATACTTCACGAAGACACTACTCTGGCTGAGAGACTAAAAACACTTTTCAGAGAACAGGGCATCACAATTGCCAGTTTAATTACAGCTCTGGGGTTTATTATCAGTACAGTTGTGTTGGCTGTAACGGGTGGTGGTTCTCCACCTCCAGCACCACCAACCCCAGTCCCCACAGATCCAAAAGATTTACAGTCGTGGGTAAAGAAACAACTGTCTCACATATCAGACTTGCTTAAGAAATTGGCTGTGAAAGCAATGGACGCTTTGCCTGGCATTATAGGCACTGTTGTCAGTTGGCTGATTAGTACAGCGGCAAAGGCAGTAGGGTTTATGGCAGAACATGTGTGGGTCTTTTTGGTGACAGTAGGAGGGTTAATAGTGGGTTATTTAATGAAACAGGTAAAGAAGTAATACCCCTAATCCAGTGAGACCTATTACCAATGCTGTTCTCTCTGACTCATGGGTGTCAAGGATTGGTGTTGGTGTTGGTGTTGGGACCGGGGTTGTTATTGTCTGTACGGGTGATGACGTTACTGGTGCTGATGTCATTAATGGTTTTAATGTCTGTACATGTGTGGTTGTGACCCCCAAGTTTACAGATTGATTGAGACCGAGTTTCTGACCAACACCTGCAACAACTATTTCATTATTATAATTTGTTATTGTACCCATTTGGAGTTGAAGGTCTGATGGCAACATGTATAACCCAATACCAACTACAAAGTCAACTTTTGATCTAGCATATCTTAAAACGTCTTGGTAACGTTGTATGCTTGATGGGAGATCTACTGTTGAATTAATTGAATCTTCAAGATTAGCAAGAAACTGTTTTTGTGCTTCAAACTTTCCACTTCCATTCAAAATGTTTGATTTTGTTAGTGACTGTGCACCTAGTATACACCAGACATATGTTCTGATAGACTCATTTACGCGCTCGACTCCCGCTTGAGTAAATCCGTCAGATTTATCTAAAATAAATGTGGTCCAGGCGTTAGACTGTTTCTGTTCTATTGATCCTAACCAGACTTGTGATTTTGATGAGAATGAAGTGTAACCAGGGTAATAATCTTGAGGGTATTGTCTGTGACTCATAGCATAATACAATGTTCCCAGGCCTTTGTGATCATCAAGTTTTTGTGTAAAGTCATACTTTGTACTGATGTTAAACTCATTACAGATGCGTTCAAATGCTTTCATATTCATGGGATTATTAAACTGATTAAAACTGGATTCAGTTGGTAATGGTGTATGCAGTTCTGACAGAATACGTCTAAGCTGGTAATATGTGTGGAAATGATACACAGATCTAATCAGTTTGTTTGAGTGATTCAAATGGTCTGTAAATGAAACACCACAGCCTGTAGTTGAGCATAGTATTGCAAAGTTGAGTTGGTTTTGAAACATCTGTAGTGGACTTGAAGACCACTTTCTTGCAGTAGAGTCATCTGTTATTGGAGGGTTTAGGTAATGGTCAAACGGATTCGGTACTTTGACTTGGAATAGATCTTGTTCAGACACAGCTATGTCGAGCTGGTTTAGTTGAATTATTTTCTGTTCATAAGTAGGTGCAACATTATATTTGGCATCCACGTTAAATTGAAACGCGTTTACAATGGCAATTGTTGGTGATTTAAATTCCATTGTGCTTTTTTTATGTGATAATAAAAATGTTTATAACCTTAACAAATCTTGACACGAGCAAACCAGTGTGGTTAACTAATGGGATTGATAATCGTGATGGTAGCAAGGCTGTAGCTATCCATGAAATGTTCTACACAGTAAAGTGGTTTAATGTAACTGATGATACAAGTTTTTATGCTGTTTATGCAAATTCTGGTAATAGTGGTGTAGACAAAAATACACACTTTATACCATCTGGGTATTATGACTTTTGTACATTAGCTAACTGGTTTCAAAATATATTTAAAATTAAAGCAACTTTAAATCAGGCTAACTTACTTGTTGAATTAGAAGTTCCTACAGGTAGTATACCAGTATTTTCAAGTGAACTTGCATATTTGCTTGGTTTAATAGATAGAAATACAATGCCCATAAATTGGGTAATGAGTTTTGCAGATAATGGTACTAGTGGATGGTATTATACAGCAGATGTAACTAAAATAACTGGAATATATCCTGTTCATTTGTCAGTACACACAGTGCTAAATGTTTATTTAAAAGAACTAAACACAACTGAGAATGTACACAATGGAAAGCCTTCAACTTTGTTAAGATGCTTGCCGACTGGAACTGCCCCATATTGTGAAAGTGTGGTTGCTAGATTTCCTAATTCTCAGTTTAAAAAATTAGGTTCCAGTTTCTTTGAGTCACTGAGTATATCTGTAACTAATCAGGATGACAAACCAGTTCTTATGCATGATTTTAGTGTAGTGTTAGAAGTTAAATAATTTTATTTTTGTTTATAAAAATGAGTGGTCTTGGTCCAAAGCCTAGAATCATACCAGTTGCGTGTCCGGTAACAGAGTTGAAAGATTTGGCAGATGTACAGGATTTTGAGAAGGAAGGAGAAATTGGAGAAATATATGGTTTTGAACTTGATTCAAATGGCATGTACAAGAGGAAAGTAATTGTTGACATGAAAGATGGTGAAAAACAGATTCCTAAACTTGGTCAGCTGCGTGATGTTACTGTACCTACTCCACCTGTAAATAATGTGCCTTACAACTTAATACATGTGGGAAATAAGTGGGTGGTTTCACCTGTGCCTGCACCACCACCCACAATTGACTGGGACATAAAGATTGAATTTATTAGTCCTTATGTATACACTGATGATGAAGGCGCCTTAGTGTTTAGGAAGGTTGTTAATTCTGGGCCGCTTATTGTAAGCCTTGTTCCAAGTTTTGCCCTAGACAACAATAGCAGAGAAAAACTGAAAGTTGAAAATTATGAGAGACGGAGATATCTTCTTACAACTAGAAAGGGTAGATCAGATACCACTGTTGTGTTTATGCCAGCAAGCTTAGTCGTGGCTAGAGAAGCGACAATAGTATTTGAAATTATCATGAAATCTGTTGCTACTGCTAAAGAGGCTCAAATTGCACAAGGAATTAAACTTACATGGAATGAAGCAGTAACAGAATCATCAAAGGTCTTTATTGCTATTACAAAAAATAATGATGTTATTAATGTTTCGAGCAGTATTCCAGCTGTCAAGGTGGTGGTCGACAAAACAACTTTTGTTCGTCTAACTTACATAAACCTTGAACACATTGATCTTGTTGCATTTTATTATGCCAGCAAATTGTATAATTTTGAAGAGTTGCAAAATGTAATTGCTGATTAAAAAAATATTTGTAAATAAAAAATGGTGAACTTGTATCCACAAATACCACCTGAGCAGCTTGAGCCTATTGAGCGTGATAAAACATTAAAGGCAGATTCATTCCGTTTAATGAATTTTACAGAAGCGTTGAAGTATTTGGAAGAAGAACAAGCAAAATACTCGAGGTGTAAACGCCGTTACAATACGGTTTTCAATTCTGTACACAACACATCAATGGCCATGGGGGTGGTTTCGGCCGGATTATCTGTAGGAGGTATAACTCTTTTTGCAACGGGGGTGGGAAGTGTTATAGGAATTGCTGTTGAAGGTATTGGTCTTGTCACAAGCCTGGCATGCTTTGGTATGGAAGCCCTTAACAAAAAATTTTATACTAAGTTGCAGAAGCATGAAGCATTAAGTACGCTCGCAGCAGCTAAGCTGACGAGTATGAAACTTATTATTAGTAAGGCTTTGGAAAATAATGAAATTGACGATAACAAATTTAAAAGAGTCCAGGATGATTTAGCAAATTACAAGCAACAGAAGTCTGAAATACAGAATAAGATGCGTAGTCAACCCGCGAATGTTGAAGAGCTAAAGCAATCTTTTTTAGAGGAAGGAAAGAAAATAGGCGTAGAAGAAACTATGAAAAAAATTTACGGACTGTTAGGCAAGTAAAGATCAGTTTTGGTAATCATTCATTAATTCTGAAATACTCTTCACAAAGAGATGTCATGCCTGCTCATTTGATGCCATCAGCCCCACCACCAGAGTACTACTGAGAAAAAAAAGTTTTCTTGTTGTCCTTGTAACTTGGAAATTCTGTCCAAGTAAGTTGTGACTTGGTTCAATAACTTACAAGATCTTATGATTAGGTTCTTGTAAGAACTTGTTTTAAGTCACTTATCAGAACTTGCACCAACTAACTTCAAAGTTACCTGTAAAGTTAGTTAGCGGTTGTAGGTGACTTTGGAAATTTGTTAACAAGTGTCTGTAGGTAACTTAAATTTGTATCAAGTGTATATAAGAATGTTTTGTGTGTGTGGTTATTATTAAATAACTGTGTTTTGGGGTATTGACGTAGAGTCAATGGTATAAATGTTCTTGAAATTATCATATCTCTAACACTAACTATATATACACATGCATAAATACACGCACAGACGCACACACACACAAACACTCGCACACATACATACACGCATGCACATGCATACATACTAGCATGCACACGCATACATACATGCACTCACACAATGACAAACACTCACACACAAACACTCGCACGCATACATACATGCACTCACACACTGACAGACAAACACACTCATACACTGACAGACACACGCATACACACTCACACATACCTACAAACACACACAAGCACTCACACACAGACAGACAGACAAACACAAAATCTTTATTCAGCATGTAGACTCCAGTCCGCAGAAAACTTCACCGCATTTCAGTTGTATGACACGATATAGACGCGGCGACTGTGTACTTAGTCACGTTACTAAGTCCCTATGTCAGTGTTTACGTTAAAAACCGCGCTGACAGCGTTAGCGGCAAGGGTGTTATGATAGAAGACTGAAGACTTTGTATTAAGAGTCATTTAACTCAGTGTTCTGTCTCTGTTTTTGCTTGCTACAGAGCTACAGACCGCTAAATATAAGTAGATCGGCAACTTCCGCATTGCAGCTAGTGACGTATTTGTCTGCACCAATACTCAAATGAAACTGTCTGCACGCCGCGCGCCAGCGATGTTTGCTACGTAAAATCTATTTTAAAACCGCGCTGACAGCGTTAGCGGCAAGGGTGTCATTAGAAGATTAAATACTTTGTATTAGAGTCATTTAACTCTGTGTTCTGTCTCTGTTTTTGCTTGCTACAGAGCTACAGGCCGCTGAGCCCACGCCGCGCTATTTACCACCAGCGGTGGTTGCTACGTACAATCTATTTTAAAACCGCGCTGACGGCGTTAGCGGCAAGGGTGTCATTAGAAGATTAAATACTTTGTATTAAGAGTCATTTAACTCTGTGTTCTGTCTCTGTCCTCAACTGAATGACACTGTCTGCAGTCCGCGCTGACGGCGTTAACGGCAAGGTGGTAAACAGAATTTTGAAGACTTTATGTTAAGAGTCATTTAACTCTGTGTTCTGTCTCTGTCCTCGCTGTACTCAACTGAATGACACTGTCTGCAGTCCGCGCTGACGGCGTTAACGGCAAGGTGGTAAACAGAATATTTAAGACTTTATGTTAAGAGTCATTTAACTCTGTGTTCTACTCTCATTTCTTAGCTGTTTACGAGACGGAAGTAATAGCAAATGACTCTGTTTTAGTAGGCTCAATCTTCTGTTTTGCCCCTCAACACATGCTTACTGCGCCGTTAGCGGTCCCCGTGTGTGACTGCACACCTAAATTCGATAGAAATCGACATAGGTCTGTAAACGTGACACTGCCTAGATAAATTAAACAACCTGACGAGAATAAATGTCCTATTACATAGAGACCCGCATGCTTTTGCGTACGGTACAACCAATAAACTAAAACCGCGGTTTTTCACTCACAGCCGTGTTTAAAGTAAAACGCAATACTGAACCCGGTTGTACTCAACACTCGGCAATTTAACAGTAAGTTTTCTTTAGTCTCGGCTCACTAACCTTTTTGTTGTTTCAACATAACGCACAATAGTAATATTCTACAAGATGTATCACTGCACTGAATATCGAAGTCCGGAATTTGTAATATTTCCAATGGCTACCACAAATAACACATCTTCTCACAGCAACAGAAATCCTTGAAATGTCTCAACGACGCAATACTTGATCACGAGACTAGGGTCACGAGTTGACACGTGGTGTTGTTATTGGCAACATTGACGTCACTTACTTTTGGGTTGGGTGTTGTGGAAATTATGCCTAACGGGAATTCCCACAATGGCGCAAGTAGTCATTTCCCGAAAACGGCTGATAGTAGTCAATGACAGCATTAATAATTTAGGTTGGGTGGGGTATCTGGCTTAATAATCGCGGGTTGGCAGTTGATAAAAAAATCGTTGCTTGAATGATTTCTGGAGTGGAACTAAAATAGCTAGGCGATTAAGGTATTGGGTGTATTGGGTGGCGTTGGGTTTGTCTAAATGGCTAGTTGATTACAATAATTAGTTGATCGATGTGGCATTTATCGATTTGATTGGTTTTCAAATCTTATATTCTCATTCTAGAATTAATTATTCTGAGAATGAGAATATGAGAGCCCCAGCCTACCCCTCCCCCAAACGTAGCTTGAATGATTTCTGGAGTGGAACTAAAATGGCTAGGTAATAAAGGTATTGGGTGTCTTTGTTGACGTGGGCTTGCTTAATTACCGTGTTAATTAGAATAAATATATTGTTTGGGGGAGGGGTGGGCTGGGGCTCTCATATTCTCATTCTCTGACCCGGGTGGGGGCCCAAAGTGTGGAACCCGCAAATGACAAAGTAGGTTTAAATATATATATTCGGGGTTTGGGAACAATATAAAGACCCCTCATGTTCCCATAGCAGGAATCTGCTTTTTTTTTAAACAACTGTTAGATATTCTGGAGCGCTATGGTTACACTCTTTAAACATCAGTACCCCTTTGTTATATTTTAAATGATTTTCAAGGGGCAGGAATCCAGCTTTACTGAGTTTTTCCTCGGTCGTCAAGTGCGGGTCGGTGTCACGACTAGGGAGGGATAGACGAGAATGGAAGATAGAACAGAGATAGAGCACCCCCCCCCCCCCCCCCCAATGTCCCGACTAAAGAGAGATAGACGAGACTGAAGGTTATGAGTAGAAGAGAAGAAAGAGATAGATAAAGAGCCCTAGCGTCTTGCCTCAAGACAGGTTACAGCTCAGCACAAGCAACACAACACATTTACTTTACACGCACACTCAATCTTTATTACTAATACACTAACTATTCCCCCTTTCCTTCCTTCCCACACTTCCTACCGACGCTTCCCCTCCCTGCCCCCTCCCGGGGAAAAAAAAAAAGAAAGAAAAGAAAAACAAAAGGAAAAACTAAACAAAGGTTAACACTACTTCCAAGGTTAATACTACTTCCACAGCATCAGCATTGCATCGAGTGGTGGAAACAAAACTCCCCCCACGCTACGCAGCACTGTTGCTCCACAATAATAAAAGTCAGGTTACAGCCCTCCGAACTGACGGCTGAAAAAAGTTATTTACAATATACTGTTTGTATACAAGAATCATATAACTACACCAAGGCAGAGTGAGTGACGGTAAGCTGAATAAGAATGGGACCACTGTGGTAAGTCGACAAACGCCTGTGGATCCCTCCCGTCCGGCTTCCTTAACGGTCGTACAGCTTCGCGGGTCTTCTCTCTCTCCGTTTCCCTGGCGCGAGAACTGGTTGCAACGGCGACACGGCAGCTTCGACAGTCCAGATGACCGCGCCCCTTCCACGCCGACACCCGGTCCAGCGAGGCGTGGTTGGTCCTAATGCCCGTCGGCCCTCCAACCGGTCCCGACCCCGAACGTCAAAAATGCAAAACAAAAACAGAAGCCTAAACGGCCCCGTAAGCAACATAAACCAGAGGGTCTTAAAAACAGCTAACCACCATACCCACCCTGCTTGGTTTACAAAAACACTACCACTAACCATTCAAGCACCTTCACTCATATGACACGTGCTTTCCAAATTAATCAATCCAACATTTACACATGAACCAACACAACGAAAATTCTCAAACATTATAAAAAAAACCTTCCTAACATTCTCCGCACTTTCACAACAGCCAATACAACATTTCACCAATACATTCCACTAACCAAAGCAACATTTCGCTAACAAGTTCAAAATAACTAATAGTTACAGAACCAAACAATAACGCCGAAACAATACTTCCCTTTAACACCCATCGAGTTCTACCCTCCTCCCCCCCCCCCCCCCCCCCCACGATACCCCTAGACCTAGCACATAGTACAAAACACCTATAACAACCATAACATGACAAAACATCCGCACGCGGGATTTTTAACGCACTTACCTCCTCTGCGACCGTCACAAACGCCGTCACCCGTAGGCAGAACAACCCCAGTCTCCGGCCACCAACGACCACGGGACTGGACTGGCGCTGTGTCACTGACTCTCACAACGGTCAGTCACTGACTACCAAACAGTCAGCTGGGCAAGACAACCTGGTCTAACCGAGTACAGCTGCGAAATAAACTATATTTCCCGAGCTCCCTACAAGCTAAACTCTGCAGTGAACACACTACCGTATCCACTAGCACGCCCCGCACGTGCAAAACAAGGAACACTAACCCGTGTCTACCAACATGAAAACTCGCTCTTCCTACACTGGCCGGTGCTTCGGTAACTTTCGACTACCACTGTCAAAACAGTCACTAACCGTGACAATACCCTCCAACCTAAGTCAAAAGCACCTCTACCGTGAACAACAACAACAAACAAACTAGAGCACCCTATTGCGTCATGCGACTCAAATAGTCGGCTCCGACATTCTCCACCCCTGGAATAACCTTAACTACAAAGTCATGTTCTTGCAACAAAAGTGCCCAACGAGCAATACGACTGTTGACTGGTTTCATGGTCTGCAGATACTGGAGTGGTGAGTGATCACACTCGACTGTGAACTGTTGACCAAACAGATAGGTGTGGAATTTGCCTATTCCCCAGACAATCGCATAACATTCTCGCTCGATCGCGGAGTACCTTTGTTCTGTTGGACTGAGTTTCTTGCTGGCGTATGCCACGGGGTGTAGTAGGTCGTCGTCCCCTTCTTGTAGAAGCACTGCTCCTAGACCTACCCCCGACGCATCCGTCCTTAAGCAAAAAGGTTTGTCCCAATCAGGTAGTTTGACCACTGGCTCACTGCACAACTGGTCCTTAAGCATTTCGAATGCTTCGTTACATTCCGGTGTCCACCGAACTTGGTTCGGTTCTCGTTTCTTGGTAGCGTCAGTCAACGGTCGAGCAGTTTCAACGTACTTGGTACAAAACGACGATAGTACCCTGCTAGTCCCAGAAATGCACGCAACTGGCGCTTCGTCTTGGGTGCTTCAGCTCTCCGGATTTTCTCCAGTTTCTCAACGTCGGGCCTGAGCTCACCGTTTCCAACGTGATGTCCCAGATAATCAATGGTAGTTTCTTCTGTTTGTAACTGAATCAAGGGAACTGTTCCCGTCGAAACACTTACTTCCTCGGCCTCTTCCTCACCGCACTCATCTTGAGTAATCACGGCCATTGCTGCTAACTTCTCTACCTGTGCAGTTGGCTCTCTCTCGATGTAGGCCTTCAGCAAGTTCGCATGAAACAGTTTTTCTTTCCCCCTGATGCGTATCCTGTAGTTATTTTCTCCCTTCTTCTCGGTAACGACGTACGGGCCTTGCCAAGCCATTTCCATCTTGTTCTTGGCAGGGTAGAAGAGTAGCACCTTGCTCCCCACTTCGAATGTTCTGGCCCTAGCTTTCTTGTCGAAGTTACGCTTGTACCTTTGGACGGATTTTGCCAATTGCGTCTGGGCTATCTTGCAAGTTTCCTCGATCCTGTTTCGAAGTTCGACCACATACTCTGCCACAGTACGTGATTAGGCATCGGCCTCCTCATCAGTCCACAACTTCTGGAGAACTTGCAGTGGTCCTCTTACTGTACGACCGAAGAGTAGTTCGAAAGGAGCGAATCCAGTAGATTCCTGCGGAACCTCTCTGTAGGCAAATAGGAGCCCTGGCAAGAATCGGTCCCATTCTTTCGGCTGTTCCTGGCACAACCTTCTGATCATCATCTTCAGTGTTTGGTTGAACCTTTCTACTAAACCGTTACACTGAGGGTGGTACGGTGTTGTGGTCATGCCTCGAATCGCGAGCAGTGCGTTCACCTCGGCCATGACTTCGCTTGTGAACTGTGTCCCTTTGTGAGGATTTCCCGCGGAATTCCCACTCGAGTCCATGTATTCCAGAAAGCTTCATCAATAGAACTAGCATCTATCTTCTTCAGAGGTACCACTTCTGGATATCTTGTAGCAAAGTCCACCATGACCAACACAAACCTGTGTCCTCTGTCTGATGCTGGGATTATGGGCCCAATGATGTCTGCGGCTACCCGGTCGAACGGCTGATCTATCAGCGGCATGCTTCCCAATGGAGCCTTCCGAACTTTCCCTGGAGGCGTAGACCGTTGGCACTGGTCGCAGGATTTGCAGTACCTGTTCACATCTGAGCACACCCCTGGCCAATAAAAGCTGCGCTGTACTCTCTCCTGCGTCTTACGCGCACCCAAATGTCCGGCCATGGGAGTATCGTGTCCAATCCGTATCACTTCATTCCTGAATTGCTGTGGTACAATTACTTGCTTCTGTGAGGAGTGGTTATTACTGTAAGCCCGATACAGTATTCCCTTCTTCCAAAAGTAGTGGACCTTGTTTCCATTTTTACAGGTCGCAGGTGGTTTCCCAACTTTGGGACGGACGTTTTCCAAACTTGGGTCCTCCCTTTGAGATCGTTTCAAAACTTCAGGTGTTACTGAAATAACCTTCATCCTTTGATCCCCTGTCTCTAGGTTACCTCTTCTCGTCTTCAGTGCTTGCTGTCGCGTCATGACAGCCATTGCCATTTCCGTAGGGGTGACCGGAACAAAGTGTTGGACTCCTTCTGCGTCTTCCACCTCGTTCCCTATGATAACAGGTGATACTGGTCTGTCGAGAACTAATGCCCTGGCTTTTCCACAAAAGGGGCAGACGAGGTCGACAATCGCTGTGGGTCCTGTTACCGTGCTGGAATCCACTGACATTAGTGAAAGGCTCTTGCCGTCCAGTTGACCTTCCTTCACTAGCTGTTTGGCCACGATCAGTAGAGTTGCCCCAGTGTCCCGTAGCCCTTCAGCAACCTGACCATTCACTACTGCTGAACAACGCGGGTCGTACTTCAACTCGGCGGGCTTCTCTACCTTGGTCCTCTCTCCAACTTTTGCGACGGCTGCCTTCTTCGTTAGCTTGGTACAACTGTCTTTCCTTTTTCTCATCCTCTTCTTTCCGGTGCCGTACCTCCTGACGACAACGTTCCTCCCGGTCAGCCTGGTCCTGACGACGACGCTCCTCCTCCTCACAACGTTCCTCCCGGTCGGCTTGGTCCTGACGATGACGCAACTCCTCCTGACGACAACGTTCCTCCCGGTCGGCTTGGTCCTGACGATGACGCAACTCCTCCTGACGACAACGTTCCTCCCGGTCGGCTTGGTCCTTCTGCATCATGTAGACGATAAGGTCCTTCATGGTGGAATCATCCATAGGCCTCTCAACTACCTCCGTTTCAGTACGGTTAGTAAGCCTAGCAGGGCCTGGGGTTATGTTAGTAGGTGAGTACAACAATGGAACTAACTTTCCCCTACCTCTACCCAGCGATGGTGACGCAAACTGAAAAACCTGAGCTCCCGGAGACCGTGGCTGAAACCCTGGACTCCTAGCAGCAGCCCCCTCTACGTCGGAAGCAGTGACTGACCGCGGGTGATCTCCGGCAAGCGCCATCCTGCCGCGAGTGTTGAAGGCCGGTCCGTCGTCCTCCATACTATACAAGAGATGAAACACACAAGATCAGAAATGCCCACAAGCAACACGCCCTGTGACGAGCCTCGAACCCCGAGGATAGGCCTAAAAAACCCGCGTGCGAGCCCCAGCGCGTGCGCCCGAGCACCCAACCAACCGCCCTTAGTTTACCGTCGGCGTCCGTCAACGTCAACCCGTCAGCCGAAACCGGCGACACAATACAAAACAAAACACGCTGAGCTGTACCTCGTACTACAATACGGGCGAGTTACCTCCCCCTATTGTATCCCGGACGAGCCCCCAATGTCACGACTAGGGAGTGACAGACGAGAATGGAAGATAGAACAGAAGTAGAACCCCCCAAATGTCCCGACTAGGGAGATAGACGAGAATGAAGGTTAGGAGTAGAAAAGAAGAAAGAGATAGACAAAGGACCCTAGCGTCTTGCCTCAAGACAGGTTACAGCTCAGCACAAGCAACACAACACATTTACTTTACACGCACACTCAATCTTTATTACTAATACACTAACTATTCCCCCTTTCCTTCCTTCCCACACTTCCCACCGACGCTTCCCCTCCCTGCCCCCTCCCGGGGAAAAAAGAAAGAAAGAAAAGAAAAACAAAAGGAAAAACTAAACAAAGGTTAACAATACTTCCAAGGTTAATACTACTTCCACAGCATCAGCATTGCATCGAGTGGTGGAAACAAAACTCCCCCCACGCTACGCAGCACTGTTGCTCCACAATAATAAAAGTCAGGTTACAGCCCTCCGAACTGACGGCTGAAAAAAGTTATTTACAATATACTGTTTGTATACAAGAATCATATAACTACACCAAGGCAGAGTGAGTGACGGTAAGCTGAATAAGAATGGGACCACTGTGGTAAGTCGACAAACGCCTGTGGATCCCTCCCGTCCGGCTTCCTTAACGGTCGTACAGCTTCGCGGGTCTTCTCTCTCTCCGTTTCCCTGGCGCGAGAACTGGTTGCAACGGCGACACGGCAGCTTCGACAGTCCAGATGACCGCGCCCCTTCCACGCCGACACCCGGTCCAGCGAGGCGTGGTTGGTCCTAATGCCCGTCGGCCCTCCAACCGGTCCCGACCCCGAACGTCAAAAATGCAAAACAAAAACAGAAGCCTAAACGGCCCCGTAAGCAACATAAACCAGAGGGTCTTAAAAACAGCTAACCACCATACCCACCCTGCTTGGTTTACAAAAACACTACCACTAACCATTCAAGCACTTGACCTTCACTTATATGACACGTGCTTTCCAAATTAATCATTCCAAAATTTACACATGAACCAACACAACGAAAATTCTCAAACATTATAAAAAAAACCTTCCTAACATTCTCCGCACTTTCACAACAGCCAATACAACATTTCACCAATACATTCCACTAACCAAAGCAACATTTCGCTAACAAGTTCAAAATAACTAATAGTTACAGAACCAAACAATAACGCCGAAACAATACTTCCCTTTAACACCCATCGAGTTCTACCCTCCTCCCCCCCCCCCCCCCCACGATACCCCTAGACCTAGCACATAGTACAAAACACCTATAACAACCATAACATGACAAAACATCCGCACGCGGGATTTTTAACGCACTTACCTCCTCTGCGACCGTCACAAACGCCGTCACCCGTAGGCAGAACAACCCCAGTCTCCGGCCTCCAACGACCACGGAACTGGACTGGCGCTGTGTCACTGACTCTCACAACGGTCAGTCACTGACTACCAAACAGTCAGCTGGGCAATACAACCTGGTCTAACCGAGTACAGCTGCGAAATAAACTATATTTCCCTAGCTCCCTACAAGCTAAACTCTGCAGTGAACACACTACCGTATCCACTAGCACGCCCCGCACGTGCAAAACAAGGAACACTAACCCGTGTCTACCAACATGAAAACTCGCTCTTCCTACACTGGCCGGTGCTTCGGTAACTTTCGACTACCACTGTCAAAACAGTCACTAACCGTGACAGTCGGTAAGAATTAATTTTGCCATTCTCCTATGTAAAGAGTTTAGTCTTTTTAAGTAGACATCACTGCAACAATCCCACACTGTCGATGCGTAGTTTATATGTGACATGATGTGTGCATTACTGAACAATTTTCTGGTTTCACTATCTGTGTAATACTTCAACTTCGATAACATAAAACATTTCTAGAGACCGTTTTACAGACATTGTCAATGTGCACCTGCCACCTCAGCTGATTATCATTTGTGACCCCCAATAGACGACCTGTTCTATGATGTCGTCGCCGAGTGATAGATTAAGCTTTAAAGGTTTTAACTGGTGCTTTTGGCGTGTTGCAATAATCATAGATTTTGTTTTAGTAGGATGCAGAATCATTGAGTTGACTTTACACCATGCTGCCCTTCTAAGAACCCACGCTATAGAACACTGCCACGAGGCGGCTGACACGGTTGCGTCCCCTGAACAGATGCTGAATACCTAGTGGTCTAGAAGTAAGCCAGAGGGGTCGGACTAACGCAGGCATCAATGAAAGCAATACCTTGCGAGACCTTACATTGAAGGAAAACCACTGAATGATAATACACACCACTTTTGCAAACAAAATCGTGATGCAACAAACAAAATTACATCAGATGGGTTATGAGAGCCGGGTATACCCGGTCACATATATATAGGCCTATAGGGGTTAAACAAGAAAGCTGAGACTTGCTGTGACTTCGTCTAACATCTTGCGCGTCTTCTTTACTCTCACACCAGCCGCTAGGACAGGATCTAAATCGAACTTAAAGCAGAAATGAACTTTGAAAGCCATTTGTCTTTAACCTCTTCAAAAAACCTCATGGCTTTTTAACTCTACGCGTAGGGAAAGTGGCGCTCTAATGCCCAGGCACTATGTTGTACGTCATTTTCTCACTCCACGAACGTAGGCAGACCGTTTTATCACTAAAATTAATATGCATGTATCCTACTTAGTTTCTGTGTTATGAAATAAAGATCAAAGAGAAGGCTCTTAGAAAGTATTACCAACAACGGCAGCAACTATTTTCTTAAAGCAATGCTAGATTTATTGAAAATTGTAAATGATCAACACGCACTGTAAAAGCGCGTGAGAAACTTTAGACACACGTGGTATGCAACACTTTCCCAACATCTGTCCAGTAAAGCACCGTGGATCGTCCACTTAGTGAAAGGACGTTGGGCGAGACGGGACCCGGGTAGATGGGCAACACAGACCACCCGGTTGCGTCGTCGGGTATTCAGTAAAGGCGCCGCAGAGCTCCCATTGCGCGTTGTTGGGGGACGGGCCCGGCAGGGGCGCTAGACGAGGCCGGGCGTACGGCCAGTTTGGGTGTTAGGCGTTATTTGCCTTTTATGGTGGTGCGGTTCGGGGGATGGGGGGTGGGAGTGTGGTGATTGAGGGTTGGGGTTCCGTATTCATTCCATTTTCCTCCTTTATCATCTTTTTTTCCAATTTCATTTTCTTTGTCATTTTAAATTGTATAAATTGATTTATTTTCTCAGCCTTTCCCCCCTTTTCTATCAAAAAGAAAGTCTCAATTTCTGCATTTCTGTTTGTCCGTATTTATTTATAGAGGTAATAGGAAGATGTTTGGGTAGAAGAAAAAAGCCGCAGTGATCGAACTGCCCGAAAAAAAAAGCCCGATGAGTAGCTTGTAGAAAGTCAGGTAAATCTCGGCAATCTGTGTGTGTGTGTGTGTGTGTGTGTGTGTGTGTGCGTGCGTGCGTGCGTGCGTGCGTGCGTGCGTGCGTGCGTGCGTGCGTGCGTGCGTGCGTGCGTGCGTGCGTGCGTGTGTGTGTGTGTGTGTTATGGCTTACTGGCAGTGAAATCTGGTGAGAGTCTTAACGATGTAAGGCTCTGTACGCGCGCTGTATGGGGAAATTCTCGATCAGCCGCACCCCACCGTTACTGTACGTAAGGGAATCGTTTACAGTAGGGGGGGGGGGGGGGGGTAGTGTTATAAACTTGTAACTGATGACACGTTAGAGGTCGATAAGGACAAAATGACTTGTACTGTTGGATTCTAGAGTGTTTGGCGCTTCTATTTGTGTGTACGATTATCATATTTAAAAAAAAAAAAAATAAGCAGATTTTAACTAGCGTGCCGTTAAACCTGAACTGGTTTGTGGAACTATTCGCGTGTTTGGTTGCGCCCCTTTCCTGAGACAAATGCAGAACTATGCAGACTATGTTGAAATCGCGAGAAAACAATTATCATAGCTTACTGGCAGTAGATCCCGGTAAGATATTAATGACGTAAAGGTCTGTGTGTGTGACATATGGGAACATTGCGACCTGCCGCACAGCACCGTTACTATACGTCAGAGCATCTTTTTTCTGTGGGGGTAGTGTTATAAACTTGTAACTGATGACATCTTAGGGGTTGATAAGGACAAAATGACTTATACTGTGGGATTTTAGAGTGTTTTGCGCTTCTAGCCATGTTTACGATTGTAACAAAACATTAAGCAAATGTTAACTAGCTTGTCATTAAAAGTGGACTCGTTTATGGAAATACTCGCGTAGTTGGCGGCGACAAATGCAGCACTCTGTAGACCCCATAAGGCATGATCAGTCCGAAGCGATAATATCGGGTTAGAGTGTATTGGTGTTATTTATAGTGATAAAACGGACTTTGTGTGTGATATGTGCTCAATTAGTGCGTAGTTGGTCGCTCCTCTTTCCTGAGACAAATGCAGCACTATATAGACCCCAAAAGGCATAATTAGTCAGAAACGATAATATCGAATTATCATAACGTATTGGTGATGGTTATAGTGATAATAAGAGCTTTGTGTGTGATTTATGCTCAAATCGCAGAATAATGGCACCGCATATTTAATCTTGCTCGAGTCGCTGTTCATCACTAATGGTGGGGTTACAATCTTGTAAGTGATGACACGTTAGTGAGCGATTTGGACACATTGCCTTGTTCTGTTCGATTCTAGAGTGTTAAGCGGGTAATTGTATAACAAACAGTCAGGCTGGCGTTGAAGCTGGCTTTGAGAAGCGGTTAGTAATGGAACAGTCACATGCACTGGGGTAATTGTATAACAAACAGTCAGGTTGGCGTTGAAGCTGGCTGTGAGAAGCGGTTAGTAATGGAACAGTTACACGCACTAGGGTAATTGAATAACAAACAGTCAGGTTGGCGTTGAAGCTGGCTGTGAGAAGCGATTAGTAATGGAACAGTAACATGCACTATGGTAATTGTATAATAAACAGTCAGGTTGGCGTTGAAGCTGGCTTTGAGAAGCGCTTTGTAATGGAACAGTTACACGCACTTGGGTAATTGTATAACAAACAGTCAGGTTGGCGTTGAAGCTGGTTTTGAGAAGCGGTTAGTAATGGAACAGTTACATGCACTAGGGTAATTGTATAACAAACAGTCAGGTTGGCGTTAAATCTGGCTATGAGAAGCAGTTAGTAATGGAACAGTTACATGCACTGGGGTAATTGTATAACAAACAGTCAGGTTGGCGTTGAAGCGGGCTTTGAGAACCGGTTAGTAATGGAACAGCTACATGCACTAGGGTAATTGTATAACAAACAGTCAGGTTGGCGTTGAAGCTGGCTTTGAGAAGCGGTTAGTAATGGAACAGTTACATGCACTGGGGTAATTGTATAACAAACAGTCAGGTTGGCCTTCAAGCTGGCTTTGAGAAGCGGTCAGCAATGGAACACTTACATGCACTGGGGTAATTGTATAACAAACAGTCAGGTTGGCCTTGAAGCTGGCTTTGAGAAGCGGTTAGTAATGAAACAGTTACATGCACTGGGGTAATTGTATAACAAACAGTCAGGTTGGCCTTGAAGCTGGCTTTGAGAAGCGGTTAGTAATGGAACAGTTACATGCACTGGGGTAATTGTATAACAAACAGTCAGGTTGGCGTTGAAGCTGGTTTTGAGAAGCGGTTAGTAATGGAACAGTTACATGCACTAGGGTAATTGTATAACAAACAGTGAGGTTGGCGTTAAATCTGGCTATGAGAAGCAGTTAGTAATGGAACAGTTACATGCACTGGGGTAATTGTATAACAAACAGTCAGGTTGGCGTTGAAGCTGGCTTTGAGAAGCGGTTAGCAATGGAACAGTTACATGCACTGGGGTAATTGTATAACAAACAGTCAGGTTGGCCTTGAAGCTGGCTTTTAGAAGCGGTTAGTAATAGAACAGTTACATGCACTGGGGTAATTGTATATTAAACAGTCAGGTTGGCGTTGAAGCTGGCTTTGAGAAGCGGTTAGTAATGGAACAGTTACATGCACTAGGGTAATTGTATAAAAAAAAACACAGTCAGGTTGGCCTTGAAGCTGGCTTTGATAAGCGGTTAGTAATGGATTAGTTACATGCACTGGGGTAATTGTATAACAAACAGTCAGGTTTGCGTTGAAGCTGGCTTTGAGAAGCGGTTAGTAATGGAACAGTTACATGCACTGGGGTAATTGTATAACAAACAGTCAGGTTGGCCTTGAAGCTGGCTTTGAGAAGCGGTTAGTAATGGAACAGTTACATGCACTAGGGTAATTGTATAACAAACAGTCAGGTTGGCCTTGAAGCTGGCTTTGAGAAGCGGTTAGTAATTGAACAGTTGCATGCACTGGCGTAATTGTATAACGGTCAGGTTGGTGTTGAAGCTGGCTTTGAGAAGCGGTTAGTAATGGAACAGTTAATAATAATAATAATAATAATAAGGAAGATTTATAAGGCGCCAATACATGGTAAGTTGCTCTAGGCGCCGTACATATGAACAAAAACATATAAATATTACACAAAATGTGACAAAGCCACATGTACAATTACACAAAAGAACAAAATTATGACTAAATACATTAACACTGATAATCAAATTGGGAAAAGATGGGTTTTAAAACTGTGTTTAAAACTGGCACTAGACTCACTGTGTCTCAATGATTTAGGAAGATCATTCCAGGCTGATGGACCCTGGTAAGAAAAAGACCCCACCCGGATCTGCCCTGGGGGACTTGGGTGGGGTTAGGTATTTTTTAGTTCCCAGGGTCACCCTGGTCAGCCCCACAGGGTGGGTTTTTCTCCCTATTCTGGGGCATGTGTTTCTGTCTACCCTTGGTCCTTTCACCTGTATTTACCTTTTTAAAACTCTCCCTACTGTCTGCACTGCCTGTAGCTCTTGATATTGGATGTGTGTTGCTAAATGGTCTTAGCTTTATTTAGGCCCCAAGTGTTAGGTTTATTTAACGTATTTGACCGGCTGGCAACATACATTCAATGTTCTGTTTATTTTTTTTTCACAAGCAGTGCAGGCACGTACTGAAAAAGCCTTGTTGCTATCGGGACGTTAAGCAATGTGCAATCAATGTACAATCATGGTAAGAAAAAGATCTCTGCCCAAATCCTTTATTCCTTACTGTAAAAATACGAAGCATTTTATTGTCAGACGAACTGCGCAATTGCCTCGAAGGGATATAACAGTGAAGGAGCTCTGAAAGATAAATGGGTCCAGTGCCAGAAAGAGAAACATGACAAATGGACAAGACTTTGTGCTTGACTCTCTCCTTCACTGGCAACCAGTGGAGAGCGTGCAGGATGGGGGACACATGGTCTGACCTTTTCGCTTTCATGACCAGACGTGCGGCTGAATTTTGGACTCTCTGGAGCCGATCAAATAGATACTGTGGGCATCCAGATACGAGTGAGTTGGCATAGTCAATGCGAGACAGAACAAATGAACAAACCAGAGTTTTAGTAGCCTCTGAGGTAAGGAACTGTCTAATAGAGCTAATACGACGCATCTCCAAATAGGCTGCCCTGCAAATGTTTATCACCTGTTTATCCATGGACAAGTCCTGCTCAATTGCAAAACCAGGTTCTTCACTGACTGAGAGAAACTGACGGTCGTGTTCACAATCATGATATGCTGAGGCAAAGCGGTAGAAGAAGACATTCTGGGTGATGCAATGAGCATGGCTTCCGTTTTTCCTTTATTTAGTTTGAGCTTGTTTTCTGACATCCACAGCATCACATCAAGAATGCAAAGTGACACGCTCTGGATGATTTCGTTGACCTGACTCACACTACCTGACTTATAAAGCTGTGTATGATCACTGTATGCGTGATGTGAAACAGAGTGTCCAGCAATAATGCTGGACAAAGGCTGTACATACAGTAGGAAAAGCACTGGGCCTAATACTGAGCCTTGTGGGACCCCAAAACGGAGGCTGGCAGGTGCAGAGACATGCCCATCGACAGACACAGTCTGTGATCGCTCAGTAATGTAAGAGTGGAACCAAGACAGGGCAGTGCCATCAATGCCGAAAACAAGCTGGAGTCGATTAATCAGGGTAGTGTGGTCGATTGTGTCGAACGCGCTAGAAAGATCAAGTAAAGCGAGCACTGACACCTTACCATCATCCAGAGCAAGTAACAAGTCATTCATGATTCTAAGAAGTGCTGTTTCAGTACTGTGACAACATCTGTAGACTGACTGAAATGGATCCATAAGATTGTTCAAGGCCAGGTGATCCAAAAGTTGCGAAAGCACAATCTTTTCGATCACCTTTGACAGAAACGGAAGGTTTGAGACAGTTCTATTATTCTTAAGGTCGTTGTGATCTAATGAGGTTTTTTTCAGTAGGGGTTTCACAACAGCACTTTTATACATTGAAGGGAAAACACCAGATGCAAGCGAAGCATTGACAATGTGAGTAATATACGGCAGTAAACTATCCAAACAGTTGTACAACAAAGTGGTAGGCACTGAATCGAGCTCACATGACTTAGGGGGCATCTTCATTAACAACTTGCGTACATCGTCACAGCATACAGGTCTAAACACAGACATAGTCTGACCATGAAAGCAAAAGTCGATAGAAGAGACTGTTTTTGTCTGAGAAGACTGTGAGTCAAGATCGTCGCAAATGGCTTGGACTTTTTCTATGAAATATGTGGAAAAACGAGATGGAAGTTATGTCATGGAGTATATGCTAGGAAGAGGAGAAGACTTACATGCACTGGGGTCTTCTCTTGGCTTGACTTCGCGAACGAAGATTTTATAGGAGTTGCCCACGACGTCTGCAGGCGTGTTCGTGGCTACGGAGGCCAATCCGAGACAGGCAGGTTCGACCGCAGTGGCTGCAGGGGAAGGTATGGCCAGGGTTCTGAGCTGCAGCATCTCTGTTTTTTCTCATGAGCCGCTTGTCCTTAAGGCTAGCTCTGTGAGAGTCCTGGGGTAATTGTATAACAAACAGTCAGGTTGGCGTTGAAGCTGGCTTTGAGAAGCGGTTAGTAATACAACAGTTACATGCACTGGGGTAATTGTATAACAAACAGTCAGGTTGGCGTTGAAGCTGGCTTTGAGAAGCGGTTAGTAATGGAACAGTTACATGCACTGGGGTAATTGTATTACAAACAGTCAGGTTGGCGTTAAAGCTGGCTTTGAGAAGCGGTTAGTAATGGAACAGTTACATGCACTGAAAAAGTGGTTAACCCATTTACTGCCGACAATAAATAAACGCGATGCAAATGCAAAAAGGCATAGATTATCATCAGCCCATGTGACTGCGGCGCTCATGAGGATCTGGGCCTCTTGCTGAGACCACTTTGTGTCCATGGACAGTTGTGGCTTTTGGTCGATCGGTAAAGACAGATTTCAGAAACAAAATGTCCGTCAGTCGGCAGGGAAGGGGATATCAAATGTTGCAATAAATGCGTGGTGAAACAAGTGATTTAGACTCGTTCACAAACATCATGAACACTTGTCAATGCATGGTGAAACAAGTGATTTAAAATCGTTCACAAACATCATGAACACACTGTCAATGCGTGGTGAAACACGTGATATAGACTCGTTCAAAAACATCATAAACACATTGTCAATGCGTGGTGAAACAATTGATTTAGACTCGATCACAAACATCATGAACACACTGTCAATGCGTGTTGAAACAAGTGATTTAGACTCGTTCATAAAACATCATAAACACACTGTCATTGCCTGGCGAAACAAATGATTTAAACTCGTTCACAAACATCATGAACACACTGTCAATGCGTGGTGAAACAAGTGATTTAGACTCGATCAAAAACATCATAAACACACTGTCAATGCGTGTTGAAACAAGTGATTTAGACTCATTCACAAACATCATGAACACACTGTCAATGCCTGGAGAAACAAGTGATTTAGACTCGTTCACAAACATCATGAACACACTGTCAATGCGTGGTGAAACAAGTGATTTAGACTCGTTCACAAACATCATGAACACACTGTAATTGCGTGGTGGAACAATTGATTTAGACTCGTTCACAAACATCATGAACACACTGTAAATGCGTGCTGAAACAATTGATTTAGACTAGTTCACAAACATCATGAACACACTGTCAATGCATGGTGAAACAAGTGATTTAGACTCCCTCACAAACATGATTAACACACTGGCAATGCGCGGTGAAACAGGTGATTTAGACTTGTTCACAAACATCATGATCACACTGTCAATGCATGGCGAAACAAGTGATTTAGACTCATGCACAAACATCATGAACATACTGTCAGTTTTCTGTGGAAGAAGTGATTTAGGCTCGTTCACAAACATCATGAACACACTGTCAATGCGTGGTGAAACAAGTGATTTAAACTAGTTCAAAAATATCATGAACACACTGTCAATGCGTGGTAAAACAAGTGATTTAGACTAGTTCACAAATATCATGAACACACTGTCAATGCGTGGTAAAACAAGTGATTTAGACTCGTTCACAAACATCATGAACACACTGTCAATGGGTGGAGACACAAGTGATTTAGACTCGTTCACAAACATCATGAACACACTGTCAATGCTTGGTAAAACAAGTGATTTAGACTCGTGCATAAACATCATGAACACACTGTCAACGCATGGTGGAACAAGTGATTTAAACTCGTTCACAAACATCATGAACACACTGTCAATGCGTGGTGAAACAAGTGATTTAGACTCGTTCACAAACATCATGAACACACTGTCAATGCATGGTGAAACAAGTGATTTTGACTCGTTTACAAACATCATGAAAATACTGACAATGCGTGGTGAAACAAGTGATTTAGACTCGTTTACAAACATCATGAACACACTGTCAATGCGTGGAGAAACAAGTGATTTAGATTCTTTCACAAAGATCATGTACACACTGTCAATGCATTGTGAAACAATTGATTTAGACTTGTTCACAAACATCATGTACACAATGTCAATGCGTGGTGAAACAAGTGATTTAGACTCGTTCATAAACATCATGAAAATACTGACAATGCGTCGTGAAACAAGTGATTTAGACTCGTTTACAAACATCATGAACACACTGTCAATGCGTGGAGAAACAAGTGATTTAGATTCTTTCACAAAGATCATGTACACACTGTCAATGCGTCGTGAAACAAGTGATTTAGATCCGTACACGAGCATCATGAACAGACTGCACTGTCAATGCGTGGTGAAACAAGTGATTTAGACTCGTTTACAAACATCATGAACACTCCAGTTACTTCCTGCTGATTTTTGACAACTATCTGTTTACCAATACGTGCATGCAGACCCACTCACAAAACAAATTCCAGGTACAGTCTCTCTCTCCCTCTCTCTCTCTCTCTCTCTCTCTCTCTCTCTCTCTCTCTCTCTCTCTCTCTCTCTCTCTCTCTCTCTCTCTCTCTCTCTATCTCTCTCTCTCTCTCTCTCTCTCTCTCTCTCTCTCTCTCTCTCTCTCTCTCTCTCTCTCTCTCCACAAACACACAATAATTTTAATAACTTATTATTATTATTTTTAACATTTAAATTTATTATCAGGTTGTGTATGTATGATTTGTTATTCTTTTGTATTCGTGTTGTACTTGTTTGCGATTCGTATGTGTTCATGTACCTAATCTTGAAAATTTTAAAAAAATAAAACAAAAAAAAAATAAAAATAAAAAAACAACAACAAACAAACAAACAAAAAAACAACAAAAAAAACATGATAAACAGTCTGTCAATGCATGTTGAAACAAGTGATTTTGGCTCGTACACATACATAATGAACACACTGTCAATGCGAGGTGAAACAGGTGATTTTGACTCGTTCACAAACATCATGAACACACTGCCAATGCATTGTTAAACAAGTTATTTAGACTCGTTCACAAACATCATGAACACACTGTCAATGCGTGGTGATACAAGTGATTTAGACTCGTTCACAACCATCATGAACACACTGTCAATGTGTGGTGGCACAAGTGATTTAGACTCGTTCACAAACATTATAAACACTGTCAATGCGTGGTAAAACAAGTGATTTAGACTCGTTCACAAAAATCATGCACACACTGTCAATGCGTGTTGAAACAGGTGATTTAGACTCGTACACAAACATCATGAACACACTGTCAATGCGTGGTGAAACAGGTGATTTTGACTCGTATACAAACATCGTGAACACCCTGTCAATGCATGGTGAAATAAATGATTTAGACTCGTTCAGAAACATCATGAACACACTGTCAATGCGTGGTAAAACAAGTGATTTAGACTCTTTCACAAACATCATGAACACACTGTCAATGCGTGGAGAAACAAGTGATTTAGATTCGTTCACAAAGATCATGTGCACACTGTCAATGCATGGTGAAACAATTGATTTAGACTTGTTCACAAACATCATGAACACAATGTCAATGCGTGGTGAAAGAAGTGATTTAGACACGTTTACAATCATCAAGAACACAATTTCAATGCATGTGAAACAAGTGATTTAGACTCGTTCACAATCATCATAAACACGCTTTCAATTCGTGGTAAAACAAGGGATTTAGACTCCTTCACAAACATCATGAACACACTGTCAATGCGTGGTGAAACAATTGATTTAGACTCGTTGACAAACATCATGAACACACTGTCAATGCGTGGTAAAACAAGTGATTTAGACTCGTTCACAAATATCATGAACACACTGTCAATGCGTGGTGAAACAAGTGATTTAGACTCGTTCACAAACATCATGAACACACTGTCAATGCTTTGTGAAACAAGTGATTTAGACTCGTTCACAAACATCATGAATACACTGTCAATGCGTCGTGAAACAAGCAATTCAGCCTCGTTCACAAACATCATGAACACACTGTCAATGCGCGATGAAACAAGTGATTTAGACTCGTTCACAAACATCATGAACACACTGTCAGTGCGTGGTGAAACAAGTGATTTAGACTCGTTTATAAACATCTTGAACACACTGTCAATGTGTGGTGGCACAAATGCTTTAGACGTGTTCACAAACATCATGAAAACACTGTGAATGTGTGGTGAAACAAGTGATTTAGACTCGTTCACAAATATCATGAACACACTGTCAATGCGTGGTGAAACAAGTGATTTTGACTCGTTCACAAATATCATAAGAAGTATCCAACGGAGAAAGAAACACGCTTAGAAAAAACGGTACAACACAATTTATTAATATTTCGGGTAAATACCCTTTGTCAAAATAGACAAACAAACAGAGACATTATTTGCTACTTATCTTCAGATGCAGAAGGAATGTGGCACATTCCTTCTGCATCTGAAGATAAGTAGCAAATAATGTCTCTGTTTGTTTGTCTATTTTGACAAAGGGTATTTACCCGAAATATTAATAAATTGTGTTGTACCGTTTTTTCTAAGCGTGTTTCTTTCTCCGTTGGGTACTTCTTTGCATTTCACACGCTTGGCAGTCACCTTTTTGGTCTGGATTTCACAAATATCATGAACACACTGTCAATGCGTGGTGAAACAAGTGATTTAGACTCGTTCACAAACATCATGAACACACTGTCAATGCTTTGTGAAACAAGTGATTTAGACTCGTTCACAAACATCATGAACACACTGTCAATGCGTCGTGAAACAAGCAATTCAGCCTCGTTCACAAACATCATGAACACACTGTCAATGCGCGATGAAACAAGTGATTTAGACTCGTTCACAAACATCATGAACACACTGTCAGTGCGTGGTGAAACAAGTGATTTAGACTCGTTTATAAACATCTTGAACACACTGTCAATGTGTGGTGGCACAAATGCTTTAGACTTGTTCACAAACATCATGAAAACACTGTGAATGTGTGGTGAAACAATTGATTTGGACTCTTTCACAAACATCATGAACACACAGTCAATGCGTGGTAAAACAAGTCATTTAGATTCGTTCACAATCATCATGAACACACTGTCAATGCGTGGTAAAACAAGTGATTTAGACTCGTTCACAAACATCATAAACACGCTGTCAATGCGTGGTGGCACAAGTGAATTAGGCTCGTTCACAAACGTCATTATCACACTGTCAATGCGTGGTGAAACAAGTGATTTAGACTCGTTCACAAACATCATGAACACACAGTCAATGCGTGGTGAAACAAGTGATTTAGCCTCCTTCACAAACATCATGAACACACTGTCAATGTGCGAAGAAACAAGTGATTTAGACTCGTTTACAAACATCATGAACACACTGTCAATGCGTTGTGACACAAGTGATTTAGACTCGTTTACAAACATCATGAACACACTGTCAATGCGTGGTGGAACAAGTGATTTAGACTCGTTTACAAACATCATGAACACACTGTCAATGCGTGGTGGAACAATTGATTTAGACTCGTGCACAATCACTATGAACACAATGTCAATGCATGTCGAAACAGGTGATTTTGACTCGTTCACATACATCATGAACACACTGTCAATGCATGGTGAAACAAGTGATTTAGACTCGTTCACAAACATCATGTACACACTGACAATGCATGGTAAAACAAGTGATTTAGACACGTTCACAAACATCATGAACAAACTGTCATTGCGTGGTGGCACAAGTGATTTAGACTCGTTTACAAACATCATGAAACAAGTGATTTAGACTCGTTCACAAACATCATGAACACACTGTCAATGCTTTGTGGCACAAGTGATTTAGACTCGTTGACAAACATCATGAACACACTGTCAAGACGTGGTGAAACAAGTCATTTAGATTCGTTCACAAACATCATGAACACTCTGTCAATGCGTGGTGAAACAAATCATTTAGACTCGTTTACAAACATCATAAACGCACTGTCAATGCGTGGTGAAGCAAGTGATTTAGACTCGTTTACAAACATCATGAACACACTGTCAATGCCTGGTGAAACTAGTGATTATAGACTCGTTAACAAGCATCATGAACACACTGTCAATGCATGGTGAAAGAAGTGATTTAGACTTGTTCACAAAAATCATGAACACACTGTCATTGCGTGGTGGTACAATTGATTTAGTCTCGTTTACAAACATCATGAACACACTGTCAATGCGTGGTGAAACAAGTGATTTAAACTCGTTCACAAACATCATGAACACACTGTCAATGCGTGGTGAATGAATTGATTTACACTCTTTCACAAACATGAACACACTGTCAATGCGTGGTAAAACAAGTGATTTAGACTCGTTTACATTCATCATGAACACTCTCAATGCGTGGTGAAACAAGTGATTTAGATTCGTTCACAAACATCATGAACACACTGTCAATGTGTGGTGAAACAAGTGATTTAGCCTCTTTTACAAACATCATGAACACACTGTGAATGCGTGGTGAAACAAGTGATTTAGAGTCGTTCAAAATCTTTTTGAACACACTGTCAATGCGTTGTGAAGCAGCTGATTTTGACCCGTTTACAAACATCATGAACACACTGTCAATGCATAGTAAAACAAGTGATTTATACTTGTGTTGCACTATGATCACGTAAAAGAACTGAAGTCCAGTGATGTTTTTCTCTCCTGTTTATTTCAGTCTAAAGACCAACCATAGACTACAATTCGGTCGTTCTCTCACTATTTACTCTCTCTTCGACTTTCTTCCATCTCTCTCACTCTCCTTCACTCTCTGTCTCTCTCTCGTTGTGTCTCTCGTTGTGTGTCCCCCTCGTTGTGTCCCCCAGTATGTATATACCCTGGCCCTTATCAATCATCTTCCCACTTAGGACCAGACGTGATTATGGCGTCCCCGCGTGCCGACGGTCCCGTTAATTAGATGCCATCCATTTCCCATACAGTAACAGTTCCGGAGGGCCGGCCCGTTATCTTGATCAGGGCTGCCCGCGTGTCCGGTAGTTACATAAAGACGCTGACCATATGGTATGTGACCGGAAACTACATCCGGATGCCGGATGTGGAGGCACGCATTGGTAGTGTAACATTCCTCCCTAACCCGAGAAAAATACGTCCCGTTCAGGATTATTTTTCTTCCTTGCTCAGGGGGGTTTACACTTCGGGACATAATAACAATATAATTACACATCATTACACAATCAAAATACATTTCAAATCGGTGCGTGATATCTTGTCCAACTATAACATGTCTTTTGATCCATTTTTCTCTTGAAGGTAAGTCGCCTACATCTTCGCTGTCACTGGAAGAGCTGTCTTCCGGTGCGATCGCATAATTAGTCTTTCTGAGGGACCTAATTGTTTCCGCTAAGGGTTTAGGCCACTCATCTAACGTAGCGAGTCTTATGTGCTCTGCGTGCACTTTTACTACTTCACCAGTCAATTGGTTCCTGATCCTGTACGCTACTGGGGTTGTTTGCTCGACCACTCTATAGTAAGGTTTCCATTTGCTGCTAGCTTGTTTTTTTTCCTTTGATTATTTTTATAGTACACTGGGTCCCCGACTTTGATTTCGTCACTTTTGATCTGTCTGTTTGCATATTTTGCCCCCCCGCTTCTGTGATTTCTTTATCCGTTGGTGCACCTGGGTGAACAATTTGTGCTGTTGTTCTAAGGCTACCTTATGAAGGTCCTCTCCGACATATTTCCGTCTAGGTCTCAGTATGTTATCTAATGGTAACACTGGATCTCTGTTATAAAGTAGAAAGAATGGAGAGCACTGAGTCGTTTCTGAAACGCTAACCCTGTATGCCGACAACGCATGGTTTATGTGTAAATCCCACCTTTGGATATCTTCCTGTATTTTCTTTGACATGATATCATTCATGGTACGATGAAATCTTTCTACCTTGGCGTTAGACTGTGGATGATAATAGCTCGTCAAGACATGATCTATGTTTAGTTCACTGAGAACCTCCCTCATGATCCGATTGACATTTTCTGTGCCATTATCAGTAACCACCTGCAAAGGACAGACGTGTCGAGGAATTATCTCATCCATCAAGATTTGAGCAAAAGTTTCTGCCGACTTATCTGGTGCTGGAAAGCACTCTGGATATCCACTGTAATGGCAAATAAACCCTAAAATGTACTTGTTCCCAGACAGACTAGTAGGGAATGGATCCTGTATGTCTACACTAACCTTTGCAAACGGATATGGAGGAACGTCCATTTCCTGCACTGGGGCTTTCTGTTTCTGCAAAACCCTTTGCTGGCAGGTAATGCAACTGCCTATGTACTCGTTCAACCCCCTGCACATGTTTGGCCAAAAATATTTCTGTTTGATGGTGTCGTAAGTCTTGTCAAGGCCCATGTGCCCATTTCCGTCATGATACAGATTTACGACATGCTCCACCAAATGGGATGGCACCACTAATCTCGCTACTGGATCGTCATCAATATTCGACAAGAAATACAAGACATCTTCTATGAGCAAATACCTCCTTTTTACACTGGCCGGTGCTTCCTCGTTCAGTAGCTGATCTTTTAACTTAACAATGTCTGGATCCTTGTCTTGCTCCGTGATCATATCGAACCCTGTCACCTCTACCTTTTCTAAAGTTTCTCTAGGATCATCCGTCTGACAACTTGCAAACTGCTTTGGTCTAAACTGACTAGAATTAATCACCCCTATCTGGAACGCATTGTCGCTCACTTCAGTGACTATTTCTTCCGTCACTTCCGATACTAACTCCTTTCCGTCTGTTTGCGGCACTCTAGACAACAAATCAGCCAACACATTCTGTGGCCCTGGAATGTACTCTATAGTGCAGTTGTACCCTGCGATCCCTAGCGCCCACATCTGAATCTTCTTATTCTGCATAGGTGACTCTAAGAGATACTTTAACGGTTTGTGATCTGTGCGAACAACGAATTGCGCAAATAGTGGTCTAACTTCTGTATGCATAATGGATTGCAAATGCTTCCTTTTCTATGGTAGACAACTTCTTCTGGCTCTGGCTCAACCTATGGGACAGAAAGTAAATAGGCTTTTCTGTCTTGAGTCCTGTGCTGTCCTCACGTTCTTGCGTCAGACACGCCCCGATACATGCGTCACTAGCATCCGTGTACAATACATATGGACGTCTCGTGTCCGGATATACCAACAAAGGAACTACTGACAAACTTTGTTTGAGAAAATCAAACGCCTGTTGACACTGATCAGACCATTTGAATCTGGCAAATTTCTTTGTCAAATTGATGATGGGTTCGGCTATCTCAGAAAAGTTGGGTATGAACCTGCGATAGTATGACATCACTCCAATGACACTGCGACACTCCCTTATACATGTTGGATTCGGCAATGTCCGAATTGCTGACACATTTCTCAGTCTGGTTTGACTCCTTCCTTCCTTATCACAAACCCTAAGTATTGTGTTTCCTCCGCGAAGAACTGACATTTCTTCAGTTTCAATTTGAGTTTATGTTGTCTGAGTCTACCGAACACATCCTTTATGTGCTGATAATGCTGTTCCCTGGTTTCGGAAAAGATAAGAATATCATCCATATATGCCGAACAAAATGCTTCTAACCCCATTAACACTGTGTTCATTAACAGCATGAACACACTGTGTGCCTGGCAAAGTCCAAACGGCATGACTGCAAACTCAAAAAGTCTCTTGTGACAAGCGAAAGCCGTTTTCTCACTACTCTCTTGATCCGCCATCTCTATCTGCCAGTATCCCGATTTCATATCTAACCTTGTGAAATATTTTGCCTTCCCCAGCAAGGACAAAATATCGTTTGTGAGCGGTAGTGGATACGACGACATCTTGGTAATCTCGTTTAGTTTTCGGAAGTCAACGCACAACCTTTTTGAACCATCTTTTTTGTCACTACTACTAAACTGAAAGACCATGGCGACATTGATCTTCTGATGATCCCTGCCTCTAACATCTCATCTACTGCTTTGTCTACTATCTCTCTATCCTGCAGGGGAACGCGGTAAGGTTTCACCCTTATTGGAGCGTGATCCCCAGTGTCTATGCTCATTTTGACAGTGTTGGTGCGCCCTAAGTCCAGATCGCTACTCGCGAACAAATCGGAATGCTCCGATACCAGCTTAGTGACTGTGGACCTGATTGCGTCAGGCGCATCGATTTCTGTCAGATCAATGGAAGCGACTTCTTGTTCTTCCATTCTGTTAGGCACTGACTCTACCTGACTTACGCTGTTTGCCCTGCCTACCACACATCCCCTTTATAGCCTGAACGTTTTGTAGGTATGATTCACAACTAACAAAGGAAATGTCCTACCTTTGTTTCTCACTACCCCGCTCATCACAGATAGTCCTGGCTCTTCTGCAACAAACCCCCTATATGTCGCAGAGACTTCTAAACATTCTTCTTTACTGAGGTACTGTGTACTCTTTATTCTGACCTGATAAATCTTCGCTGTATGTGGTTTCAATACTTTTGTCTTATGTACTCTGACTAACGAAGATATGTGCATGTCTTGTTCGTGTGGTACATACGCATTCCCGACCCTAACCTTTCTCAAATCAAAATAAATGCGTGCTCCGTTCTTATCAAGCCAATCGTTTCCCAAAATAAAATTTATATTCATCTCTTTCACTACATAAAAACGATGTTTGAACGAATGCTTTTCAATTTTGAAGTCCAGTTCTATACTGCCCACAACTCCTAGCGCTTCCCCACTGACTGACTGTAGCGATACACTTCTTTTCTCTAGCCTTGGCTTGTTCTGCAATTTTTCATACGACTTCTTGCTAATCAATGATACTTCCGCCCCCGTATCTATGAGACTTCTAAATTTTTGACTTCCTACCTTAAAGAATATGCATTTTGGACTCCCCGCTAAGTTGATGCTAAAGGATCTACTGTCTCCCCCGTTCTGCTCACCGGCTTCTCGTGGTGCAGAACGTTCTAGTTTCCCTGTTGCTCCTGTCCTATCCTAGCCATGCATTCTCTTTGTCGGTGGCCATAACCCCTGCATCGCCAACATCGCACGTGTTGATAGCCTTGCTGTGACAACGGCGACTTTTGCTGACCGAGTGCGTTTATCCGCCTAGCCTTGCAATCGCGTGCCTTGTGGCGTGGCGAACCGCATCGAAAACACGCCCTATCTCTAGAGTGATCCACTTCTTTTGCAGACTGTTGCTGATCTCCATTGAAGGTGGGGATCAGCTGTGAAATGAGTTGCACATTAACTAAGGATGACAACCTCTCTATCTGACTACCTAATGCGGCCAACACCGGGTCAAGTGAGTGTGGTCTTCCTTCATAATCTTCTGCCATTTTCACTACAACTACAAATATTACTGGCATTAACTCAAAACTGTAGCGATGACACAGAAAGGTCACTCACCTATTTGTCCAGCGTTGGTGACGGTGGTTGTGGCCCGAGGTCGTTTCGTCTGTGGCCGGCTCCTTCTCAGTCTCGTTTCACGATCTTCTGTCTGCCTCTCGTTGCGTCTTCAGTTCTCGGCGGCGTCGTACTTTTGACGTAGCGTCGTTCTGCCATCCTCTGTGATAGTTTTGTCTTCCATCTCGTTCTGGAATCTGCGATTGTTCTGGCTTCCATCTCGTTCTGACATCCTGCGATGGTTCTGCTAAACCCGTTCTGACATCCTGCGATGCTTCCGATAAACCCGTTCTGACATCCTGGTCACGCGGCACCAAAATTGGTTGTTACGTGTTGCACTATGGACACGTAAAACAACTGAAGTCCAGTGATGGTTTTCTCTCGTGTTTATTTCAGTCTAAAGAGCATTGTCTGAGGTTGGGCAAGACCAACCACAGAATACAATTCGGTCGTTCTCTCACTATTCGCTCTCTCTTCAACTTTCGTCCATCTCTCTCACTCTCCTTCACTCTCCGCCTCCCTCTCGTTCTGTCTCTCGTTGTGTGTCCCCCTCCTTGTGTCCCCCAGTATGTATATTACCTGCCCTTATCAACAATCTTCCCACTTAGGACCAGCCCCTCGTTTAGGGCCGGTCCCGTTACGTGATTAGGGCGTCCACGCGTGCCGACGGTCCCGTTAATTATATGCCATCAATTTCCCATATAGTAACAGTTCCGGAAGACCGGCCCGTTATCTTGATCAGGGCTGCCCACGTGTCCGGTAGTTACATACAGACGCTGACCATATGGTACGTGACCGAAAACTACATCCGGATGACGGATGTGGAGGCACGGGTCAGTAGTGTAACACACGTTCACAAAAAGCATGAACACACTGTCAATGCGTGGTGAAACAAGTGTTTTAGACTCGTTCACAAACATCATAAACACATGTCAATGCAGGGTAAATCAACTGATTTAGACTCGTTCACAAACATCATGAACACACTGTCAATGCGTCTTGAAACAAGTGATTTAGACTCGTTCACAAAGATCATAAACACACTGTCAATGTGTGGTGAAACAAGTGATTTAGACTAGTTGACAAAAATCATGAACACATTGTCAATGCGTGGTGAAACAATTGATTTAGACTCGTTCACAAACATCATAAAGACAATGTCAACGCGTGGTAGCACAAGTGATTTAGACTCGTTTACGAACTTCTTGAACACACTGTCAATGCGTGGTGGCACAAATGATTTAGACTCGTTCACAAACATCATGAACACACTGTCAATGAGTGCTGAAACAAGCGATTTAGACTCGATCACTAACATCATGAACACACTGTCAATACGTGGTGAAACAAGTGATTTAGACTCGTTCACAAACATCATGAACACACTGTGACTGCGTGGTGAAACAAATGATG
This sequence comes from Semisulcospira habei, assembly GCA_036245525.1. Lineage (NCBI taxonomy): Eukaryota > Metazoa > Mollusca > Gastropoda > Semisulcospiridae > Semisulcospira > Semisulcospira habei. The sequence goes on from BTPG01000005.1 coordinate 213,504,740, forward strand.
TTAGACTCATTCACAAACATCATAAACACACTGTCAATGCGTGGTGAAACAAGTCATTTAGACTCTTTCACAAACATCATTAACACACTGTCAATGCATGGTGAAACAAGTCATTTAGTTTCGTTCACAAACATCATGAACACACAGTAAATGCGTGGTGAAACAAGTGATTTAGACTCGTTCACAAACATCATGAACACAATGTAAATGCGTGGGGAAACAAGTGATTTAGACTCGTTCACAAACAGCATGAACACGCTGTCAATGCGTTGTGGCACAGGTGATTTAGACACGTTCACAAAAGTTATTATCACACTGTCAATGCTTGGTGAAACAAGTAATTTAGACTCGTTCACAAACATCATGAACACACAGTCAATGCGTGGTGAAAAAAGTAATTTAGAAACGTTTACAAACATCATGAACACACTGTCAATGCGTTGTGGAACAAGTGATTTAGACTCGTTAACAAACATCATGAACATACTGTCAATGCGTGGTGAAACAAATGATTTAGACTCGTGCACAAACATCATAAACACACTGTCAATGCATGGTGAAACAAGTGATTTAGACTCGTTCACAAACATTATAAACGCACTGTCAATGCATGGTGAAACGAGTGATTTAAACTCGTTCACAATCATCATGATCAAACTGTCAATGCGTGTTGAAAAAAATTGATTTACACTCTTTCACAAACATCATGAACACACTGTAAATGCGTGGTGAAACAAGTGATTTGGACTCGCTCACATACATCATGAACACACTCTCAATGCGTGGTGAAAAAAGTGATTTAGATTTGTTCACTAACATCATGAACACACTGTCAAGTTGAGGTGAAACAAGTGATTTAGACTCGTTCACAAACATCATGAACACACTGTCAATGCGTGGTGAAAGCAGTGATTTAGACTCGTTCACAAACGTTATAAACACACTGTCAATGCGTCGTGAAACAGCTGATTTTGACTCGTTTACAAACATCATGAACACACTGTCAATGCATGGTAAAACAAGTTTAGACTTATTCACAAACATCATGAATACACTGTCAATGCGTGGTGAAACAAGTGTTTTACACTCGTTCACAAACACCATGAACACACTGTCACTGCATGGTAAATCAACTGATTTAGACTCGTTCACAAACATCATGAACACACTGTCAGTGCGTGTTGAAACAAGTGATTTAGATTCGTTCACAAACATCATGAACACACTGCCAATGCGTGGTGAAACGATTGATTTAGACTCATTCACAAACTTCATGAACACATTGTCAATGCGTAGTGAAACATGTAATTTAGACAAATTCACAAACATCATGAACACACTGTCAATGCGTGGAGAAACAAGTGATTTAGACTCGCTAAAAAAACATCATGAACACACCGTCATTTCGTGGTGAAACAAGTCATTTAGACTCGTTCACAAACATCATGAACACACTGTCAATGAGTGGTGAAACAAGTGATTTAGACTCGTGCACAAACATCATGATCACACTGTCAATGCGTGGTGAAACAAGTGATATAGACCCGTTCACAAACATCATAAACACACTGTCAATGCGTGGTGAAACAAGTGATTTAGACTCGTTCACAAACATCATGAACACACTGTCAATGCGTGGTGGAGCAAGTGATTTAGACTCGTTAAAAAACATCATGAAGACAATGTCAATGTCTGGTGAAACAAGTGATTTAGACTCTTTCACAAACTTCATAAAGACACTGTCAATGCATGGTGAAACAAGTGTTTTAGACACGTGCACAAAAATCATGAGCACATTGTCATTGCGTGGAGGTACAAGTGATTTAGACACGTTCACAAACATCACGAACACACTGTCAATGCGTGGTGAAAGAAGTGATTTAGAATCGTTCACAAACATCATGAACACACTTGTCAATGCGTGGTGAAAGAAGTGATTTAGACTCGTTCACAAACATTATGAACACACTGTAAATGATTGGTGAAACAAGTCATTTAGACTCGTTCACAATCATCATGAACACACTGTCAATGCGTGGTGAAACAAGTGATTTAGACTAGTTCACAAACATAATGAACACACTGTCAATGCGTGGTGAAACAAGTGATTTAGACTCGTTTACAAACATCATAAACAAACTGTCAATGCGTGGTGAAAGACGTGATTTAGGCTCGTTTACAAACATCATGAACACACTGTCAATGCGTTGTGAAATAAGTGATTTAGACACGTTTACAAACATCTCGTCGCTACAGGACTTGGAATGGTCAGTGTAGCGACGGGCGAGGGGCGAAACGGCAGGTGAAAGATGTCACTGGAAGCCGCAGTCTCAAACCTGCATGCAGGCGGTTCAGGATATTGGTCGCTTGATGTTGACCTGGGGATGACAACATCACTCGGCACACCCTGAACGACCAAGCAGCCTTCTCTAGGGACAGCACTGCTTGCTCCACACGGAGAGGGGCCTAGAAAAGGTGGCCTAACCAAAGCTCGTCCCCTCGCAACCCCAGTTGGCTAGCCGCGGTCAACGGGCATCTTCTCCTGCGGTCAAAAAACAAGAAAGAATAACGGATCCACTCTCATGACGACCACGACCGGACTCAACGTAGCATGCTGGAACGTCCGAACCATGCTCGACAAAGCAGACAGCGGACGCCCTGAACGTCGCTCCGCCCTCATTGCCCATGAATTGCGGAGGTTAAACATCGACATCGCCGCGCTCAGCGAAGTACGCCTTCCGGACGAAGGCAGCCTCCAAGAACTTGGTGCTGGGTACACTCTCTACTGGTCAGGCAGGCCTGCATCAGAAAGACGGCTTTCAGGCGTGGGTTTCATGGTCAAGACATCCATTGCGACTAAGCTGGAAAACCTACCAACGGGCCACTCAGACCGCATCATGTCCATGCGCCTCCCACTGAGACACCAGCAGCACGTCACCCTTCTCAGTGTGTACTCCCCAACCCTCCTGGCAGAGCCTGCTGAAAAGGACAAGTTTTACACTGACCTGCGCAGCCTCCTACAGAGTACCCCTGCAGACGACAAAGTCATCATCCTTGGCGACTTCAACGCCAGAGTGGGCCAGGACTCTGAAGCCTGGAAAGGAGTCCTCGGTCAGCATGGCGTGGGGAACTGCAATGACAATGGCCGCCTACTATTGGAGTTCTGTGCGGAGCAGCAACTGGTCATCACCAACACTACTTTTCAGCAAAAGGACAGTCGAAAGACCACCTGGATGCATCCTCGCTCCAAGCACTGGCACCTTATCGACTATGTCCTAGTGCGTCAGAGGGACCGCAGTGACGTCCTCCTCACCAGAGTGATGCCCAGCGCAGAGTGCCACACTGACCACCGCCTTGTCCGCTGCAAACTCAGGCTCCACTTCAAGCCAAAACCCAAGAAATGGGGGCCCCCGAAGAAAAAGCTTGATGTTGCCAGCCTTCAGCGTGACGATGTGAAAGCTGCCTTTCAGACAGATTTACAGCGCAGGCTCAAAGACACAGCGGACCCAGTAGACTCCTCCCCTGAAACACTTTGGGAACAACTGAAAACTGCTATTGCAAAATCCTCTGCAGAAGTCTTGGGTTTCGCCAGAAAGAAGAACAAAGACTGGTTTGACGAAAACGATGTAGAGATCCAGGAACACCTAGCAAAAAAAAGAGCCGCCCATCAGGCCCACCTAGCCCAGCCTTCCTGCCCTGTGAAGAAGTCTGCCTTCCGCCTCGTCTGCAGCAGTCTCCAGCGCAAGCTCAGAGATCTCCAGAATGAGTGGTGGACCAGACTTGCACAGAGGACCCAGCTTTGTGCTGACAATGGTGACTACAGGGGCTTCTACGAAGCACTGAAAGCAGTGTATGGCCCCAGGCACCTGGTACAAAGTCCCCTGCGAAGCGCGAATGGCCAGGCACTCCTCACAGATAATACCTCCATCTTGAACCGCTGGTCGGAATACTTTCAGAGCCTCTTCAGCGCTGAGCGCACTGTTCAGGAAGCAGTCATCCTACAAATCCCACACCTCCCAGTAAAGGTTGAATTGGACGAACCGCCCACCGCTGAAGAGACCCTCACAGCCATCCACCAGCTCAAGAGTGGCAAAGCAGCAGGCATTGATGGAATACCGCCAGAGATCTGGAAACATGGAGGCACAGCACTGCACAACAAGCTCCATGACCTCTTTCTCTGCTGCTGGGAGGAAGGAACACTACCAAAAGATCTCCGTGACGCAGTCGTTATCACCCTGTACAAGAACAAAGGCGAGAAGTCTGACTGTTCCAACTATCGGGGAATTACCCTGCTGTCCATTGCTGGGAAAATCCTTGCAAGGCTGCTCCTGAATCGGCTGGTACCTGCCATCGCTGAAGACCAACTCCCAGAGGGCCAGTGTGGCTTCAGAGCAAACAGGAGCACCACCGATATGGTCTTTGTGCTGAGACAGCTACAGGAGAAGTGCCGCGAGCAGAACAAAGGGCTGTACGTAACATTTGTCGACCTAACAAAAGCGTTCGACACTGTGAGCAGGCAAGGCATGTGGCAGATCCTGGAGCGACTTGGCTGTCCCCCAAAGTTCCTCAACATGATTGTCCAGCTACACGAGGACCAGCAAGGCCAGGTCAGACTCAACAATGACCTCTCAGAACCATTCCCTATTCTCAACGGCGTAAAGCAGGGCTGCGTGCTGGCACCGACCCTCTTCACCATCTTTTTTAGCATGATGTTGAAGCAGGCCACAGTGGACCTCGATGATGACGATGCAGTGTACATCAGGTATCGTCTCGATGGCAGCCTGTTCAACCTCAGACGACTGCAGGCCCACACGAAAACCCTAGACCAACTGATTCGTGAGCTGCTTTTTGCTGATGATGCTGCCCTCGTTGCACACACAGAGAGAGCCCTGCAGCGCATCACGTCTTGCTTCGCAGATGCTGCCCAGCTCTTTGGACTCGAGGTCAGTCTGAAAAAGACAGAGGTCCTCCATCAGCCGGCACCCAAGACAGTGTATCGCCCTCCTCACATCACCATTGGCGAGTCTGAACTAAAGTCAGTGCACCAGTTTACTTACCTTGGCTGCATTATCACGTCGGACGCCAAGCTGGACAAGGAGCTTGACAGCAGGCTGGCAAAAGCGAACAGTGCTTTCGGGCGACTTTTCAAGCGGGTGTGGCACAATCAACAGCTGAAAACAGGCACCAAGATCAGCGTGTACAGAGCTGTGGTCCTCACCACCCTGCTGTATGGTTCCGAGTCCTGGGCCCTCTACCGCAGCCAACTACGACTCCTCGAACGCTTCCACCAGCGCTGCCTGCGTACCATCCTGGGCATTCACTGGAGTGACTATGTCACCAACGTCGAGGTCCTTGAACAGGCTGAAACTGTGAGCATCGAGGCTTTGCTGCTGCGGACACAGCTCCGCTGGGCGGGGCATGTCTCCAGGATGGAGGATCATCGCCTACCAAAGATCACCCTGTTCGGCGAGCTTGCTACTGGACACCGTGACAGAGGAGCACCAAAGAAGAGATACAAAGACTGTCTCAAGAAGTCACTTAGTGCCTGCCAAATCGACCACCACCAGTGGTCTTCGCTTGCTGCGGACCGTGACACCTGGCGCTCCACCATTTACAAGGCAGCTGTCTCCTTTGAGGACTCTCGCAGAGCTAGCCTTAAGGACAAGCGGCTCAGGAGAAAAAACAGAGATGCCGCAGCTCAGAACCCTGGCCAGACCTTCCCCTGCAGCCACTGCGGTCGAACCTGCCTGTCTCGGATTGGCCTCCGCAGCCACGAACAAGCCTGCAGACGTCGTGGGCAACTCCTATAAAATCTTCGTTCGCGAAGTCAAGCCAAGGAAAACAAACATCTTAAACACACGGTCAATGCGTGTTGGTACAAATGATTTAGACTCGTTCACAAACATCATGAAAACACTGTCAATGCGTGGTGAAACAATTGATTTAGACTTATTCACAAACATCATGAACACACTGTCAATGCGTGGTGAAACACGTCATTTAGACTCGTTCACAAACATCATGAACACACTGTCAATGCATGGTGAAACAGGTCATTTAGACTCGTTTACAAACGTCATTATCACACTGTCAATGCTTTGTGAAACAAGTGATTTAGACTCGTTTGCAAACATCATGAACACACTGTCAATGCGTGGTAAAACAAGTGATTTAGACTCGTGCACAAACATCATGAAGACACTGTCAATTCATTTCGAAACACTTGATTTCGACTCGTTCACATACATCATGAACACACTGTCAATGCGTGGTGAAACACGTGATTTAGACTCGTTTACAAACATCATGAACACACTGTCATTGCGTGGTGAAACAAGTGATTTAGACTCGTTTACAAACATCTTGAACACACGGTCAATGCGAGGTGGCACAAATGATTTAGACTCGTTCACAAACATCATGAAAACACTGTCAATGCGCGGAGAAACAATTGATTTAAACTCTTTTACAAACATAATGAACACACTGTCAATGCGTTGTGAAACAAGTCATTTAGACTCGTTCACAAGCATCATGAACACACTGTCAATGCGTTTTGAAACAAGTGATTTAGACTCGTTTACAAACATCAGGAACACACTGTCAATGCATGGTGAAAAAAGTGATTTAGACTCGTTTACAAACATCAGGAACACACTGTCAATGCATGGTGAAAAAATGATTTAGACTCGTTCACAAACATCATAAACACACTGTCAATGCGTGGTGAAACAAGTGATTTAGACTCGTTCACAAAGATAATGATCACACTGTCAATGCTTGGTCAAACAAGTTATTTAAAACCCATTATTGCCCACCTTCCCATTTTTGGGACACAACTTATTTTAATTACTGTATCTAAGTGCTTGTGTCACTGTGACTCAGCAGCCTATTGTGTTTATCAGGGGACATCACTGCATCCAGGCATTGTTTTTGTTTGAGTATTTTCCCTTCACACTTACAGTGAGAGCTGCCATTTGCAGAAAAAAGCTGGTGCCTGCAGCATCAACATGGCAACCAAGAAAAGGTAAGGATTACTTTTTTTACATTACACTTTTATATATAACGCTAAGAACAAAACCTAGAGACTATACTGTTATCTGGTGGTTTTTTTTTTCAGTTTGATGATAGCTTGAATATGTACTGATCTGTATATGTTAGAGTTACCGTCCCAAAAATGGGACGGTGAGCATGAGAGGGGATGGGTTTTTGCTTATACTATATACACTGTTTTTTCTGCTTTTGTCCAGGATTTTTACTGTTCATGAAGTGGTATCAATGATGGAAGATGATGCTAACTTTGAAGAAGCTGACATCTTTATTGAACCCCCTCCTACAAATGAAGACACCGACGAAGACTGCGGAGACGAAGATGAAGATGGTACTGTCTCCAACCTAAACAGAAATCAGCTGCAGGCTCCTGCTACTGTCACTATCCGGAGACAGGGTGAAAAAGTGTCCTATGATGAGATGGAGGAATCTGCTGATGTATCAGAGAATATCAGTGCTCCTATTCAGAGTGCTCCTGCTGCCACAGGGACAGTGCAAGATGCATCTGGGGATTCAGAATCCTTGGAGTCAGACGATGCAGCACCTATTCCTTCTACATCCATGGGGAGAAAAAGGAAAGTAACACGGCCTGCAGCAACTAAAGCTCGATCTTCAAAGAAAGCAGCAATAAATCAGCGAAGGTGGAGAAATACAGATCTGTCAAATAGGCAAAAGCAACTCTTTTCCTGGAACAAGACAGATGTTGACCTGTCGAAAATGCCTTCTTCTCCAGTTGATCTGTTTGAGTGCTTCTTTGACAAAGAAATCATTGAAACCTTTGCTGATTTTAGCAACATATATGCACGGTCCAATGGCAACTTGACTTTTTTAACCACACCTGAAGAGATCCAGACCTTTCTTGCCATTCTACTCCTGTCTGGATACAGTCCTGTGCCCAGGAGACGAATGTATTGGTCTTCAGATGAGGATGTGGGGAAGGATGCTGATCAGTCTGCTATGTCAAGAAACCGCTTTGAAGAAATGCTGCGGTATTTCCATGTCAGTGATAACGCACATCTGGATGCTGATGACAAGATAAGCAAAGTTCGGCCGTTGCTGACACACATGAATGAAAAGTTTCTGACCTTCTTCAAAGCTGTCCAGACACAAAATCTCAGTATCGATGAGTCGATGGTGCCTTATTATGGACGGCACAGTTGCAAACAATTCATACGAGGCAAACCACTCAGGTTTGGTTATAAGATTTGGATGCTGAGCACGCCTCTGGGCTATGTCGTCCAGTTTGAGCCCTATCAAGGTGCAAGAGGACGCCAAACTGAATACCCAGGACTTGGAATGGGGGGTTCGGTTGTTGTTGATCTCATTGCAGAGCTGCAAGAAGAAGAGGGCAGCTCATACCATCTCACGTTTGACAATTTGTTCACAAGCCTGCAGCTGGTGGATGTTTTGACAGAGAAAAACATTGCATGCACAGGAACGATACGTGCAAATCGCCTTCAGGATTTCCCTTTGAGGGATGTAAACGAGATGAAGAAGACACCAAGGGGAACCTATGACCATGCAACCGACACAAAGACTGTCCTCACTGTTGTTCGGTGGAATGACAACAACATCGTCAATATTGTTTCAAACAATGTAGGAGTGCATCCACTTCAGACAGCCAAGAGATGGTCAAGGGCTGAATCAAAGCAAGTCACCATTCCTCAACCCTTCATGATCCGCCATTACAACAACACTATGGGCGGTGTGGACCGCACAGACCAGAATGTGGCAAAGTACAGAACGGTCATTCGCTGCAAGAAGTGGTGGTGGCCCATCTTTGCCTATTGTCTGGACCTCAGTATCCAACAAGCCTGGCACCTCTACAGGAACACAGATGTAGCGAAAGACAACCCTTTGGACCTTCTCCTTATCCGCAGGAGCGTTGTCAGAGTCTATCTTGCACGAGCTGGTCATGCAGGGCCTGGTCGTCCAAGAGGATTTGTATCTCTTGACAAGCGTGTCCCCACAGAGGTCAGGTTTGACCGTGTTGACCATCTTGTTCAAAGGTGGCCTACACAACTGAGATGTGCATCATGCGGGAAGAAGACAAAGCGCCGCTGTGCTAAGTGCAAGGTTGGCCTCCACGACAAATGCTTCCAGCAGTACCATACTCACTGAAACTCTTAACAGCTTATGTGGTGCTAAAATCACCTAAGACAGTGACAGCTGGACATCACAAAAAATTGACAAAATTGAAACTGTCCTTTACTTGCAATTGTTTCTTCTTTTTTTCCCCTTCTTTTAATAGTTATGATTTTTCTTGTTTTCTAAAGATACCTAAAAGCAAATTAAATCAAAATATTGTTTTGTTGCGTTTACTTTGTTTTCACCTCAATTATTACATTTTCTTTCAATAAAAGTTTACTAGTTTCAGTATTTTGGTTCTTGTGTTCACTCTTTGAAAAATGAAAAACCCCTACCCATTCCTGCCCACCGTCCCATTTTTGGGACATATACATTTTATTGTCTAAATGATAAATTTCAAAGTTTTAATCAAAATTTGATCAACACATGTCCATTGTAGACCATTATCCATAATATAAACTAATTTGCACTTTGAAAAAAAAATTGGGCATTAGTGGGTTAAGAAGGTACATGAATCGTAACCATGATAGCTCAAATAAATAACGGATCGTTTCCTACGATCAACACATGCATGCTTACACAGGACAACACAACTACAATCGTAACATTACCCCACTCTTTAGAATGAAATTTCACAAAAATTTCTTCTCAAATCTCAAAATTACGTTTGTGGTTGTATTAACCTACACAAAAAGACAAATAATAAAAATTTCACATCAAAATGAAATCAAAATGATCGTCTCACAGTTTCTTTAAACAGTCCTGAGCGAAGACATGTCCCTTTAAAATGTCATGAAAACCAAAATGTTTATCTTATCTGTTCTGGACTGCTCTGCTCAGGTAATCCGCTCCAAAGTTCTGTGAACCCTTGGTTAAACTAAAAATCAATGTCAAAATTTGCTTCAGGAACATCACAAAATCATGCGGTACAGTTCACAGTTCACACAGTTCAAACTTTACTGGTCCTGGGTCGAACACCGTCGGCTTATGGAAAGTACGATAGTCCGGTTCTTTTACGATGACCACTGGCAATCTGTAATCTCTGTCGACTCCCACGTCTGGTGTCTTCCAACGTCTCCCTCAGTCCTTCACTCGTGTTGCGAAGCCGACGACACGGCTCGTCACGAAGCGGCTCGTTCGATGTCAGATTAACCTCGTGCTGGATGGTGTCTGTTGTCCCTGGGTCAGATATAAACCGATGCTTGAACTCTCGAGTCAGGACGCGCAGTTCTTCTCGTTGTGTCGGAGCCAGATTCTGACCGAACTAAATATCTTCTACATCTTCCTTGTGTCGGATTTCGTTAAGGTCAAACAGGTTCTCGTCGTCTAGTCTTTCGTCATCAGCAAAACGCACCGATGCCGCTAGTTGTGTTTTGTATTGACGACCTCTCTCAATATACTTCTTCAGCAAATTAGCATGGTAAATCTTCATCTTGTTGTTGACAATGACTCTGTAGTCGTTGATGCCAACCACCATGTCGATAACGTAGGGTCTCTTCCAGTGCATCAGGAGTTTGTTGTTGTCGGTAGGAAGAAGAACCAATACTTGGCCACCTGGCTGGAATCTTCGATTTTTCGCCTTACGATCATAGAAATGCTTCCTCTTGTTCTGCGCCTTCCCCAGTTCTTCTCGAGCCATCCTGAGGGTATTTTCCAGCTTCTCTCTCAGGTCGAAGACGTACTGGTAGCTGATCTTTACCTCAGGTGCGTCGATATCCTTCGTCCACAGCTCCTTCAGGATGTGCATGGGCCCCTTACAGTCCTTCCGTACAGTAATTCAAAAGGGGAAAACCCTGTCGAATCCTGAGGAACTTCACGGAATGCGAAGAGCAAGGCATTGATATATCTATGCCACAACCTTGGTTGCTCAGCACACAGTTTCTTCAGCATAGCCTTCAATGTTCCATTAAACTTTTCAACCAGCCCATTACACATAGGGTGATAAGGGGTGGTAGTAAGGTGTCGGATGCTCAATAGCCGGTTGACTTCCTCCATGCATTCAGAGACGAACTGAGTTCCCAAGTCACTCAGGATCTCTTCAGGAATCCCTAAACGGCTGAACATGTCGACGAGCGCCTCTGCCACTGTTGGAGTGTCGATCTTCTTCCATGGTATGGGCTCAGGATAACGAGTAGCGTAGTCCACCAGAGTCAAAATGTAGCGATGACCATCTTCACTTGGAGGAGATATTGGCCCCACCAGGGCCACTGCTACGCGCTTGAAAGGCATATCGATCAGTGGCATCTTCTCTAGAGGAACCTTGGGCACCTTTCCTTTGGAGATTGTCTTCTGGCATATGTCGCACGACCTGCAGAATCGGCTAATGTCACCTCCCATATCAGGCCAGTAGAAGACGGCTCGTATCCTATCAAGCGTCTTGTTGATTCCCAAATGTCCTCCCAATATGAAATCATGGGCCAATTTCATCACATGCGTTCTCAAAGGTTCAGGAACTGCTACTTGACGCACAGGTTTATCTCCATTTCTGTCGAATATTCGGTACAGGATATCTTTCATGGTCTCGAAGGTTATCTCTTTTCCCTTACGCGTTACGGGCTCGGTTTGACCTCGGAACTTGTCAAGCGTGGGGTCGGCTTTCTGTAGCTCTACCAGTCTTTCCTTGTTCACCACAGCTGTTTCCGTGTTGTCCGCCACTTTAAGAGGGATAGTCTGATGACTCTTCTTGGCTTGAATTCTAGTGGTAACAGCACATGTTTCAGGTCTCCACTCTGGATCTAGATCGTCTGCGTTTCTGGCACCATCAAAGTTTCCGATGATAAGATCATAGACAAGGGTCTTTACGCACAACGTCTTCACCTCTCCTTTCAGGTACGGAGTGTCGACACTGATATTGGCAAGGGGGGATAATCCTTACAGTTCCGTCGTCCAAAATGAGGCTGGTCCACTCCTGTAGCTTATGGTCTTCAGTTACTAGGTCCTCTCTCACGATGATGCAGCTACAACCAGTGTCTCTCAACACTCTCACTGATGCTTTGC
>BTPG01000005.1:213521874-213841678 GCA_036245525.1 Semisulcospira habei
TTATTTAATCTGAATGCGTCTGCCTGTAATGTTTTATCTGATGCAATTGGCATATGCGGATCAGGCACAAATGATGACACAGTCTCATGCGTCGGTAGTTGCGGATAGAAGTTTACCATTTTTTTATTCACAATTTTTTTTTTATTTAATCAGCAATTACATTTTGCAACTCTTCAAAAGTATACAATTTGCTGGCATAATAAAACGAAACAAGATCAATGTGTTCAAGGTTTATGTAACTTAGACGAACAAAAGTTGTTTTGTCAACCACCACCTTGACAGCTGGAATACTGCTCGAAACATTAATAACATCAACATTTTTTGTAATAGCAATAAAGACCTTTGTTGATTCTGCTACTGTTTCATCCCATGTAAGTTTAATCCCCTGCGCAATATTTGCCTCTTTCGCAGAAGCTACAGATTTCATGATAATTTCAAATACTATTGTCGCTTCTCTAGCCATGACTAAGCTTGCTGGCATAAACACAACAGAAGTATCTGATCTACCCTTTCTAGTTGTAAGAAGATACCGCCGTCTCTCATAATTTTCAACTTTCAGTTTATCTCTGCTATTGTTGTCTGGGGCAAAGCTTGGAACAAGGCTTACAATAAGCGGCCCAGAATTAACAACTTTCCTAAACACTAAGGCGCCTTCATCATCAGTGTTTTCATAAGGACTAATAAATTCAATCTTTATGTCCCAGTCAATTGTGGGTGCTGGCGTATGTGCAGGTGGTACAGGTGAAACAACCCACTTACTACCCACATGTATTAAGTTGTAGGGCGAATTATTTACAGGTGGAGTAGGTACAGTAACATCACGTAGCTGACCAAGTTTAGGAATCTGTCTTTCACCGTCTTTCATGTCAACAATTACTTTCCTCTTGTACATGCCATTTGAATCAAGTTCAAAACCATATATTTCTCCAACATCCCCCTCCTTCTCAAAATCCTGGACGTCTGCCAAATCTTTCAACTCTGTTACTGGACACGCAACTGGTATGATTGTTCGCTTTGGACCACCACTCATTTTTTATAAACAAAAATAAAATTATTTAATTTCCAACACAACACTAAAATCATGCATAACAACTGGTTTGTCATCCTGATTAGTTACAGATATACTTAGTGACTCAAAGAAACTAGAACCTAATTTCTTAAACTGTAAATTAGGAAATCTAACAACTACACTTTCACAATACGGTACAGTTCCAGCTGGCACACATCTCAACAAAGTTGATGGTTTTCCATTGTGTACATTTTCAGTCGTGTTTAGTTCTTTTAAATGCACATTAAATACTGTGTGTACTGCCAAATAGACGGGGCGTTTACCAGTTATTTTAAGTTTTTTTGTCTTCATTGTTATAATACCAAACATAGCTTCATCTAAATCATCTGATCTATACCAATCTTCATCAATATAAAATCCAAGTAAATATGCAAATCTATCTGAGATACTTAACCAATTTTGTGTCAGAAATTCTAATGTAACAAGTAGGTTAGCTGGATTTAAAGTTGCTTTAATTTTAAAATTACTTTGAAACCATTCAGCTATAGTACAAAAGTCATAATACCCGGGGTGGTAAAGCTTCAGTCTTACCATCTAAATTTACTTTATTATATATATCATCTTCTACATTAAACCATTTTACTGTGTAGAACATTTCATGGATAGCTACAGCCTTGCTACCATCCCGATTATCAGTCCCATTAGTTAACCACACTGGTTTGCTTGTGTCAAGATTTGTTAAGGTAATAAACATTTTTATTATCTCATATAAAAAAGGATGGAATTTAAATCACCAACCATTACCACAACAAAATCATTTCAATTTAATGTGGATGCCAAATATAATGTTGCACCTACTTATGAACAGAAAATAATTCAACTACATCAGCTCGACATAGCTGTAAGCGAACAAGATCTATTTCAAGTCAAAGTACCGAATCCGTTTGACCATTACCTAAACCCTCCAATAACAGATGACTCAACTGCAAGAAAGTGGTCTTCAAGTCCACTACAGATGTTTCAAAACCAACTTAACTTTGCTATACTGTGTTCTAATACAGGCTGTGGTGTTTCATTTACAGACCACTTGAATCACTCAAACAAACTGATTAGGTCTGTGTATCGTTTTCACACTTACTACCAGCTTAGACGTATTTTGTCAGAACTTCATACACCATTACCAACTGAATCCAGTTTCAACAGGTTTAATAACCCTATGGATATGAAAGCGTTTGAACGCATCTGTAATGAGTTTAACATCAGTACCAAGTATGACTTTACACAAAAACTTGATGATCACAATGGTATGGGTACACTGTATTATGCTATGAGTCACAGACAATACCCACAAGATTATTACCCTGGTTACACTTCATTCTCATCAAAATCAGAAGTCTGGATAGGCTCAATTGAACAGAAGCAGACTAATGCGTGGACCACATTTATTTTAGATAAATCTGACGGGTTTTTACTCAAGCGGGAGTTGAGCGCGTAAATGAGTCTATCAGAACATATGTCTGGTGTATACTAGGTGCTCAATCATTAACAAAATCTAATATTTTGAATGGAAGTGGAATATTCGATTTGCAAAAACCTTTTTTCGCTAATCTAGAAGATTCAGTAAATTCAACAGTTGATCTCCCATCAAGCATACAACGCTACCAAGATGTACTCAGATATGCCAGATCGAAAGTTGACTTTGTAGTTGGCACTGGGTTATACATGTTACCATCTGACCTTCAACTCCAAATGGGTACAATAACAAATTATAATAATGAAATCATTGTTGCTGGTGTTGATCAAAAACTAGGTCTCAATAAAACTGTAAATTTAGAAGGAACAACTGCGCATGTATTGTCATTAAAATCATTACAGGTGGTTACTTCCCCTGCCCCACCACTGACACCCATACAGTCAGTAATGCCCCAAACATCACTACCAACCCCTAACACACATGAATCAGAAAGAACCGCATTGACAATAGGATTAACAGGGTTAGGTATATTACTTCTTTACCTGTTTCATTAAATAACCCACCATTAACCCTGCTACTGTCACCAAAAAGATCCACACATGCTCCGCCATAAACCCTACTGCCTTTGCCGCTGTACTAATCAACCAGCTGACAACAGAGCCAATTAAATTTGGTAACGCATCTACTGCTTTCACAGCCAATTTCTTAAGCAAGTCTGATATGTGAGACAGTTGTTTCTTTACCCATGACCCCACCCGGGTCTGCCCTGGGGGACTTGGGTGGGGTTAGGTACTTTTTAGTTCCCAGGGTCACCCTGGTCAGCCCCACAGGGTGGGTTTCCTTTGTATTCTGGGGCATGTGTTTCTGTCTACCCTTGGTCCATTCACCTGTATTTGTCTTTTTAAAACTCTCCCAACTGTCTGCACTGCCTGTAGCTCTTGATATTGGATGTGTGTTGCTAAATGGTCTTAGCTTTATTTAGGCCCCATGTTGTAGGTTTATTTAACGTATTTGACCGGCTGGCGACATACATTCAATTTTCTGTTTAGTTTTTTTTTTCACAAGCAGTGCAGGCACGTCCTGAGAAAGCCTTGTTGCTGTCGGGACGTTAAGCAATGTACAATCAATCAATCAATCTTTACCCATGACTGTAAGTCTCTTGGGTCTGTGGGAGCCGGTGGGCACGGGGTTGGTGGTGCTGGGGCCGGGGCTGGACCACCACCACCACCAGCACCGGAGACAGCCAACACAGCAGTACTGATAATAAACCCAAGAGCAGTAATTAAACTAGCAATTGTGATACCCTGTTCTCTGAAAAGTGTTTTAAGTCTCTCAGCCAGAGTAGTGTCTTCGTGAAGTATTTTCTGAATAGTTTCTCTAATTCTGTTGACCTGTGATTTTAGTTTTTGTCTCCCAATACTAATCACTTCTAATCGTCCTGATCTTTCTATCTGCAAATCATTTAATCTGTGTTGTATTCTTTCTTTAATTTCTGTGTCAAGATTTCCATTGTCTGCAGTAGCCAGTTTCTCTTTTTCACGTTCAATGTGTTTATCAAGTTCACCCAGTTTGGCAAGATTATTAACCATCTCACCTCTTATCGTCTGCAGTGATTTATCCAACCCTATAATCTCCCTCATTGACAAAGGTGGGTCATCTATTGTTTTCATAGCATCATTTAATTGTCCTTCAGTAAATGAGATTTCTTGTATCACTGTGTTTGCTATTTCTGGTATACTTGTTACAGGTGCCATTTCAATTTGTTGCCCTGTTGGCAACTTTGTTTGCATGTCATGAAGCACACTAGCCAGTCTTGGCGTGACAGGAGACCCTCCAATACCAAGTTGACGCAAGGCACCAAAACCACCTTCATTTTTTATTGTACTTAAAGCCTTAAACCTACTAGGGTCTTTTTTGTTAGTCAATAGTACTTTTCCTTTGTCAACAGTATTTAAATATAAATGACCCTTGCCATCAAGTTCAAACTGGTTAGGGTCTATGTTGTCTGGGCGATTACCAACATGATCATAAAACGAGTTCACTTTGGTTTCTAAAAGTTCATGACGTAAACTGTAAATATTTCTTGTACCAGTCATATCTGTCATATCTGTTGTATTACCAAAATCATACGTGTCATCCATTTCAAAATCTTCATGGTTAAATCCTCCCGCTGCCATTGTTTTATTAATTTATTATTTTTTATTGTGCATAATAAAAATGACACAGTCTTATGGATCAAATTTAGACCCATACAGAAAACTACGTGAGCCCTTGGGTGTTAAGGCCATTAGACAATCGATAGTCATCACAAACAATCCTAGTACCATAGACCAGAACCAAACACTTACAGTCAAGTTTCCAAACCTAGGTCCCAGTGACGTTATTGTTCCTGGCACTGCACGCCTAGCATTTAATATCAAACTTTCATCAGACGCAGATGTGAACAGAACACTGGTTGACAATCTTGGCAGAGCAATTGTTAAAACTATTAAAGTAAAACTTGAAGGACAGGAAGTGTTTAGTCTTGACCACTCAGATGTGTTTTATTGTTACAAAGATCTTTGGCTCACAAGAGAAGAACGAGAAGATCGTATTTATCAAGGCATACAGCCAGATAATGTTGGGAAACTTCGAATCAATGCCGGAGACAAAACAACTACTGGGGTACCAAAGGAAGTTATTATAGCTGAAACATATGGAACCAGATTTTACATTCCACTTGAGTTTGAAATTCTAACAGCACATTTGCCTTATTATCAAGGGGCACTGAATGACCGTCTGAGCTTTGAACTAACCTTCAATGACTACTCCAAAGTTATTAAATCATCTGCCACAGATGCAACATATAAGATCTCTAACATTTGTTTGGAATACGAAATTGTCACACACACTGATCTAGCCAAACTCATTCAAAATCAGTATCAGTCAAGAGTTCCAATTTATTATGACAGGGTGATTAGACATAGTTTAATACCCAAAGACAAGAGCGACCCAATGTGGAACATAAACTTAAACACACCAGCTAGGTCACTGAAAGGTATTCTTATGTTGTTTGTTGGACCAGCAGATCCATATAAACGGGATTCAGAAAAATTCTACAATCCTAAGATTACACATTTGTCCTGTACAATTGAAGGCCGTCCTAATCAAGTGTACGCGTCTGAAATGTTACCATACCAGCACTACGATGAGATCACAAAGTATTTTGCGGGTGGAAGGATTAGAGATAAACCCGCAAACATTGCGTGCAAAGATCTACATCTGTATGATGTTAGGATCGGACAATATCTTACAAACAAATATGCACTGTGGTTAGATCTTCGTAGTACAGACGACGATTACCTTCATGGGTCAGGACGAACTGTCGAGAATGGTAGTGATGGAATAACAATTCAGATACAAAAGAAGGTTGAACCTGCTGCAGCCATAAACATATATTTGTACCTGATATATGACGCACAACTCAATATTGCAGAAAGCAGACTAAGTGGACACATATATTAAAATTATATTGTGTATTAAAATGAACCGGAGCTTAATGACACTCGATCCACACTGTGGCTTATTTGTTGGTGCCACAGGGTGTGGAAAGACTCAATTCGTACTTGACATATTACAAACAAGATACATCCACCATTTTGAAAACATTGTAATATTTTGTCCTACAATCAAACACAACAAAGCTTATCACAACCATTTATTCATTTGGACTGACAGCAACATATACTTAGTCGACCCTGAAAAGAAACTGAATGACTACCTACAATATTTTTACAAGCAATTTGAAGGACAGCCAACGTTGTTCATAGTCGATGACTGTTCTGCAGAGAAAGACATTGTCAAGAAGAGAAACACTCTATCAGAACTGGCTTTCAGAGGCAGACACGCAAACATAAGTGTATGGATTCTCACTCAGAAATATAATGCTGTACTGAAAGATTTTCGAGAACAGTTAAAGTTTATCTGTTTGTTTTACTGTAGGGATCGTGACAGCTTTGAAGACTGTCTCAGAGAGAATGATGTCATCCCAAATAAGCATGAACGGAATGATGTAAAAAATAAACTGAAATCAACTAAGCATCTAAAGCTCATTTTAAAGACAGATCAGCCCACATGGTATGAGTTAGTAAATTGATGTAAATTAATTTATACATTTGTTTGTCCAATAAAAATGACAGACGGACAAATCATACAGGTGCTTGATCTCACACACCTTTTCAAAGATGTTATGCACTTTACTGACTTAATATCACCCAAACAGACTTACATAAGCCTTTCAGCACCATCAGAAATATATGCTACATATAGTGTGACTTTGGATTATGTTGATGAGCATCCAGATGTGGAGCGCATGACAGTTGATTTAAAGACACCTACTTTTAAAGTTGATGATACCAACTATGGTTGGTTAGGGGAAATTTGTTATAGCATATTTAAGCAACTACGCAAACTAAATGTTTATATTGACAGTGTTACAGTTAATAAAGTGGTATTACACAAGGTGAGTCAGCAGAGTTAACGTTAATATTTTTTATTTTATTATTTTGTCGGTCAAATAAAAATGACGGACAATTCACAAAACCCTGGCCCATCAAACCCTGGCCCATCTGGTTTAAGAAACGTGTTTCACACAACAAACTTACCTATATCCAATACTAATAATGTTTATGAATCAATAGAAAACTCTTTTTCTGTCATACAGCAAAATCTTCTGACAGGCAGTGTTAAAATTCAGATTGTTGCGAAAATCGAATTCACTAGATTGGACGGTGACTTAATTGTATCATATATATCAACAAGACAACACACAGTTAACACAAGAAGAGAACCGGAGGTGGAGAACGTGTTTAGAGACAGACTATTACCTGACTTTCTACAGGCAATTGACAGTGCAAAAATGAAGGGGTCTGGTTGGCACGAAGGACATGTACATGAACTACAACTAAAGCAGTCTAGGTATCATCCTATATTAGGTAAAGCATGGATACCACTGCCAACAGAAGTAGCAAACAAAAAGGCTGTTGTTAACATACAGAACAAAGACAATTTCTGTTTCATGTGGTGTGTGCTTGCTAAACTACACTTTGTGAGGTCAAGACCTGATCGCGTATCTAACTACATCAAATTTGTAAATGAACTCGATTTTAGTGGCATTGAGTTCCCTGTTAAAATAGAGGACATAGACTTGTTTGAAAAACTAAATTCTGGTATATTGATTGATTGATTGTACATTGCTTAACGTCCCGACAGCAACAAGGCTTTCTCAGGACGTGCCTGCACTGCTTGTGAAAAAAAAACTAAACAGAAAATTGAATGTATGTCGCCAGCCGGTCAAATACATTAAATAAACCTACAACATGGGGCATAAATAAAGCTAAGACCATTTAGCAACACACATCCAATATCAAGAGCTACAGGCAGTGCAGACAGTAGGGAGAGTTTTAAAAAGGCAAATACAGGTGAATGGTTGATTGATTGATTGTACATTGCTTAACGTCCCGACAGCAACAAGGCTTTCTCAGGACGTGCCTGCACTGCTTGTGAAAAAAAAACAACCAACTAAACAGAACATTGAATGTATGTCGCCAGCTGGTCAAACACATTAAATAAACCTAACACATGGGGCCTAAATAAAGCTAAGACCATTTAGCAACACACATCCAATATCAAGAGCTACAGGCAGTGCAGACAGTAGGGAGAGTTTAAAAAAGGCAAATACAGGTGAATGGACCTCGGGTAGACAGAAACACATGCCCCAGAATAGAGAGAAAACCCCACCCTGTGGGGCTGACCAGGGTGACCCTGGGAACTAAAAAATACCTAACCCCACCCAAGTCCCCCAGGGCAGACCCGGGTGGGGTTACAGGTGAATGGACAAAGGGTAGACAGAAACACATGCCCCAGAATAGAGAGAAAAACCCACCCTGTGGGGCTGACCAGGGTGACCCTGGGAACTAAAAAATACCTAACCCCACCCAAGTCCCCCAGGGCAGACCCGGGAAATTCTGGTATATCTGTGAATGTGTTTGTGTGGGATAATGAATCTGAAAACAAGTTACAGCCAATTAGAGTGTCCCCAATTGCTCCAACATATGGGCAGTCAGAAGATAAACATGTTGACATGTTGCTTATCGGCCCTGCCGGTGATGACAATAACTTTCACTACACAATTATCAGGAATATGTCACGTCTAATTCATGGGCATACAACGAAACACAATGGGAAACAGGAAGTGTGCAAGAGATGTTTACAGAGATTCTCCTCCATAAACGTAGCGCACAAACACATCCTACATTGTACTTCACCTGATGACATACAGACTGTACTTAAGTACCCTGATCCTGGTAGTCAAGTGTATTTTAAAAACTATTGGAATCAACTAAAGCTGCCATTTGTAGTGTATGCAGATTTTGAATCATTAGTTGTTCAATATGAAGGTCCTGTTCCAGAATCATTACCAAAGACTATAACACTAAGTGACCAAGTGGTGTGTTCTTTTGGATACATTATTGTTAGGTCAGACGGTCTGCATTCAGAGCCTGTTATCTACAGAGGTGAAAATGCAGCATGTCTGTTTTTAACAGAAATGAGACATCTGTATAGTCAGGTAGTACAATATCTCACAACATGTCAGATGCCTTTGGTGATGACAGAAGAAGACAAACTGAAATTTGATACAGCTGTGACGTGTTGGATTTGTGAACAGCCTTTAGGGGGTGATAAAGTTCGTGACCATGATCACATAACTAGGCGTTACAGAGGTGTTGCACATAACAACTGTAACTTGTTATTAAAAATAGATCCTAAGACATACAAGTTACCAATCTTTTTCCACAATCTCAAAGGGTATGATTCACACATCATCATGCAGGCTGTAGACGAGTCGTACAAAAACATAAGTTGTATTGCCCAGACAACTGAGAAATACTTAACTTTTAGGTTAGATAAATTAGCATTTTATGACTCCATGCAACATTTGTCTTTAGGATTGGCTAGTCTGGCAGAAGGACTGACTGAGTATCCAATAACGAGTAAATATTTTGAGCCAGACTTGATTAAGAAAGGTGTGTATCCGTATGAGTACATTGATCACTGGGTTGTGTTTGAAGAAACAAGACTGCCACCAAAAGAGAAATTTTATTCTACACTAATTGGTAAAGGTATTTCTGACTCTGAATATCAACACGCACTTGATGCGTGGGGGAAGTTAGGGTGTCAGACGATTGGTGACTACCACGATCAGTACTTGAAAGCTGACGTTTGCTTGCTAGCAGACGTATTTGAACGTTACCGTGAAAAGGGTTTGTTACACTACAAACTTGACCCAGCCTGTTACGTAACTAGTCCTGGCATGACATGGGATGCATTTTTGAAATCCAGTAAGATATTTATAGACCTGTTGTCTGATCGTACGATGGGTGAAATGGTGGAACGCGGATTGAGGGGAGGGATTAGTATTGCATCGAACAATTACGCCAGGGCCAACAATAAATATCTTGATGACTTTGACCCTTCAAGGTCAAGCTCATTCATTACGTACTTGGATGCATGTAACTTGTATGGGTTCGCAATGTGTGAATTATTGCCCTTGAAAACTTTTGTCTGTATGATTTGTCACAGTATGACATAACAGACATAACTAACAATATTATGAATCTTGACCGAAACGACGTGAAGGGTTGGATCTTTGAAGTTGACCTAGAGTACCCACACCATCTACATGATTACCACAATGATTATCCATTAGCTGTTGAGAAAATGAGTATGACAGGGAAAAAAGAAGACACTAAACTTGTACCAAATTTAAATGACAAATTCAATTACGTTTGTCACTACCGCTTGTTATAGTTTTACATCAGACACGGGTTAGTACTAAAGAAAGTACACAGAGGAATTCAATTTGATCAGAGTGCTTTCATGAAAGATTACATAATGAAGAACACAACCCTTCCTGCCAGAGACGGCAACACTGCATTTGACAAAGACTTTTTTAAGCTTATGAACAATGCCTGTTTTGGCAAGACAATGGAAAATCCTCATCACAGAAAAGATGTGAGACTGGTCACAACTGAATCAGGTGCAATTAAACTTACAGGTAAGCCTCAGTACACAGGGTACAAAGAGTTTCATTCATCATTGTATGCAGTGTCACTCAAAAAAAAAATTGTTAAACTGGACAAGCCAGTATTCATTGGTATGGCAATTCTTGAGTTGTCAAAACTGGTGATGCTTGAATTTTATTATGATTACTTCAAATTAAAGTATCCTGACTGCCGTCTGCTATACACTGACACTGACTCTATGATCATTGATGTGTGTACTGAAGACTTTTATGAAGACATGAAAACATAACTACACATGTATGACACATCTGACTACCCTAAAGACCATCCACTGTTCAGCACACAAAACAAAAAAGTGCCTGGAAAGTTTAAGGATGAACTAAATGGTGTGCCAATAGTTGAGTATGTTGGACTGAGATCCAAAATGTATTATATACTGCACCAGAAGGGAAGTCAGTCGAAAGCCAAAGGAATTAAAAAAACAGAAATAAAAAATAAAGACATACGTCATGAACATTACAAGCAAGTGTTAGATGGTGCATTAATGCCTGATTATCCAAACAAGTCACTGAGATCAAACATACATAATCTTGAAATAATTCAAACACATAAGAAATCACTTGCAGTTGGAGACATGAAAAGAGTGTTTCACACTAAGGAAAAAGTTTATGCACCTGGACATTACAGGCTCAAGTTATCTGAAGACATTTGTGATGAACTGGTTGATGAACTAATCGATGAGTTAGTTACTGAAATGAGTAACGGTGTCTGGGGGGATAATCTATAATTCTTCTCTGACAAATGCCCTCTGGGGCGCAGGGTCATACAGGTAATATATTGTTGCATCAGGACCGTCAGGACCGGGGATTATTTTTTTTATATTATGAACGGATGTTGACCAGATGGGGTCTGTCGCCCTGCGCTTTATGTCATTTTCAGCTTCACCTGTTTGATACAAATATCTCACCTGTTTGGTAAACAAGCTTGTGTCTGGTGCTGGGGTTGGGGTTGATCCTGTTTTTGGCTCTGTAATTGTTTTCAATTTAATAGCATCAGCAGGCTTAGGGTGTCCTTCATTATTCATTGCTTTTATCACATGTGGTAATCTTTGTACCCACTCAGTGTTACGGGTGTCATGCATGAGTTCCTTAGAATACTCCCCCACCCGGGTCTGCCCTGGGGGACTTGGGTGGGGTTAGGTACTTTTTAGTTCCCAGGGTCACCCTGGTCAGCCCCACAGGGTGGGTTTCCTTTCTATTCTGGGGCATGTGTTTCTGTCTACCTTTGGTCCATTCACCTGTATTTGTCTATTTAAAACTCTCCCAACTGTCTGCACTGCCTGTAGCTCTTGAT
This sequence comes from Semisulcospira habei, assembly GCA_036245525.1. Classification (NCBI taxonomy): domain Eukaryota; kingdom Metazoa; phylum Mollusca; class Gastropoda; family Semisulcospiridae; genus Semisulcospira; species Semisulcospira habei. The sequence continues at coordinate 213,533,774 of BTPG01000005.1, forward strand.
ATTGGATGTGTGTTGCTAAATGGTCTTAGCTTTATTTAGGCCCCATGTTGTAGGTTTATTTAACGTATTTGACCGGCTGGCGACATACATTCAATTTTCTATATAGTTTTTTTTTCACAAGCAGTGCAGGCACGTCCTGAGAAAGCCTTGTTGCTGTCTGGACGTTAAGCAATGTACAATCAATCAATCCTTAGAATACTGGTAACTGAAAAGTCTTTCTGATAACTGTTTGTTAAAGTTCTCTACAATTGCCTGTGATCTGTGTACGCCTGGAATACCGCGTCTGACCAGTACGCCATGCTTCGCAAATAACTGATTAACAGCACCTTTGAATTCTGATCCGTCATCAACCTGCACTAGTCTGGGGTATCTTAAAGGACCTCTTTTATAGATACTTGATAAAGCAGTCGCAACAGTGGTAGCAGTTTTGTCAGATATGGGTTCAGCATCTTTGTACCTTGAAGCAATGTCTACAACAGTTAATGCATACTTGTATCGTTTCTTTCTTATTGTGTCATGTGGTAAGAACAAAAGGTCCATTTGGTGCGTGTCATTTGGTGTTGTGTTCTCAAAATGAGGTCTTGTTATCTTTCTTGGAGCAGGTAAATATATCTGCCAAATTGCCTGTCTCTGTAACCATTGCTTGACCTGATTGAGTGTTATATCTCCGCCCACAGCGGCATGTAATTTCTGAAAAGCGGTTGCTCCTTTATAATACCCTGATGGTGAGTAATATATTTTCGATAGTTTATTTTCGGCTGCCATTTTGTCTAGCAATGAAAACTCCAGTAAAATAAACAAATATCATTCCCACTAGAACAAAGATTATCTCCCCATTTCTTTGTTCTGGGCAGTAGTCACTTAGTTTTGGTTTTGGGATAGACATGTCTTCACCTGTGACAAGATAGTATTCACGAATTGCTTCATCTGTATTTGAAAACGTATGTTGTGCGTGATTCTCTAATCTAAGTCTGTCATTGATAAAATCAAGTTTTTCAATTCTTTGTTTTTCATACGCCTGTTCTGCCTGTGCTAATTTTTCTGACGCTTCATTGTGTCGTTTCATTTCTTGTGCAGATTCTTCTCTACCCTTTTTAGAAAAGAGATAATTAGAGCCACTGAACGCGAGAGCGTTAACCATCGCACCTCCCACCATAATAGCTATCGTCGCCATATTATTTTTATTTACATAGAAACATTTTTGGGAATAATTCCCTGCTTGACAAGAAAATCTTTTGTCACAATTGACGCTGTAACAACTGCAATTAGCTTAACTGAATCTTCAATGTCTAATCTGCTCAAGTCTACAGACCTCATTTTGAGTAGACTTTTTCCCAGCGTAGAATAAGCTACTGCTAATCCACTGATTACGGCAGAGTGATACACAAGATTCATTAAATTCTTTGAGTCATTCATTTTCTAAGGCAATAAAAATTAAAATAAATATTTTTATTAGTGCACGATAAATGGGTCGACAACTTTGGGTATTGTTGGTAATGTGGAGACTTCTGTTTTTGATGATGGAGTGTTTAATTTTGTGGACACTGTTCGAGTCTGTGGCTTGTATTTTTTGTATAATTGGTAAGCTACAAAACCAGATCCGACAACAAATGCGGCAACTACATATTTTGCTGTTTCAGAATTAGACTAGGTTGAAGGTCTTTCACTTTGATGTGGGTGTGACAGGGGTGTTGAAAGTCCTGTCAGTTCTGACGGCCGTAACGGTCCTATCGGCCCTAACGGTGTTGACGGCGGGTCACTTACATGAGCCTTTTCTGTTAGCACTTGAAGCTGTAATTTTTTTTGCTTGTTCCATTCAGCTAAACATTTACCAGACTGAACCCTTCCTTCATTTTTAATTTTTGTCACTGTGAATCGGGGTCTTGACAGGGTCTGGGGCAGGGTTCATCTGTGGGGTCGTTTGGGGGGTCGTCTGTTGGTCGTCCATTTTTATCAACAAAAAAATTTAATTTCGTGAAATCGATATGGCTGCTAGTTACAATTAATGTTACCAGTGGAGCAAGCAAATTACCAAACCTGTAGAATAAAAGGCAAGCTAATTTACCAATTGCACTCGTTACAATGGGGTTACTCTGACGGCATCACTGGTCCTCATCCATCTCCTTAATCTCTCACGTGCTGGCTCCAAGCGCCACACCCTGGCAAACCACCTCAGCTGGTGGGCTAAACCACGTAAGGGGGTGGTGTTCACATTGCACCACTAGGCGGATGAGCTGTTTATGACAGCCAACGGCTAGAGGACGGAGGAGATCAGGTTGGATCCAACGGCCAAATGTGGGGGAGTAAACCCTTCAAATCAGGAGTGGAGCCCCGAAGGCAGACAGCTGCTTGTATTCACGCACTGTTCTGGCAGCTCCTGCAGCCAAACTGGTGCCAAACGTACTGCTTTGCATTCCTTTGGATACATCAGCGAGGCCGAGAGGGGGATCTTGACGACTGGGCACCCCAGGATCTCCATACACTTCGCCCAGGCTTGCGCCCTGGAGAGGTCACTCCAGTGACTGACCCAGCAAGCGCATATATACATTTGTGAGATTTTCAATGTCTACAGGAAGGGCATAACTCACAGCTTTTGAATACAAGCAGACAATTGATTTGCTCAAATCACGGGTCATTAGTGAAGCCATGTGCTGTTCATATTTAAAATGAAGTTTAAATAAATCATCAGCCGTGAGGGATTGTATATCTTCGGTTGAATATTGCTTTCCGAGATATGTTTTGGAATGACCAGAAATCACTACAGATAAAAGTCGTTCCCGCTTTGAATCTAAGTCTATGTTTTCTACAGCGCTGATATCATTCAATAGAAGGAGTTCATCTGAGTTCATTTTATAATAAAATATATTTTTAATAATAAGTGAAATAAAAATGCACTTACCTTTGAAACGAGGAGCTGTTTTGACTTAATTAGTCTCATCAGAAAGGTCAGAAACCTTTGACAGCTCAAGTTGATGAAAAATTTCCGTGGCCACCTATTTTGTACCAAAGACCACATGTCGAAGCCAAACAGGTGTATTGCGGATGTAGTTTTGTGTGTGTGAATGTGTGCTGAGCTGTGGTACATCCCTAGGAAAAACACTCGAACATGACACTCCCGGGCTGCGTAAACGCATATCACGTGAAAGTGTTTTTCCAACACACCACACTAAGATAAAAATATTCTGTGGTGTGTAAACTTTGATGGTATGTAGCTGCTTAAATTTCGGTTCTTCATAAGCAGTTGTGGAACTACTCTGTTATTTATGCATTGTTTCCACTTGCTGTTGCTGCTTTTTCTTGTTTTCTCTGTTCAATAATTGCAAGCAGTTTTCGAAGTGATGGGTTTTCTTTTTCTAATTTCTCTATTTTGGCATTGATTTTATTTTCAACCATTTCATTCATTTTTACATCCTTTTCTTTTATTCTTATTTTTTTGCTGTTATTGAAAAATAGCTTTTTTAATTTTTGCTACCTTTTCCTCAAGTTTGCCATATTCTTTTACCATGGCTGGCACTGACTGAAAGTTCTTTTCTTCCTGAAAAGCAATTATTGTATCAGCAATAGGTTTCATCTCTTCTTCAGTATTATTTAATCTTGTGTAACACTCCTGTAAATTATCATTAAGTTTCTCCAATACTTCTTTAAAACGAGCCACTTTTTCATTACGAGCACACGACTGCTTACGAAGAAGACAGACTTGTGCAATCGCACTTCTTCCAGAATATTGTGTCATGATTGACTGTACCTAGCTCTGGGGTTTGGTTTTATACTAAAAAATATCTTAACACGCATTAGTTCCAAGGCACGCACCAGTCATGTTCAAACTGGCTTGATCGTGCCTGATTTCGAAATGTGCAAAACGTGCGGAATAAAATCTGCTGACAAAACCAGGCAGTCTAACAAGCAGAGATATAAAACGCCACTCGTGACGCTCACTGTATGTCTTCAAAGAGCGGCAAATCAATTACTGTGCCAACATTAAGTTCAAAGCCTTTTGAAATGACCAGCAAAATCAACCTACACCCTTTGTCAGTGCATGCGTTACTAGTCATGTTCGAACTGGCTTGATCATGCCTGTTTCATTCTGTGTAGAAATAACAGTCAACAGTAAACACCCCCCTCGGGGTGGGTTTTTGAAAAATTCCAGTCAGCCGGTCCAAAATCTTTCGTCAGTGCTTGTAATGTTGTTATAAGCACAGACATAAAACAGAGCGGGGTAAAGGTGTATGATTACTGTCTTTATAACGGGCCTCTCTCTGTGTAAGAAAGGGGTGAGATTGACTGTGTGTGTGTGGGTGTTGGCCATTTACATTTAATGGAGAATCAAAACGGGTGAACACATAATTGGAAAAATTAAAAATTTCTTTATGAATACCGAGACAAGTGTGCTACATATCGAGTCAGGTGGGGTACATACCGATCTGATTCAAAAGATTTCGATCCCGGTTTCAAAAGGCAATCTAGTCCCGACATGAAAATGTGAATACTTGCAGGCCCTTTGTATTTTCAGAACAGGTCTATTCATATCTTACCTGAATTGAAGTGGGGGTCTTTCAGAACCAGTCAAGCACAGACATGAGGTGTTTATGTATATGTAATTGCTTCCGGTTACAAGCACTGGTTTGTCCGGGTGTTTTGTCTATGGGGGGGGGGGGAGGGGGGGATTTGAAGTATTATTAACACTATGACTGAGTTAACCCCTTAAATTCTCAGTCATAGTGTTAATGAAGATTCAGTTCTTTCTTTATATATCTAATTACAGAAAAAAATAAAAGGAATTTGAGAAAAAGGAAAGGCAAGGTCGTGTGCGTTTTTGTGAGCAAATAACATAGAAAAATGAGGACCATAGAAGATTCCCTAATACTCTCATATTCCCCCTCTCTCTCTCTCTCTCGTTTCTTTTCTTCTCTCTCCAGTCTCTCATTCTCTCTCTCTTTTACAAATTCGAGGTGTTGAGCTCCTTCGAGTCCACATTCCTTTCCAATTTTCAGGAATGTCTCCATCTCCGATGTCGCCATCTCTGCTTTTTACTGCTGGCTGTTTTCTCCTGCTACCTTTTCCACTGAACCAACTGAAGAAGTCCCGTCGGAGGTGTCAAAATGTTACGTGATGGAGTTGTAGTCGTAGTATGATAAACACACCAGACGCACGCACGTAAGGTTCTTTTTAAATAAACCTCATTCAGCTGCAATGGGAGCCAGCAGCAGCGCAAGGACCTTCTTCCGTGCGAGCGGGTCTTTGATCACAACGTAGAGGTAGACACAACCACGCTCGTCATCGGGGACTCCGTCGTGCGAAACTTCAAGGGAGAGAAGATGACCATGTACCAGGGCGAGATGGTACAGGTCATCTCAATATCTGGCCTGCAAATCTCCCACTAGACTGACTGGCTCAAGCAGCAGCCGCAGTCACCCCGCGTCCAACTGGTCACCTTCCACGTAGGGGTGAACGATTGCAAGGCGCATTAAATCACCAGTCAGCAGTGGGAGAAACTGGTCACTTCTTGCAAAGGCGTGTTCCCCAAAGCAAGCATTCAGGCCTCATCCATCTTGCCTGCTGCCCAGGGGAAAAACTCTCGCCTTAACCAACGTATTTCCCTCTCCAACGCAAATCTGTGCCACGTGGCAAAGAAGAAGCGCGCTATCTTTGTTGACAATGCAGGCGTGTTCCTAGCCCCAAGCGGTCTTCCCCGGAAAGTGGTGTACCGTATGGACAACAAAGGCCGACTTGACCCCATTTATCCAACCCACGCGGGAACCCGGAGGCTTGCCGGCAATATCAAGTACGGTGGTCCAGCTGTCCACCAGGCTGATGCAATCACTCACCAGCACAGAAGCTCTCCGGCGACCACTAAGACGAAACTCTACTCAGAGGCCTTAGCTGGTGGTAGCTTGAATGTACAGAGTGACACTTCCACTTCTGACACTATTGTATCCGGTTCTTCTGGTCCCACATCACCAGTACAACCACCTCTACGCCAGGAGCCTCAGCCACATGACCATGAACAACTTCAACAGCAGGAGCAGCTGCAGCTACAACAAGAGCAGCAACAACATTTACAGCAGGAGCAGCAACATCTACAACAGATGCCCTTCATGCCGGTTCCTGACTGGCAGCAACTTCAGTACCATCATCTGCTGCAAATACGTGCCAACTCGTCAACTGCAGCACCATGGCAACAACCACAGTACCCGAATGGTTGCCATGGTGTGTGGTCGAATCATCGCCCACCAACCAGTGTATCTGTTTACCCGGTTAATAGTCTGCCACCGTAACACCAGTTATGCCAGGTGCCCACAGCGAATGGTGCCAATGGATATGTCAGCTTCTTGCGCGGTTGGTAATTCAGTGTCGTGTGATCAGTGATCCTTCACCGTTGTGCTCCACAGATTTCACTGTGGGTGTGTGCGGCAGTTCATGATTACGTCAGTGTTACGTGTGCTTCCTAATATACTGTTCTTCTGCGTTCTCTTTTGAATTATTCCAAAGCAGTGATTGCCAGTGTGTGCCTTAACGTCTGTGATTTTCTCGCCTGGTTTGATTACCAAAGCTCTGCTAAGTTTTCATTGTGACAATGCGGTTTCAAATGTTCAGCTTACGATACTTCACATCGCAGGCTACGCTATTTGTTCAGCATCCGAGGTATTGCTCTCTTGTGCCTTTTGTGACACTATCCTTCAAAGCGTGCAGCTACGGCAGTGAACATCGCACGCTGCGCCCTTTAATCCTTTGTGTTGCTGTCGTATGTGCATTGTGATCACGCGTCGTTGTTTCAGTTAGCAACTGTTCATTGTGTTCAAGCGGTAGTGCCTTACTGCGTGATTTACTCAAGAAAAATCGGATACTACCCCTTAACTTGAGTGTCAACAACAATATACAGGATTACCCGGAGTCGGCTTTGTCAAGTGTCACTCGCCATTGGCGCTGTGTAACTATCGCACAGGAGAGACTGCGTCACGCTCGATAGATGGCGAACTCGTTTTATATTCCATTTATCTTAGTTATAACAGATTTTGAATGACTGTCTAATATTTGAAGCTCGTGTGACTGCATCATTGTGTCTTTATTGAACTCATCAAAGATATAGTGCACAAAATGGCAAGTTGGTCAGTCAAAGGACAAGCGTATCAATATGCGCATTGGTGATAACGTCTACCACTTATTTAACAAAGTGTTAGATGTGAGTGTATATCTAAACAAGTCTGAACCATTCCACTTGTTTGGTCTACGTGAGACACGATTAAATTCCAACATGAGCGATGAAGCAGTTAGTATTCCTAATTTTTCTGTCTTTCGTCGCGACGTCCGAACACCGGGTCAGACAGGCATTGCTGTGTATGTCCATACTTCAGTCAAGCATTTTGTCCGCAGGCGTGTAGACTTAGAAACTGCTGAGGTTGAGTGTGTCTGGATAGAGATTCGATGCCCTAAGGCCCGACCAGCTTTTGTTGGCTTTTTGTATCGAAATTCATCGGCCACATTTGAATGGTATGACAACTTTCTGCACGCCGTCGACAACGTCCGTGTGACAACGATGTGTTATTGTTAGGCGATTTTAATATCGACATATTAAAACCTCATGCTGCATGACAGTGCACGGCAAATCAAGTAGGCTTGAAACAACTAGTCTCCTCTCATACTAGGATCACCCAATCGACGGCAACAGTCATAGACCATATTTACTCCAACCGTCCCCAATCCGTGTCTAATGTTAGTGTCGCTGATCTCAGTATAAGTGACCATTATCCAGTTGTATGCGAGTGGTCATTAAAACTCCCGGTGCGGAAAAAAACATGGACACACTACTATAACGTTTCGCTCTTTCAAACGTTTTGATGAGACAGCTTTTCTAGCTGATCTTCACAACACTCAGTTTCAAACCGTATATTACGAAACTGACCCAGATAAAGCTTTGTCTGTTTGCTACAAACTGTTTATTAGTGTTCTAGACAGACATGCCCGGCTGCGAAAGAAAAGAGTCAAAAATCAAACTCTGCCCCCATGGCTAACTCAAGATATTATTCAAGCCATGTCTTTGCGAGACGAGCTGAGAGAACAAAAACGTTTTCAAGAATATAAAAAGCAGCGAAATCGGGTAAAGACACTGGCTCTTCAGGCGAAGAAATCACTTTGTGATCGTATGATCAAGGAGAAAAAAAGATATATCTTCCCTCTGGCGTGCAGTAAACCTTGTTACCAGATGTAGTAGTAAGAAATCACCAGTAACCCCTGCCAATCTCAATGCTAACACCTTTAATTACCATTTTCTCTCTGTTGTCGACTCCATAATCCCCTCGAGTACAAACCACCACCCCTATACATGCCCCAAGAGCTTGCTGAGCTTCTGTGAACAAAGGACAGCTGGCAAATCCCCCTTCTCTATTCCTACATTGGCTGTGCATGAGGTTGGTAAGCTAATCGTGTCAATTAAAAGCAAAAAGTCCTCGGGGCCAGATGAAATCAGTTCCAAGATTCTGGAAAACGCCCTCCCTTACGTTGAGAAATCCCTTACCTATATCTACAACTTGTGCATTGAGCACAACACGTTTCCGCAAGGATTCAAACAAGCCAAGGTAGTGCCATTGCCAAAGTCAAAAGACCTGGAAGATGTAAATAACTATAGGCCGATTCACTTTTGTCAACACTCTCAAAGCCGCTCGAGAGGCATATCCACAAGCACTTGTACAAATATCTAGAGGACCGAGAAGTACTTCATGTTTTCAGTCAGGTTTCCGTTCGAAAAATTCCTGCCATACAGCGCTAACAAGGCTAGTAGATACATGGCTGACGTCATTGAATAAATCGGAAATTACATGAGCCGTGTTTCTGAATTTTAAAAAAGCTTTTGACCTAGTTAACCACGAAATCCTGATAAAGAAGGTTGAAAAATATATCTATGGTTCAAGCGCCGTATTACTTTTTCGATCTTACCTAAGCAACAGACATCAACAGGTGTTATTAAACGGTACCTATTTGTCACCAGGCATTGTCAAACATGGAGTGCCTCAGGGCTCTGTCCTTGGGCCGCTACTGTTTTGTTTATTTATTAACGACTTGCTGCTTTATCTCAGCAGCCCTGAGACAATGTGCGACATGTTTGCCGACGACACAACTCTCCACACACCCGCAAAAGACTTAGTTACCATTAATGCACGGCTAAAACAGAGTTTGCAAGAAGTTTCTGAGTGGTGTGAGACCAACGCTATGGCACTTAATCCAGTCAAAACAAAAGACATGGTAATTGCTACACGTCAGAACCATCAACTTAAACCGTTTTCTCTCAGCTTATCTCTCAATGACAACGTCATAGAACAGGTCGCGCAGCATAAATTGCTGGATAGACGATCAACTTTAGTGGCAGCTCCATATAAACACCGTCTGTAAACGTGTCTCTAAGAATCTGTACATGCTGTCTAAGCTTAAATTCATCACTGACGTTGCCACTCGTACAATATTCTACAACGCTCATATCAAATCTCACATCGACTATGCATCAACAGTGTGGGATGATTCAAGCGAAGTGCATTTGAAGATGCTAAACTCCCTACATCGGAGAGCTGCTCACTTCAGCTCTAAATCTTTAATACCCCACCCGGGTCTGCCTTGGGGGACTTGGGTGGGGTTAGGTATTTTTTAGTTCCCAGGGTCACCCTGGTCAGCCCCACAGGGTGGGTTTTTCTCTCTATTCTGGGGCATGTGTTTCTGTCTACCCTTTGTCCATTCACCTGTATTTGCCTTTTTAAAACTCTCCCTACTGTCTGCACTGCCTGTAGCTCTTGATATTGGATGTGTGTTGCTAAATGGTCTTAGCTTTATTTAGGCCCCATGTTGTAGGTTTATTTAACGTATTGGACCGGCTGGCGACATACATTCAATTTTCTGTTTAGTTTTTTTTTTTCACAAGCAGTGCAGGCACGTCCTGAGAAAGCCTTGTTGCTGTCGGGACGTTAAGCAATGTACAATCAATCTAAATCTTTAATAAAATGACATCACACAAAAGTATGGCAGGCAGTTCACAACATAGTCGGAAACGTCGAGAACGACCACGATCCTTCATGAAACAATAAGAAAGGCTGCTCATATCACGCGAACATAAAAACTAAATGTTGCGAACTGTCGCCAACTACCCGACGTCACACATACGGGGTTACTAGACAGTGCGACCTTTCTAGAATGTTCTGGACTAAATTTAACGTATCATAACAAAGTAAACTCCGCTCTGCGCGACCGAAAGAAAATGTTACTTAAGAAGGTACATGAATCGTAACTATGATAGCTCAAATAAATAACGGATCGTTTCCTACGATCAACACATGCATGCTCACACAGGACAACACAACCACAATCGTAACAACCACTGACCCAGAACGTACACTCACTTTTGCTTCGCATTTGAATTAAAAAAAAATAATGCTGTTTTCGATAAGGTTCTCTATTTAATTTGACAACAACAAAAACAATATTTCATAACATTGTATTTACAGATCTGTGACAATGCCAAAACTTGTATACCTTTTGTATACCATCACATATAAGTATCTAATTATTACGTTCAGTTTTATCCTTTGTCATCCTCTCTTCCTGCAACTATCATTGCCCATTACCAACACACACTGTCTTACACGCACTCACACACACACACACACACACACACACACACACACACACACACACGCAAGCACGCGCTCACACACACACACACACACACACACACACTGCCACACACTACCACACACACACACACACACACACACACACACACACACACACCCCTACCTGAATTTCCTGGTATGAGACATAGCAACCTAGACAATTCAGACTTTCCACCTAGAACTTTGAAGCAAACATGTTGTGCACCTGAACCCAAAACCCAAGCTGTAAGGGTGCCATGACAGTGCGTGGCCTGTGCTGCCTGGACGATGGCCTGTCACAATGATGCAATCTTCAGGTCACTGTCCTTGGTCATATTGATTGCTTGAAGCAATGTTCTCAGGGAGTGTGGCATGTAATTAACTTGTTTGTCAAGACATCCATCATCTGCAAATTCTGGATAATTGTCTCTTTTATTCGACGCAGTCTTTATATCGTCAAGATTAGCTGTGGTGCTGTCTTGATTAGTTTTGTCATCTGTGTTTTTTCGTCTGCATGTCTTACTGACACAAAAGTCATGAAGAATCGTTGATGCATTTTTCCAAAGTCTGTGAAGACAATATCCTCCCCAAAATGCTCTTTCAGTTTTTTTCTTGATATTTTGCTGTGTAGAGTTGCAATGTAGCATCTGCGCCACCTAAGCTGCCCTGCATTACATTGACAAGTTTTTGGACAGTTACCTGGGCATCGCACAGTCACTGCATTCTAAGAACTCTACCGCATCAAGGAATGCAGCAGCAAGAGTGGGATTTTCATGTCGTCCCCCTGTCTTCTTCTTCTCTGTGTTTTCTGAAAACACCCGTGGAATTCCGTATCCTGAACGAAAATTTGTGCTGCAAACATTGTGGCACACAACATCAAACGCAGAGCAGTCTGATGCAAATGCTAGTCTGCCAGTCACTTCAATCGCCCACTTGTCCTCCTCCCCTCTTTTAGCACATGGTTTCTGTGTGGATTCTTGGAAGCTTTCTGTTCTAACTGAAATCAGTATTTCTTGTTTTCCATTTTTTCCCACCTCTCTGCTCTGACAACAGAACAAACACTGGCTGCTGTAGTTAATTCTGCTTTGATCTTAACGGAGGCACCTCTTTTTCTTCACTGACGATGGTGATCCTTTTATCGCTGCCCTATTACATGCTGCAATCTTGTCTGGTTGTGTGTACAGTTTGCGGCATTTAGTGTGGACAAACTCTCCCGGTCTGCACAAAATTAGGATATCGCCACGCTCCTTGTTGGCTGAGTTGATACTGTTGCAACGTTTCTGTGTGAGCTTTACACGAGCCTTGCCATCGGGATCTTCTTTGCAGATAATGCATTTGTAATCTTCCATGCCAGAAAAAAATTCATTTAATCATATATTGGACGTCATTTCAGTCTGATTTGAAAAAAAATATGCCCCTTTACCGTTCATCAACATGTAGAGACACTCATGGCGTGCGTGTATTAAAGTGCAGAAAATCGTGAATAGCTTTTGTCGATTCAAGCATAACGTCTGGGTGTAATTGACAACGTACAATGCTTTCACTGCTAAAAACACCTGTCTACCGTGAACCATGAATTTTTTTTCTTTTATCAGACCAATTTCATGCTTAAAATATTAATGTAAAACGGTTTCCTTACCTTGTTTTGATCATTAGTTTCGTTTTGGAACACTCCGCCATTTTGTATCACAGCGCGTCGCGCATAGGAAAAATGCACAAAATCAGCTTCGGAAAGCATAATTTTAAAAAAATTAGATATACATTGTAAAAAATCAGTTGTTGGTTACATTTTGTGTGTATACGTGCTTCAAAATATGTTCCGGTTATGTTAGAATGGCTTGGCGATGGATGCACATAACTGTGCTTTTCAGGTTTATTCTCGGTGTTTTCCGCGTTTTGCATCTTGCGGTAAAACAACAGTCCCAGTAACCACGGCGCACACCCGTCTCCGCCGCAAAGACATGGCACCGCGCACACCAGCGAAACGTTCGACAAAATGTGGGGGAAAAATATTTCTAGGGTCCAGATCTTTCCGGACTATTTATTGTTTACAGAGGAAACATTGACGAGTAATATGCACCAACAAACACTTTTAAAGGAGCTAGTCCGATTTGATTTGCTATATGTACTAGAGTAATGTAGTGTGCACATTTATTGCCAGTGGTAAGAGGCGAGGCTGTGAAGCTGAGCGGAATGTTGAGACAAGAGCCAGCCGGTGTACTCAGTGACTGCACCCTGCCTAGTGTTGTTTTTCACCCTTCCCTTGCCTCAGCTGTGGTGTCAAACTAAGCTGATCACCGCAGATTACTTTTGCTTTTAAGTTCTGTATTGTTGTAATAGTTGGATTTATTTTCTGTAGTAGCGGTTTATGCAGCAATTATAGTGTCTAAAGTGCTCTAAGTGCTGGTGATCGTTTTGTAGAGTGTCTAAAGTGTTCTAAGTGTTGGTAATGGTTTTGTATAGTGTCTAAAGTGCTCTAAGTGTTGGTAATGGTTTTGTATTATGTCTAAAGTGCTCTAAGTGTTGGTAATTGTTTTGTATAGTGTCTAAAGTGCTCTAAGTGTTGGTAATGGTTTTGTATAGTGTCTAAAGTGCTCTAAGATTTGGGACTGGTTTTATATAGTGCCTAAAGTGCTCTACGTGTTGGTAGTGGTTTTGTATAATGCATAAAGTGCTGAACGTGTTGGAAGCGTTTTTGTGTGGTGCCTAAAGTGCTCTAAGTGTTGGTAACAGTTTTGTATAGTGTCTAAAGTTCTCTAAGTTTTGATAATGGTTTTGTATAGTGTCTAAAGTGCTCTAAGTGTTGGTAATGGTTTTGGATAGTTTCTAAAGTGTTCTAAGTGTTTTGTATAATGTCTGAAGTGCTCTAAGTGGTGGTGATGGTTTTGTATAGAGTCTAAAGTGCTCTAAGTGTTGGTAATGGTTTTGGATAGTTGTTAAGTGCTCTAAGTGTTGGTAGTGGTTTCCGGAACTATCAAAGTAAATGTAGTGACCTATAAAAGCGATGTTATAAATTATGGAAGAGCGCTTTACCATTTTGTAAAATATAACAGTATTGGACGGGCAAGTTTTCTTTTCAAGATGTGTTCGTGTCTTGACTTGCAAGTTTTCAAGTGCTTTTAAGCGCAGTGTTCCTGGTTTGTTCTTCCTCATAACAGGAATCACCATTTTGTGGTAGACAGTCTCGGGACTGTCAGATTTGCCATTTTTCTGGCGGCTTTCCTTTATAACGGTCGACTCGGATCTTGCCGATTTTCCATGTTTATTATTATTATTACATGGTATTTATATGGCGCATTTCTCATATTTATAATATAACTCAATGCGCAGAATGTAGCCGCGAACTGAACCCAACAAGCACGCTCACGTGAATCACACGCATTCACTCACACACTGTACGTAAACACAGAACATTCACGTGGTGCTAAGGGCAAGCTCAAGCGAGCTACTGACGGTATTTGGAAATCGTTTTTGTATTTGAAATTTTATTAAGTTGGCTGAAACTGATGCCAAAGTGGAGGGGGAGGAAGAGCCGGAGTACCCGGAGAAAGAACCCCCGACGGTCCGCCCGAATTAACGGTGACACTTACTAGAGGAGAAAAATCCGACGCCGGAACCCGGAATCGAACCTCGCACCTTTAGCATTGGTGGCAGGCGCCTTAACCACTGCGCCACGGACCGCCCCTGTTTACCCTGTACAAAGGCCGCCTGAGTCATATTTTTTAAAACTTTACTTTGTGAAGGGCACTTTGGGCATTGACATATTTTTAGAAGCTTCCTTTCACCAAAAGCTTGGCGACTTTGTCACATTCTGGATAGATAGATACATAGCTAGTAGCATTACGCTACTGTAGTAACGCCTGAATACTGTGTGACCAGCAGACAATAGATTGTTCTCAAACGACCTCAAGCCACGCATTTTTGTTTTTTTGTCAGTTTTTTTTTTTTATTACCACCAACCCCCCCCCCCCCCCCCCCCCCCACACTTTGGTACCGGTTTCATGCCACTTTACAAATTTCAAATACAAGCGATCGAAAATCTCTGTAACTTCAGTAGCTGAACTGGCCCTTCGTCTGTCTTGTACTGTGTTTGTCTTCGGCGTAAATCCGTGTCTGTCACGTGAGTGTGAATGTTGGATTTCAGTTCGCGGCGCTTTGAGTCGATTCGCCCAAACATTGAGAAAAAACGCCCATATAATAACGGTATTATTATTATTATATTTATTATTACTAGTACTGCAATATAGTCGGTGACAAATCTGACTTTCCTTTCTTGTGTTTTATTGTAGTTAGTATTGAGTGCGAGTGACTGTGCTTGTGTGTCAGTGTGAAGGCATCCTGACACAACGCAAATATCCGCAGACACATCCACCTGTACCCCCACCCGGGTCTGCCCTGGGGAACGTGGGTGGGGGTTAACTACTTTTTAGTTCCCAGGGTCACCCTGGTCAGCTCCACAAGGTGGGTTTTCCCCTCTATTCTGGGGCATATGTTTCTGTGTACACTTGTTCCCTTCACCCGTATTTTCCTTTTTTAAACTCTCCTAATGTCTGCGCTGTCTGTAGCTCTTGATATTGGATGTGTGTTGCTAAATGTTCTTAGCGTTATTTAGCGTCTTGGACCAAGCC
This sequence comes from Semisulcospira habei, assembly GCA_036245525.1. Taxonomy (NCBI): domain Eukaryota; kingdom Metazoa; phylum Mollusca; class Gastropoda; family Semisulcospiridae; genus Semisulcospira; species Semisulcospira habei. Next base: position 213,549,033 of record BTPG01000005.1, read on the forward strand.
GTCCGAGCAGCATTTATCGTCATCACAGTGATACCACAGATGCAAACATTGTCCACTGTTGCATCGGAACCGTCCCTGTATTCACCTGTATTTTCCTTTCTTAAACTCTCTTAATATCTGCGCTGTCTGTGGCTCTTGATATTTCGATGTGTGTTGCTAATTGGTCTTAACATTATTTAGCGTATTGGACCGGTTGGCGACATACATTCAATATTCTCTTTATTTTTTTTTTTATTTTTTTTTTTACAAGCAGTGCAGGCACGTTCTGACAACGTTTTGTTGCTATCGGGACGTTAAAGTGGAGGTGCAATGAGAAAAACCTGCCCAGCGCGTGTTTTAAAAAAGACTACATGACCCAGCTTGGGCCTTGCCCCTAAGTGGGTCAAATCGGTTCGTACCTCAGTTGACGGAGTTGGCAACTGCGTATCTCGAGCTTGCAAAACTCTCGGAAAACGACAGACCACTTCCTGTTGCACGGAAATCATCGCGATTAGCAGATCGGACAACAGCAGACGATTCTGTGACACTTTAAAACTGACCGACAGCCACGGATTTTACGCGCTGGGGACTATGATGGCAGAATGTACGGCTGTACATGCTGTAAGTATGACTCCCGACACTTTGTAGTTGTGAACGAATTTTTTCAACACGTACCTCCAGTCCAATATAGGCTAATATAAATAAATAAAAAAGCATTGTGATGTACAACCAACACAGTAAATTGGATGAGAGAGAGAGAGAGACTGACTGACTGACTGACTGAAACTTTATTTATCAAGGATTGAGATATTAGGCGCACAGGCCTTTCTTCCAATCTGTCCTTGCTACATCTACTGACATATAATAACAGGCAAAGCTACATTACACTCACAAACAACATCGAAAGTAATGCGAATTACGACAACACTACAAACTGCAACAATGATTTAACAAAACACACAGGTACCCATACGAAGATGTTTGCACGTGTCATAATATCCGTTTGCGGGAGCCCTCCCCAGACACTCCCACCCGGGGGGCACGCTACAAATATACTTTCACTCGAATGACATACTAAGCACATCGTTTGAATAAACTGTGCACCGGCACTGCATCCCCTGACCAGGTCTATACGGGAAGCACCCCCACAAACGGCACGTGAACGCAAATGGTATAATAAAAATAATAGTTGCATAAAAAGAAATAAAAATATATTATGTTTAGACAACACGAGATAATTAAATTTACGTTTCCTTGGATAATTGCTTGTACAGTTTTGCTTTAAAAGCAGCTAGGGAATTAACTTGTTGTAGATGCAGAAGAATAGAATTCCACAGGAAACCACCTGAGTATGACAAACTGGATTTATACAAATCAATGCGGGGCCGTTTTATGCTCAGGTTGCTCCGAGAGGTGCTGTATCTCTTCTCAGTAAGAGTAAAAAGTTCCGATAAGTAGCCGGGGCCTGACCCTTAAGAGCTTTGTGCACTAGTACGCACTTGTTAAATACTAAGTGTTTGTCAAGAGGAAGGAGTCCAGCTGCCTCGAGCCTCGCCTCAGTGGGTAGAGATGAGCTAGGAATAATGAGTTTGGCTGCTCTTCTGTATAGCGAATTTATTTTCTTGAACTGAACCTCGCTACAGCCATCCCAAACTGTTGAAGCATAATCAATGTGGGGCTTGATGTATCCATTGAAAAATAGTTTAAGCGTGTTCAGATAAATGACCACTTTCAGTTTAGACAGTAAAAATAATTTATTTTAAATTGTCTTTCCGATGTGTATGAGATGAGGCTGCCAACTAAGTTGGTTATCTACAACTGCCCCTAGTAAACGGTGCTGCTGTACTTGCTCTATGGGGACAGCTTCAAATGAGAGGTTTAGAGGCGCGGGTTGCAGCTGATGTTTCTGACGTGTTGTGACTAACATGCTTTTTGATTGACTATCATTCTATTTCTACTGCACCATTTAGAGACTTCTTGTAGGCTCTGCTGGAGGCTCTTGGTTATGTCAGCTACAGTTTTACCGGATGCATGTAGCGTCGAATCGTCAGCAAACATGTCACACTCGGCACTAGCACATGTGATGTGTAGTGGTAAATCATTAATAAAGATACAAAATAACAATGGGCCCAGAACCGAACCCTGATGAACACCAAGCTCTACCTTACCCTCTGTGGGATAGTTACCATTTACATAGACAGCTTGTGTTCTCACAGAAAGATAAGAGTTAAAGAATGAAAGGGCTGACGGGCTGTTGTTGTTGAAATAAACATTAAGTTTCCTCAGCAATATTTCATGATTTATCAGATCGAACGCTTTTTTCAGGTCCAAGAATACCGTGCCAGTCATTATGTTATTGTTGATGTTATCTAGCCATGAATCAACCATACGTACTAATGCAGAATGGCATGAGTGTTTGGGTCTAAAAGCGGACTGGAACTTGTTTAACAAGAACTGTTCTTCGAGGTACTGGAGGAGAAGCTTTTGAATATGCTTCTCAAGTGGCTTTGATAAAACAGACAGAAGAGAAAAGGGACGAAGTTCATTTACATCAGTAGTATCTTTGGTCTTGGGTATAGGAACAACTTTTGCTTTTTTAAACGCCACAGGAAAAGTATTATACTGTATACATAAGTTAAAAATGTAAGTGAGGGGTTCAACAATATAAGGCAGTGATATGTGGAGTATATAACCATTTATACCGTCCACACCAGCAGATGTCTTGTTCTTAAGGCACGTAATATAACGCCCGACTTCGTGAACAGCGATAAAGGGGATATCAAACGTATCATCGGACGATAATCGTTCCTGGCAAAACATGGACAGTTGATCCGATATTACATACGCTGACGGATCAGGGCTGTTGGAAGTAAGTATCTGTTCTGGAGCTGAGAGAAAGCAATTGTTTATGCTTTCCGCAGAGAATTCGTGTGGAATGATATGAGTCTGCCTGTGCTTGTTGCTTGTTAGAGTATTCAAAGCAGTCCAAACAGAAGCAGGAGATTTTTCGTTCTCAATTGTCTTTTCAACAAATGACTTTTGAGCTTCTCGAACTAAGTACTTAATTTTGTTACGCAAACGTTTAAACTCAGCGATGTTCTTTTCTCGTTTAGCGGTGTTTCGTGCCTCCATAGTTTGTTTGATTTCCTCCGTTATCCAGGAGGGAGGCTCGCGGCGTCGGACTCGCTTCCTTCTTAGCGGTGCGTGTTTATTCAGCACCCCGAGGAACAGTTCAAGCCATATAGTGAGCGCATTATCAGGGTCAGTGCAGTTATACACTTGATCAAATCCTGCATAGCTTATATCATGTAAGAAAGCATTCGTATTAGGCTTTTTAAACGATCTGTACGTTATGTACGAGTGCTGGTCCCGACTTTGTTTTGCGGGCAGATTACACGACCATGTACAGGCGATGGGAAAGTGGTCACTGACGGCTAATGAAGAAACATTAGTTTCCACTATTGCTGTTGGGTGTAAATGTGGTCGATGATGGTGGCAGCAGAGCGTGATGAGAGAGAGAGAGAGAGAGAGAGAGAGAGAGAGAGAGAGAGAGAGAGAGAGAGAGAGAGAGAGAGAGAGAGAGAGAGAGAGAGAGAGAGAGAGAGAGAGAGAGAGAGAGAGAGAGAGAGAATCGACTGTTTACATAGATGCCAAAAGATACAAGGTCGCCATGGGTCAAGCTGATTTTTAGTAGCTGCTCTTCGTATGGAGAAAAAAATTTGCTGTACGCCACTCCAGATGAAAAGATATAACAACAAACACAAAACGACAAATAACCCCTCCTTCCTCACCCTTCCGATATCAAATAAAGCTTCAGGCTGTGCTGTACCCCACCCGGGTCTGCCCTGGGGGACTTGGGTGGGGTTAGGTATTTTTTAGTTCCCAGGGTCACCCTGGTCAGCCCCACAGGATGGGGTTTTCTCTCTATTCTGGGGCATGTGTTTCTGTCTACCCGAGGTCCATTCACCTGTATTTGCCTTTTTTAAACTCTCCCTACTGTCTGCACTGCCTGTAGCTCTTGATATTGGGTGTGTGTTGCTAAATGGTCTTAGCTTTATTTAGGCCCCATGTGTTAGGTTTATTTAATGTGTTTGACCGGCTGGCGACATACATTCAATGTTCTGTTTAGTTGGTTGTTTTTTTTTTCACAAGCAGTGCAGGCACGTCCTGAGAAAGCCTTGTTGCTGTCGGGACGTTAAGCAATGTACAATCAATCAATCAGGCTGTGCTGTGTAACTTACGGATAGCTCGGCCTGGTCCATATCCAGTGTGCGCCCAGGCAAGACACAAATGGCCTGCTCTGTCCGTCGGGTGGTCGAGTGTCGTCTGCTACTGTTGATATCATTAAAAATATCGCTGGTTTAGATCAGTGATCGCGGTGCCCACTCGCTGCATACAGGAAGTGGCCTGTCGTTTTCACGGGAGTTTTGCCAGCACGACAAACGCAGTTGAAAACTCAGTCAACTGAGTTGCAAACCGGTTTGCCGAAGTTAGCCGAACGTTCACGAAGACAGGGCCCTCGCTGGGTCCTGCAAAGTTTTTTTAAAACACGTGCGGGGCGGAGTTTTTTTTTTTACTGTTTCTCAGCTTTAAGCAATGTACAACCTACATCCACCGGTCACACAAACACAACACACTGCCAGCGACACTACAGCATTTGGTGTCAGAAGCTGAATGAAGCGACACTACACAAGTAATAGCATTTTGGAGTTGGGACAGGCGTTTATTTAGAGATGGCAGTCAAAACCAGTACTTGCTTTTTGTGAAGAAATCATGAAATGGCAATTATTGGGAGCTGCCTGTGGACGTTGTGCGTGCTGTTATTTGTTGTGCCAACAGCTGAGAAGCATGAACCTGGCGGGCAGTTTTAGTCAAAACCAATAAGATACCACCAGAAACGCTGACCGACATGAGCACACACGTGTTGGAGAAAGAAAGCGGTCAGACAGATGATAGTAATGGGAACGGTGCCATGCACAATGCACGTGATATGAGTACACACGTGTTGGACAAAGAGAGCGGAAAGACAGATGATAGTCTTGGGAACGGTGCCATGCACAATGCACATGACATGAACACACACGTGTTGGAGAAAGAGAGCGGTCAGACAGATGATAGTAATGGGAACGGTGCCATGCACAATGCACGTGACTAGAGAGGCTCTGGACGCTGAAGACAAAGATACATTTGAAAGGGTAATTGCACCGGAAACACTTTCAGAAACCCGGCATGTCCACTCCATGCCTTCAAGGGGCGTTAATTCGTGTAAGAAGTTTGGGGATGGAGCGAACTGGCTGAACCGCTGTGAATACGTGAATTGCGTGCATTTGTTACATTCTTCTCATTCTTCTAATTTAAGGATGACCTTTGTTGCAGTGAACAATACATGCCCTTCGTACCAGTTCCGATGCAACAGTGGACAATGTTTGTATTCGTGGTATCGCTGTGATGGCAATAAAAGCTGCTCGGACGGCTCGGATGAAATGGACTGTGGTAAGTAAATATACTCGTTGACGGACAGACTGACTGGTTTGCTGGCTGACTGATTGACTGACTGTCACACGGACAAAATCAAGAACAAGAGGAAGACAAGCTAGTAAAATGTCAGGAAATAACCAAGCACGAAAGAAACAGTCGTGTTAGTGTCATCCACAGTCGTGTTAGTGTCATTCACAGTCGTGTTAGTGTAGACCTGTTACGTGGTGGAATTTTAGTCGAAGTTTGATAAACACACCAGACACACACACACGTAGAGTTCTTTAAAATAAACCTCGTTCAGGTACAATCCGTCACACGTGGCTTAAGGATGTAGACAATACTGGAGTAACAGTTCCAACAATATTTAATTCAGCGATGCGATATCCACACAGTAATGCACTTTCAAATGCACAAACTATTGATACAAAGTCTCTTCTGCAATGTCCACACTGTGACACAAAGTTTCTCATACACAGCGTCTCTCGCAATAAACTGCGTGTCTCTACAACTGACAAAGCAAGACAATGTACGAACGGGCTTTCCCAGCGCCCTCCTTATAAATACTACGAAAATCTAGAATCGTCTACGGAAATCATACAACGCAGCCAATCAGAACGAAACACGTAGCCGAAGCTCATTAAAATAAACTTTCCAAAAAAACTATAACAGGCTACAAAAACTCGGCTGCTCACTTCAGCTCTAAATTCTAGCGTATAATTAAGTCACATAAAAGTATGGTATCCCTATCACCACGTTCCATGATAGCTAAAAAAGGTACGAGAACATTCCCAAAACAAAATAAAAGCTGCTCAATTCACGCGCACAGGAAAACAAAAAGTAGCGAAAATGTTGCGATGCCAACTACCCGACGTGACACTTACGATGTTACAAGACAGTGCGACCTCTCCAGAACGCACCGGACTACACACAACAAAACGAAATCGGCTCTACTCACGAACAAAAGAAAATCTTACTAAAAAGGCACGTGAAACGTAACCGTGATAGCTCAAATAAACAACGGATCTTTACCTACGATCAACACACGCACGCTCTCACAGGATAACACAACCACAATCGTAACATTACCCCCCTCTTAAGAATGAAATTACACAAAAACATTTCCTCAAATTTCAAAAATACGGTTGTGGCTGTGTAAACCTACACAAACCCTAAACAAATATAATTTCACATCAAAAATCGAATTAAAATAAACGTCTCACAGTTCCTGCAAACAGTCCTGAGCATCAAAATGTTTCATACAAATGTTCTGGACACAGAAATGTTCATTTAAACTGCTCTGCTCAGGTAATCTGCTCCAAGATTTTGCGAACCCTTGATAGACTGTAGTTTGATGTCAAAATTCTGCAAGAACATCGCCCATCTCATAATACAAGAATTTGTAAACTTTGCAGAGTTTAGATAGTTCAAGGGCTGATGGTCTGTTTGGAGAAGAAATGGCACTCCCAGAAGGTACAGTTCGAATCGCCTTACTCCCCAGATGATGGCTAGGCATTCCTTCTCGATGGTCGAATATTTTCTCTCAGCTCTGGTCAACTTTTTGCTGGCGTAGCTCACTGGGTGGAGTTTTCCGTTATCTTCTTGCATCAAGACTGCACCTACTCCTTCGTTGGAGGCGTCTGTTCTCATGAAGAACGTTTTCAATGGGTCAGGAAGGTGTAGAATAGGTTTCTCGGTAAGGATGTCTTGAACCGCCTGGAATGCTCGCTCTTGGGCCTCCTCCCACTTCACTATGTTAGGTTGTCCTTTCCTCAGGAAATCAGTCAGGGGTGCTGTAACTGCCGCAAAGTTTGGTATGAACTCCCGGTAGTAGTTCGCCAAGCCCATAAATGAGCGGACTTGCGTCTTGGTCGTAGGTCGCGGGGCATCCCTGATCTTCTGCACGTTGGTTTCGTGTAGCCCCTTTAAACCTTCGCTCAATTTATGTCCAATGAAGTCTATGTTGTCAGCCCCAAGAATACACTTGCTTGAACGGATGGTGAAATTCGCATCTGACAGTCTTTGGAACAGTTCTCGGAGGGCTTTGAGGTGGTCCTGTCAAGTTTTGGTATGGATCAAAATGACATCCCAGTAAAAGACCACATTTTGCATATCTCCTAGGATCTTTTTCAGTCCTCTCTTCAATGTGGCACCACTGTTCACCATACCAAAAGGCATTTTCAGGAACTTCCAATGACCGTCGGGTGTGACGAACGCTATCTTGGGGATATCTTTTTCTGCAACCTTGATTTGCCAATACCCTTTGCTTAGGTCAATTTTGGAGAAAAATCGGTCTCCACTGACCTTCTGGAACTGTTCTTCCGCTGTGGGCATAGGCTCTGGATCAAAGATTGTTAGTTTATTGAGTCTGCGATAGTCCACACACACTCGGTTGGATCCATCTGGTTTCTTCACGATGACAACTGGGGACGCATATGGTGACTTGGACTCTCTGATGACATTCAGACTCAGCATTTCCTTGATATCCTTTTTCAATTCTTCTCTCGTGTTATAAGGAAGACGATAAGGTTTGCTGCGAACTGGCTCCTTTGACGTCAGGTTTACCTCGTGCAGAGATATATAATAGGAGAGGACTAAGAATCAAATTTCAATAAGGCCGCACCCATCATTAAATCTCGCCTTTATTGATATTGAAATCTATGACATCTTATTACCTCTCTATTATCACATAATCACCCTTTTGTTTTTTGAAAAAGTGGCGACCATGATTAGTGCGGCCTTATTGTAATTTGATACATTAGTCCTCTCCTATTATATATCTCTATAACTATTGTCTCTGACAACACTTAAACATGTACTGTTAATTTGTTTTTAAAATCGCGACCATGGCCATGATCCTTGCAGCTCCGCATTCATGGCTACAGTAAACACTGAACCAGGAAGTGAAATCGACTGTAGACGGTAAAACCCTCAGTAGTTGACTGCCTTGCACCGAGCCGAGTATATGGGGATTTACAGAGACTATGATCCTCACGAGCCTAGATTTTTATAAGTGGACACAGGTCAGATCCTCAAGAGTCTCGGACTCCAGGCATAACCCGTGTTTTCAAGTAATAGTCTACTTTTGTTTGTTAGCTCTCTCCTAGCGAGTATGTTGGCGGGTCTTATCTAATATTATTTTACTGCAGTACAATTTTTGAAAAGGTGACTGCCGTGTTATGCATACCCGAAATGTGCTTTGTTCAACACTGTCAGTACAACTCAACCGTTTTATTATAAACAGTACTGACACACGCACGTACACGCGCACGCACGCGCACGCGCACGCACGTACACGCGCACGCACGGACACACTCAGACACACGCACTCACGCACGTACACACGCACGCACGGACACACTCAGACACACATAACTACAGACAGACACGGACGCAAACACACAAGACACACAGATTGTAAGATATTTCTTTCGGGTGCATAACTGACTAAACATGCCTTACGCGAGCCATTCAAACCCACCAGCCGTTGTTCACGCGCCCGTGGGTGGTGTATATCTTTAGTCTGTTACTACGCTTTCAAGCTGAAAATAGCTGCTTTATACAGACACCCGACTGAGTACATAAACAACAGATCCTCAAGAGCCGCCAAGACTCCAGGCTTGACTTCCGTTGTACAACGTTTCAGTCAGCTGTACTCTTAGGACGCACATTATGAGTAGACTGAGGGATTTGAATGTGATCATTTGCCGCGAGCAACACATAGATTATATATTCAGTTTGAATATTTCTGCCGAGCTCACCAGGGCCCCAAGATTTATGAATATTATTTACGACATAATTTTTAAGCGATAATGTCGTCGCTCTTTTGTTTGGCTGAATAGACCTGTCGTCTGCTTACTAATGTTTGTGTTGTTACCCTTGGTACCGTCTGTAGGTAAAATGAATGACTCATTTTACCATAAATACATGTCTCATAGCCACTTTAAACAGAGAGAGGCCTGATTTTAAAGTCAGTATAGATGTGTGTGCTATTACACACACACACAAACACACATGCATACATGAACACACACACAAACACACATGCATACATGAACACACACACACAAACACACATGAATACATGAACACACACACAAACACACACATGAATACACACAAACAGACACACACACAAACAAACAGATGCATAAACAAACAGACACACTTACAGACACTCAGTCAGTATAATTGTACCGTAAGCCTGAGCTGCCGGCTAGTGTCACGGTTGATCGCCTTTTGTGTTGCCCTCACACCGCGCTTTTCAATAGCGGCGCTTTTCAATAGCGGTGGCATTCCATTTCTTTTCAATTCGGGCACAAGCCGCAACGGGACTGAATTGAAAAGCTCTCAGCCGTCAAAAGCCTTTTATAAATACAGCCTTTTAAATCACTAAGTGATGTCAAAAGTCAACAGGGAAACATCGTGATTTCAAAGAAGGGGTGATTTTGTACAAGTGGTTATGGACTCATGTCTGGTTTGTGAAATCAAACGGTGGTCTCTCTCTCTCTCTCTCTCTCTCTCTCTCTCTCTCTCTCTCTCTCTCTCTCTCTCTCTCTCTCTCTCTCTCTCTCTCTCTCTCTCTCTCTCTCTCTCTCTCACACACACACACACACACACACACACACACACAATCTCTCTCTCTCTCTCTCTCTCTCTCTCTCTCACACACACACACACACACACACTGACACACAGACAAACACACGCACTGACACACGCACTGACACACACACACACACACACACACAAACACACAGAACATGTATACACAAACACACAGAACATGTTCTCACATGTAGCCCACTCGATCACAGATTCTTATGAGCATGGCGAGATTCTCAAGAGCCACTGTTTTTAATCGGGTTTGAGTCAACTGTAAAGATTTTTGAATCTCTGCATAATCCAATGACACACACACACACACACACACACACACACACACACACACACACACACACACACACACACACACACACATAAATAGACATGTCACTGAGCTAAGACTACAAAATGAACATACCTGAAATCATTATCCTTGCTACACATAAACAGGATATCCTCAATGAATACTCACTCACAAATCAGTGACGCAGTTGTCTACCAACTTGTGTATGCAACATATAGTCTATGGGAGACAACTCTGTACAGTGGTTAAATCTTTCAAGTGTTTATGCCCCTTATGTCATTGACTAGGAAATACATAGAGTTTTATACCTGAGTGAGTGTGTCTGTGGTTTGAATCTAAATCCATTTAGCTTACATAGAAGCAGTAACACAGTGTAAATGTAAAACGTTACTGACAACATAGCTGATTGGTGCAAACGTATAAAATTACTATTCAGTGTAATTTCCTAGAAAACATGATTTTGCTTGATAACAATTATTCTTTTGTTTGTCTAATAAAAATGACAGACAGACAAACCCAAGTGTTTGATGTTACAGAATGCTTCAAAGATGTTATGCACTTTACTGACTTAAAAACACGTGTGTTTGGACCCAGCTTTAAACTCTCAACACCGTCAATAAGGATATACACGACATATAATGTTACTCTGGAATATTCAGATGGATTACCAGGTTATGATTATGAGACTGTTGATCTTAAGACAAATGCTTTTAAAGTTTATAATGCTAACAGTGGCCACTTGCGTTGGTTTGAGGTACTGTGTGAAGACATATTTAATCAAATAAGAAAACTACATTGTTATATTGAAAGTGTTACGTTCAATAAAGTAATTTTGCACCTGCAGGACAAACACCAGAAAAGTAGTTGACTTGTTTATCATAACTACAGATAATACAGTATTACATATGGTGTGACAGCAGTAATTTTTTTTATTTTATTATTTTGTCGGACAAATAAAAATGACGGACAATGCTCAAAGCCCTGGCTCATCTGGTTTAAGAAACGTGTTTCACACAACAAACTTACCCATATCCAATACTAATAATGTCTATCAATCAATAGAAAACTCTTTTTCTGTCATACAGCAAAATCTTCTCACAGGCAGTGTAAAGATTCAGATTGTTGCAAAAATAGAATTTACTAGAGTAGACGGTGAAGTGATTGTATCGTACATATCAACAAGACAACACACAGTTAATACAAGAAGGGAATTAGAGAACGTGTTTAGAGACAGACTACTACCTGACTTTCTCCAGGCAATCGACAGTGCAAAAATGAAGGGGTCTGGTTGGCACGAAGGACATGTACATGAACTACAATTAAAGCAGTCTAGGTATCATCCTATACTAGGTAAATCATGGTTGCCACTGCCAACAGAAGTAGCAAACAAAAAGGCAATAGTTAACATACAGAACAATGACAATTTCTGTTTCATGTGGTGTGTGCTTGCTAAACTACACTTTGTGAAATCAAAACCAGAACGTGTATCTAACTACACCAAATTTGTAAATGAACTCGATTTTAGTGGCATTGAGTTCCCTGTTAAAATAGAGGACATAGATTTGTTTGAAAAACTAAATCCTGGTATATCTGTAAATGTGTTTGTGTGGGATAATGTGTCTGAGAACAAGTTACAACCAATTAGAGTATCCCCAATTGCCCCAACCTACGGTCAGTCAGAAGATAAGCATGTTGACATGTTGCTAATCGGAGATGACAATAACTTTCACTATACAATTATCAGGAATATGTCACGTCTAATTCATACAACAAAACACAATGGCAAACAGGAAGTGTGTAAGAAATGTTTACAAAGATTCTCCTCCATAAACGTAGCGCACAAACACGTTTTACACTGCAGGTCAGCTGATGACATACAAACTGTACTTAAGTACCCAGATCCTGGTAGTCAAGTGTATTTTAAGAACTATGGGAATCAGCAAAAGTTGCCGTTTGTAGTGTATGCTGATTTTGAATCATTAGTTGTTCCGTATGACGGTCCTGTTCCAGAGTCATTACCAAAGACTATAAAATTGAGTGACCAAGTGGTGTGTTCTTTTGGATACATTATTGTTAGGTCAGACGGTCTTCATTCAGAGCCTGTTATCTACAGGGGTGAAAATGCAGCATGTTTGTTTTTAACAGAAATGAGACATCTGTATAGTCAGGTAGTACAATATCTCACAACATGCCAGATGCCTTTGGTGATGACAGAAGACGACAAAGTGAAATTTGATACAGCTGAGACGTGTTGGATTTGCGAACAACCTCTGGGATGTGATAAAGTTCGTGACCATGATCACATAACTGGGCGTTACAGAGGTGCTGCACATAACAATTGTAACTTATTATTAAAAACAGATCCCAAGACATACAAACTGCCAATCTTTTTCCACAATCTCAAAGGGTATGATTCACACATTATCATGCAGGCTGTAGATGAGTCGTACAAAAACATTAGTTGTATTGCCCAGACAACTGAGAAATACTTGACTTTTAGGTTAGATAAATTAGCATTTTATGACTCTATGCAACATTTGTCTTTAGGATTGGCTAGTCTTGCAGAAGGACTGACCGAGTATCCAATAACGAGTAAATATTTTGAACCAGACTTGATTAAGAAAGGTGTCTATCCATATGAGTACATTGATCACTGGGTTGTGTTTGAAGAAACAAGACTGCCACCAAAAGAGAAATTTTATTCCACACTAACTGGAAAAGGCATTTCCGACTCTGAATACCAGCATGCACTTGATGCGTGGGGGAAGTTGGGGTGTCAGACGATTGGTGACTACCATGACCAGTACTTGAAAGCTGACGTTTGTTTGCTAGCAGACGTATTTGAAAGTTACCGTGAAAAGGGGTTGTTACACTACAAGCTTGACCCTGCCTGTTACATAACTAGTCCTGGCATGACATGGGATGCATTTTTGAAATCTAGTAAGATATTTATAGACCTGTTGTCTGATCGTACGATGGGTGAAATGGTGGAACGTGGATTGAGGGGAGGCATTAGTATAGCTTCAAACAACTATGCCAGAGCCAACAACAAATATATGGACGCCCATGGTGACCTTGGCCGGGGGTTTGACCCCTCAAGGTCAAGGTCATTCATTACCTATGTAGACGCTAACAATTTGTATGGCTGGGCAATGTGTGAATTATTGCCCTTGAAAAACTTTTGTCTGTATGATTTGTCACAGTATGATGTAACAGAGTCAGGGTTAACAAACTATATTATGACTCTTGACCAAAACGACGCGAAGGGTTGGATCTTTGAAGTAGACCTGGAGTACCCACACCATCTACATGATTACCATAATGATTATCCATTAGCTGTTGAGAAAATGAGTATGACAGGAAAAAAAGAAGACACTAAACTTGTACCAAATCTAAATGACAAATTCAATTACGTTTGTCACTACCGCTTGCTGCAGTTTTACATCAGACATGGGTTAGTACTAAAGAAAGTTCACAGAGGAATTCAATTTGATCAGAGTGCTTTCATGAAAGATTACATAATGAAGAACACAACCCTTCGTGCCAGAGACGGCAAAACTGCATTTGACAAAGACTTCTTTAAGCTTATTTACAATGCCTGTTTTGGCAAGACTATGGAAAATCCTCATCACAGAAAAGATGTGAGACTGGTCACAACTGAATCAGGTGCAATTAAACTTACAGGCAAGCCACAGTACACAGGGTACAAAGAATTTCATTCATCATTGTATGCAGTGTCACTCAAAAAAAAGATTGTCAAACTGGACAAGCCAGTATTCATTGGTATGGCAATTCTTGAGTTGTCAAAACTGTTGATGCTTGAAATTTATTATGATTACTTCAAACCAAAGTATCCTGAGTGTCGTCTGCTATACACCGACACTGACTCTATGATCATAGACGTGTGTACTGAAGACTTTTATGAAGACATGAAAACAGAGTTACACATGTATGACACGTCTGACTATCCTAAGGATCACCCACTGTTCAGCACACAAAACAAGAAAGTGCCTGGAAAGTTTAAGGATGAACTAAATGGTGTGCCAATAGTTGAGTATGTTGGACTGAGATCCAAAATGTATTCTATACTGCACCAGTAGGGAAGTCAGTCGAAAGCCAAAGGAATAAAAAAAACAGCGATAAAAAATAAAGACATACGTCATGAACATTACAAGCAAGTGTTAGATGGTGCATTGATGCCTGATTATCCAAACAAGTCACTGAGATCAAATAAACATAATCTTGAAATGATCCAAACACATAAGAAATCACTTGCAGTTGGAGACACGAAACGTGTTTTTCACACTAAGGAAAAAGCTTATGCACCTGGACATTACAGACTCAAATTATCTGAAGACATTTGTGATGAACTGGTTGATGAATTAATTGACGACTTAGTTACTGAAATGAGTAACGGTGTCTGGGGGAATAATCTGTAATTCTTCTCTGACAAATGCCCTTTGGGGTGCAGGCTCATACAGGTAATATATTGTTGCGTCTGCGCCGGGGACTATTTTTTTTATATTGTGTACAGATGTTGACCAGATGGGGTCTGTTGCCCTGCGCTTTACGTCATTCTCAGCCTCCCCTCGTTGATATAAATATCTCACCTGTTTGGTAAATAAACTTGTGTCTGGAGGTGGGGTTGGTCCTGTTTTTGGCTCTGTAATTGATTTCAATTTAATAGCGTCAGCAGGTTTTGGGTGTCCTTCATTGTTCATTGCTTTTATCACATGTGGTAATCTCTTAACCCATTCAGTGTTACGCGTGTAATGCATGAGTTCCTTAGAATACTGATAGCTGAAAAGTCTTTCTGATAACTGTTTGTTAAAGTTCTCTACAATTGCCTGTGATCTGTGCACACCTGGAATATCGCGTCTGACCAGTACGCCATGCTTAGCAAATAACTGATTAACTGCACCTTTGAATTCTGATCCATCATCAACTTGCACTAGTCTGGGGTATCTTAAAGGGCCTCGACTATATATTTTTGATAAAGCAGTCGCAACTGTGGTAGCAGTTTTGTCAGATATGGGTTCAGCGTCTTTGTACCTTGAAGCAATGTCTACAACAGTCAGTGCATACTTGTATCGTTTCTTTCTTATTGTGTCATGTGGTAAGAACAAAAGGTCCATTTGGTGCGTGTCATTAGGTGTTGTGTTCTCAAAATGAGGCCTTGTTATCTTTCTTGGAGCAGGAAGATATATCTGCCAAATTGCTAATCTCTGTAACCATTGCTTGACTTGATTGAGTGTTATATCTCCGCCCACAGCGGCATGTAATTTTTCAATAGCTGTTTGTCCTTTCCAATAGCCTGATGGAGAGTAATATATTTTTGATAGTTTATTTTCGGCTGCCATTTTTTCTAGCAATGAAAACTCCTGTAAAATAAACAAATGTCATTCCCACTAGAACAAAGATTATCTCCCCGTTTCTTTGTTGTGTGCTTGGTTTGTAATAGTCACTTAGTTTTGGTTTCGGGATAGACATGTCTTCACCTGTGACAAGAAAATATTCCCTGATTGCTTCGTCTGTATTTGAAAACGTATGTTGTGCGTGACCTTCTAGCCTGAGTTTTTCATTGATGAAATCAAGTTTCTCAATTCTATTCTTTTCATATTCCTGCTGGGCTTGTGCTAATTTTTCTGATGCCTCATTGTGTCGTCTCATCTCCAGAGCAGATTCTTCTCTACCCATTTTTGAAAAGAGATAATTAGAGCCACTAAATGCCAGAGCATTAACCATAGCACCTCCTATCATAATAGCTATCGTCGCCATAATATTTTTATTTACATAGAAACATTTTCAGGAATAATTCCCTGCTTGACAAGAAAGTCTTTTGTCGCAATCGACGCTGTAACAACTACAATTAGTTAGTGCTGTCTTCCAAATCAAGTCTACTGAGGTCTGCTGATTTCATTTTGAGTAGACTTTTCCCCAGCATAGAATAAGCTACTGCTAATCCACTGATTACGGCAGAGTGATACACAAGGTTCATTATGTTCTTTGTGTCATTCATTTCTTAGGCAAGAAAAATTAAAATAATATTTTTATTTACTGCATATAAAATGGGTCAACGGCTTTGGATGTTACTGGTAATGTGGCAACTTCTGGTTTTGTTTTTGGAGTGTCTGATTTTTTGGTCACTGTACGAGTCTGTGGTTTGTATTTTTTGTATAATTGATAACCTACGTAACCAAATCCGACAACAAATCCGGCAACTATATATTTTGTTGTTTCAGGGTCAGACTTAGTTGTTTGTCTCTCACTTTGATGAAGGTGTCCTGTCGGTGTCAGTCCTGACGGTAGTGACGGTCCTGACGATCCTGACGCCTGGTCAGTCACATGAGTCTTTTCTGTTTGTGCCTTAAGCTGTAATTTTTTTTGCCTATTATATTCAGCTAATCTTTTTCCAGCCTCAACCCTGCCTGGACTTTTAGTCTTCGTCACAGTTTGAACCTGTGAAAAAACAGGGTCGGGGTTCAGTTGTGGTGTCGTCTGGGTTTCGTCCATTTTCTTCTGCAGTAAAATTTATTTTTGAGAAATCAATATGACTCCCAGTAACAAGAAGGGTTACGACAGGTGCAAGGTAATTTCCAAACTTGTAAAACATGACACATGCTAATTTGCCAATTGAACTTGAAACAATAGGATTGCTTTCAAGGTCGTGTGATAGGCTGTCACTATCCACAGGTAGAAAGTGACTCACTGCTTTTGTGTATAGGCATACTAGAGATCGACTCAAATCACGAGTCATTAGTGAAGCGATGTGGTTTTCATATTTTGAATGAAGCTTGATTAGCTCGTCAGAGGTAAGAGATTCAATATCCTCTGTTGTGTATTGTTTCCCGAGATATGT
This sequence comes from Semisulcospira habei, assembly GCA_036245525.1. Taxonomy (NCBI): domain Eukaryota; kingdom Metazoa; phylum Mollusca; class Gastropoda; family Semisulcospiridae; genus Semisulcospira; species Semisulcospira habei. The sequence goes on from BTPG01000005.1 coordinate 213,566,255, forward strand.
CTTTGATTTGCCTGAGACAATTACAGACAAAAGACGCTGTTTCTTAGAGTCTAAGTCTTTGTTCTCTACATCATTGATATCATTCAATAGAAGGATTTCATCAGGGTTCATTTATATTGTTATTTTAAAAAACAAAAATTAATTTACTAACTCATACCCTGTGGGCTGATCTGTCTTTAAAATGAGCTTTAGATGCTTAGTTGATTTCAGTTTATTTTTTACATCATCACGTTCATGTTTATTTGTTTATTTATTCTGCCGCCTTCGACACCATAGACCACACTATCCTCCTCCACCGCCTCCACCACTCCTTTGGCATCACTGACTCTGCTCACTCCTGGTTTCTCTCCTACCTCTCCGACAGACAGCAGTCCGTCACCATCGACGGCGTCTCCTCCAACCCAGTCAGGCTCTCCTGCGGCGTTCCTCAGGGGTCCGTCCTGGGCCCGGTCCTTTTTACACTCTACATCTCCCCCCTGTCCAACATCATCCAGTCTCACCACATACACCACCACCTCTACGCTGACGACTCACAACTACTAGACAAAGACAAACTCGACAACACTCAGACACTACTGACTCGCACGGCTGACTGCTATGAGGACGTGAAAAACTGGATGACAGCAAACAAGCTCAAACTGAACGACGACAAAACGGAAGCCATGCTGGTAGGCACTCGCCAGAAACTTTCCCAGCTCTCTCCCTCTCTCCACCTTCAACTCGACAGCACCCCCATCTCCCTCTCTGACTCAGTCAAGAACCTTGGCGTTATCCTCGATTCCTCTCTTTCCATGACCAGCTTCGTCTCCGCCATGGCCCAGGCATGTTATTTCCACCTCCACCGCATCAGTCAGATCAGAAAATACCTCACTACCGAAGCTGCCACCAAACTCGCTGTCTCTCTCATCTTATCTCGCATCGACTACTGCAACTCTCTCCTTTCTGGCCTTCCTCACTCCACCACTCTCACTCTCCAGCGCGTCCAGAACAATGCTGCCCGCCTCGTCCTCAGAAAGAAAAAATCCGACCACATCACTCCCCTGCTCAAGCTCCTTCACTGGCTCCCCATCCCCCAACGCATCCAATACAAGATACTGTCTCTCTGCTACAAATCCCTGAACAACTACGCTCCTGCGTATCTCTCCAACTTACTTCACCCCTACACTCCTCCCCGCTCCCTCCGCTCCGCCTCTGACCCTCTCCGACTCCTCATCCCCCGCACCAAACTCAGCACTTTCGGCCCCCGCTCTTTCTCAGTATACGGTCCAACCACCTGGAACACTCTCCCACTCTCTCTCCGTCAGAAACACTCGCTCTCCTCCTTCCAGTCTGCCCTCAAAACTCATCTCTTTCAACAGTTCTAGCACTATATCACCACACTCCCCAGCCCAAGCTGACCGTCGTAATGTATCTTCACTATTTGTGTTACGTGAGTCATTGTCTAAAGCGTGCGCGTGCGTGTGCGAGTTGTGAGTGCGCGCTTAGAGTTATAATTATTATAAGATAAGCGCATTATAAATACCGTAATTATTATTATTATTATTTTTTATTTGGTATGACATCGTTTTCTCTGAGACAGTCTTCAAAGCTGTCACGATCCTTACAGTAAAACAAACAGATAAACTTTAACTGTTCTCGAAAATCTTTCAGTACAGCATTATATTTCTGAGTGAGAATCCATACACTGACATTTGCGTGTCTACCACTGAAAGCAAGTTCTGCTAGAATGTTTCTCTTCTTGACAATGTCTTTCTCTGCTGAACAGTCATCAACAATAAACAATGTTGACTGTCCTTCAAATTGCTTGTAAAAATATTGTAGGTAGTCATTCAGTTTTTTCTCAGGGTCAACTAAGTAAATGTTGCTGTCAGTCCAAATGAATAAACGGTTGTGATAAGCTTTGTTGTGTTTGATTGTAGGACAAAATATGACAATGTTTTCAAAGTGGTGTATGTATCTTGTTTGTAATAGGTTAAGAACAAATTCAGTTTTCCCACACCCTGTGGCACCAACAAATAAGCCACAGTGTGGGTCAAGGGTCATTAAGCTCCGGTTCATTTTAATACACAATATAATTTTAATATATGTGTCCACTTAGTCTACTGTCTTGTATATTGAGTTGTGCATCATATATCAGGTACAAATATATGTTTATGGCTGCAGCAGTTTCAACCTTCTTTTGTATCTGAATTGTTATTCCATCACTACCGTTCTCGACAGTTCGACCTGACCCATGAAGATAATCATCATCTGTACTACGAAAGTCTAGCCACAGTGCATACTTGTTTGTAAGGTATTGTCCAATCCTAACATCATACAGATGTAGATCTTTGCACGCAATGTTTGCAGGTTTATCTCTAATCCTTCCACCCGCAAAATACTTTGTGATCTCATCGTAGTGTTGATAAGGTAACATTCCAGACGCGTACACTTGATTAGGGCGTCCTTCAATTGTACAGGACAAATGTGTAATCTTAGGATTGTAGAATTTTTCTGAATCCCTTTTGTATGGACTCACAGGTTCAACAAACAACATAAGAATACCTTTCAGTGACCTGGCAGGCGTGTTCAAGTTTATGTTCCACATTGGGTCACTCTTGTCTTTGGGTATTAAACTATGTCTAATCACACGGTCATAATAAATTGGAAGTCTTGACTGGTATTGATTTTGAATGAGTCTGGCTAGTTCAGTGTGTGTGACAATTTCATATTCCAAAGAAATGTTAGAGATCTTATATGTTGCATCTGTGGCAGATGATTTTATAACTTTGGAGTAGTCATTGAAAGTTAGTTCAAAGCTCAGACGGTCATTCAGTGCCCCTTGATAATAAGGCAAATGAGCTGTGAGGATTTCAAACTCAAGTGGTATGTAAAACCTGGTTCCATATGTTTCTGCTATAATAACGTCCTGGGCTGCTGACGTTGATTTATCTCCAGCATTGATTCGAAGTTTACAAACATTATCTGGCTGTATGCCTTGGTAAATACGGTCCTCTCGTTCTTCTCTTGTGAGCCTAAGGTCTTTGTAACAGTAGAACACATCTGAGTCGTCAAGACTAAACACTTCCTGTCCTTCAAGTTTTACTTTAATAGTTCTAACAATTGCTCTGCCAAGATTGTCAACTAGAGTTCTGTTCACATCTGCGTCTGATGATAGTTCAATATTAAATGCTAGGCGTGCAGTGCCAGGAACAATAACGTCACTGGGACCTAGGTTTGGAAACTTGACTGTAAGTGTTTGGTTCTGGTCTATGGTACTTGGATTGTTTGTGATGACGATTGATTGTCTTATGCCCTTAACACCCAGAGGCTCACGTAGTTTTCTGTATGGGTCTAACTTTGATCCGTAAGACTGTGTCATTTTTATTATGCACAATAAAAAATAATAAATTAATAAAACAATGGCAGCGGGAGGATTTAATCATGAAGATTTTGAAATGGATGACACGTATGATTTTGGTAATACAACAGATATGACAGATATGGCAGATATGACTGGTACAAGAAATATTTACAGTTTACGTCACGAACTTTTAGAAACCAAAGTGAACTCATTTTATGATCATGTTGGTGGCCGCCCAGACAACGTAGACCCTAACCAGTTTGAACTTGATGGCAAGGGTCATTTATATTTAAATACTGTTGACAAAGGAAAAGTACTATTGACTAACAAAAAAGACCCTAGTAGGTTTAGGGCTTTAAGTACAATAAAAAATGAAGGTGGTGTTGGTGCCTTGCGTCAACTTGGAATTGGAGGGTCTCCTGTTACGCCAAGACTGGCTAGTGTTCTTCACGACACGCAAACAAAGTTGCCAACAGGACAAGAGATTGAAATGGCACCTGTAACAAGCCTACCAGAAATAGCAAACACAGTGATACAAGAAACCTCATTTACTGAAGGGCAATTAAATGACGCTATTAAAACAATAGATGACCCACCTTTGTCAATGAGAGAGATTATGGGCTTGGATAAATCATTACAGACAATAAGAGGTGAGATGGTTAATAATCTTGCCAAACTAGGTGAGCTTGATAAACACATTGAACGTGAAAAAGACAAACTGGCTACCGCAGACAATGGAAATCTTGACACAGAAATGAAAGAAAGAATCCAACACAGATTAAATGATTTGCAGATAGAAAGATCAGGACGGTTAGAAACAAATAGTATTGGAAGACAAAAACTAAAATCACAGGTCAACAGAATTAGAGAAACTATTCAGAAAATACTTCACGAAGACACAACTCTGGCTGAGAGACTAAAAACACTTTTCAGAGAACAGGGTATTACAATTGCTAGTTTAATTACTGCTCTTGGGTTTATTATCAGTACTGTTGTGTTGGCTGTCTCCGGCAGTGGTGGTGGAGCACCCCTGGCACCAGCACCACCAACCCCTGGCCCCCCGGCTCCAACAGACCCAAAAGACTTACAGTCATGGGTAAAGAAACAACTGTCTCACATATCAAACTTGCTTAAGAAATTGGCTGTGAAAGCAGTGGACGCTTTGCCTGGCATTATAGGCACTGTTGTCAGTTGGCTGATTGGTACAGCAGCAAAGGCAGTAAGGTTTATGGCAGAGCATGTGTGGGTCTTTTTGGTTACAGTAGGAGGGTTGATGGTGGGTTATTTAATGAAACAGATAAAGAAGTAATACTCCTAATCCAGTGAGGCCTATTACCAATGCAGTTCTCTCTGACTCATGAGTGTTTGATGACGGTGCTGGTGCTGGTGATGGTGATGGTGCCAGTACAGGTGTGGGTGCCGGGGCTGGGGCTGTTATTGACATTACTGGTGTTACCAGGGCTGCCCGTACGGGTGGTGATGTTACTGGTGCTGGCATTGTTATTGACTGTAAATGTGTGTTTACTGATTGGTTGAGTCCTAATTTCTGATCACGACCAGCGACAATGATTTCATTATTATAATTTGTTATTGTACCCATTTGTAATTGAAGGTCAGATGGTAACATGTATAACCCGATGCCAACTACAAAGTCAACTTTTGATCTGGCATATCTGAGTACGTCTTGATAGCGTTGTATGCTAGATGGGAGATCAACTGTTGAGTTAATTGAATCTTCAAGATTTGCAAGAAACTGTTTTTGTGCTTCAAATTTACCACTTCCATTCAAAATGTTTGATTTTGTTAGTGATTGTGCTCCTAGTATACACCAGACATATGTTCTGATAGACTCATTGACGCGCTCGACTCCTGCTTGAGTAAACCCGTCACTTTTGTCTAAAATAAATGTGGTCCACGCATTAGTCTGCTTCTGCTCTATTGATCCTAACCAGACTTCAGATTTAGATGAGAATGAAGTGTACCCAGGGTAATAATCTTGAGGGTATTGTCTGTGACTCAAAGCGTAATACAATGTACCAATGCCGTGGTGATCATCAAGTTTTTGTGTAAAGTCATACTTAGTGCTTATGTTAAATTCATTACAGATGCGTTCAAATGCTTTCATATCCATGGGGTTGTTAAACCTGTTGAAACTGGATTCAGTTGGTAGTGGTGTATGCAGTTCTGACAAAATACGTCTAAGCTGGTAATAAAAATGAAAACGATACTCAGACCTAATCAGTTTGTTTGAGTGATTCAAGTGGTCTGTAAATGAAACACCACAGCCTGTAGTTGAGCATAGTATTGCAAAATTGAGTTGGTTTTGAAACATCTGTAGTGGACTTGAAGACCACTTTCTTGCAGTTGAGTCATCTGTTATTGGAGGGTTTAGGTAATGGTCAAACGGATTTGGTACTTTGACTTGAAATAGATCTTGTTCAGACACAGCTATGTCAAGCTGATTTAGTTGAATTATTTTCTGTTCATAAGTAGGTGCAACATTATATTTGGCATTCACATTAAATTGAAATGCGTTTGTTGTGGTAATGGTTGGTGATTTAAATTCCATCCTTTTTTATATGAGATAATAAAAATGTTTATTACCTTAACAAATCTTGACACAAGCAAACCAGTGTGGTTAACTAATGGGATTGATAATCGTGATGGTAGCAAGTCTGTAGCTATCCATGAAATGTTCTACACAGTAAAATGGTTTAATGTAACAGATGATATATATAATAAAGTAATTTTTGATGGTAAGACTGAAGCTTTACCACCTGGGTATTATGACTTTTGTACTATAGCTGAATGGTTTCAAAGTAATTTTAAAATTAAAGCAACTTTAAATCCAGCTAACCTACTTGTTACATTAGAATCTCCGACACAAGATTGGTTAAAGATCTCAGATAGATTTGCATATTTACTTGGATTTTATATTGATGAAGATTGGTATAGATCAGATGATTTAGGTGAAGCTATGTTTGGTATTATAACAATGAAGACAAAAAAAACTTAAAATAACTGGAAAACGTCCTGTCAATTTGTCAGTACACAGAGTGCTAAATGTTTATTTGAAAGAACTAAACACATCTGAGAATGTTCACAATGGAAAGCCTTCAACTTTGTTGAGATGCTTACCTACTGGAACTGCTCCGTATTGTGAAAGTGTAGTTGTTAGATTTCCTAATTTGCAGTTTAAGAAATTAGGTTCTAGTTTCTTTGAGTCAGTGAGTATATCTGTAACTAATCATGATGACAAACCAGTTCTTATGCATGATTTTAGTGTTGTGTTAGAAGTTAAATAATTTTATTTTTGTTTATAAAAATGAGTGGTCTTGGTCCGAACAGAGTTAAAAGATTTGGCAGACGTACAGGATTTTGAGAAGGAAGGGGAAATTGGAGAAATATATGGTTTTGAACTTGATTCAAATGGCATGTACAAGAGGAAAGTAATTGTTGACATGAAAGACTGTGAAAAACAGATTCCTAAACTTGGTCAGCTTCGTGATGTTACTGTACCTACTCCACCTGTAAATACTGCGCCTTACAACTTAATACATGTGGGAAATAAGTGGGTTGTTTCACCTGTACCTGTTCCACCACCCACAATTGACTGGGACATAAAGATTGAATTTATTAGGCCTTATGTATACACTGATGACGAAGGTGCCTTAGTGTTTAGGAAAGTTGTTTTAACTTGGCCGCTTATTGTAAGCCTTGTTCCAAGCTTTGCTTCAGACGACAATAGCAGAGAAAAACTGAAAGTTGAAAATTATGAGAGACGGAGATATCTTCTTACGCACAGGAAGGGTAGGTCTGATGCGAAGGTCGTGTTTGCACCAATAAACTTTTCCATCGCAAGAGAAGCGACAATAGTATTTGAAATTATCATGAGATCAGTAACTACTGCTAAAGAGGCTCAAATTGCACAAGGAATTAAACTTACATGGAATGAAACAGTAACAGAATCATCAAAGGTCTTTATTGCCATTACAAAAAATAATGATGTTATTAATGTTTCAAGCAGTATTCCAGCTGTCAAGGTGGTGGTCGACAAAGCAACTTTTGTTCGTCTAACTTACATAAACCTTGAACACATTGATCTTGTTGCATTTTATTATGCCAGCAAATTGTATACTTTTGAAGAGTTGCAAAATGTAATTGCTGATTAAATAAAAAAAAAATATTTGTCAATAAAAAAATGGTAAACTTCTATCCGCAACTACCAACGCTTGATCTGACTGAAACAAATGAGATGACTAAAACAACGCTTGCGCCTGATCCACAGGTGACAGCTGTGCCAATTGCATCAGATAAAACATTACAGGCAGACGCATTCAGATTAAATAATATTACAGATGCAATTAAATATTTGGAAAGTGAAGAGGCGAGGTACTCCAGATGTAAAAGGAGGTATCTGACTGTTTTCAATTCTGTTCAAAACACTTCTATGGCTATTGGTGCAGTTTCAGCTTCATGTTCTGTAGGGGGTATTGTTCTGTTCGCCACAGGAATTGGGAGTTTGGCTGGAATAGCAGTTGAGGGTGTTAGCGTTGCTACATGCCTGGCTTGCTTTGGTTTGGAAGCCTTGAACAAGAGGTTTCACACGAAATTACAGAAACATGAAGCATTGAGTACGCTTGCTGGTGCAAAGCTGAGCAGTATGAAACTTATTATCAGTAAGGCATTGAATGATAATTTTATTCATGATGAAGAATTTAAGCGCGTCGAAGATGATTTGAATAACTACAAGAAACAGAAATCTGAAATACAGAATAAAATGCGTAGTCAATCTCCCGTCAATGTTGAAGAACTGAAGGCCAGTTTTTTAGCAGAGGGAAAAAGGATAGGTGTACAGGAAACCACAGAAAAACTACACAATCTTTTAAACAAATAAAAATCAGGTTTGGTAATCAATCAATATTTTTGTCATATGCTTCGCAGAGAGATGACATGTCATTTACACCACTTGTGCCTGATTATTTAGTCCCATCTGCACCACCTCCAGAGTACTACTGAGAAAAAAAAAGTTTTTTTATTGTCCTTGTATCTTGATAAAACTGTCTCAGTGTCTTGGGACTTGAGTCAAGTTGTTGTAAGAACTTGGGGTAAGTACTTGCAAGAACTTAGGGTAAGTACTTGTAAGAACTTAGGGTAAGTAATTAATAAGTTCTTATGACAACACACTTAAAGGTTACCTCTGCAGGTTCCTAAAAGTTAGTTGCAACTTGTTAATAAGTATTAAGTTTCACTTGGCATCACTTGATCAGGTTCATGATTAGGTGTTGTCAGAGACAATAGTTATAGAGAAAGATAATAGGAGACCCGTAAGATAATCAGATCAATAAGGCCGCATCAGTCATACTCATCACTTTTTAAAAATCAAAGGGTTGATTCAGAATTAACGGGGGTAAAATTGGGGTCAAAATTTTGATATTAAAAATGGCGTAAATTAATGACTGATGCGGCTCTATTGAATTCATTGTCTTACGGGTCTCCTATTATCTTTCTCTCGTGCAGGATGGTGTCTGTTGTCCCTGGGTCAAGTGTAAACCGATGCTCGAACTCTTGAGTCAGGACGCGCAGTTCTTCACGTTGAGTCTGGGTCAGATTCTGACCGAACTGGATATCTTCTACATCCTCTTTGTGTCGGAGTTCATTAAGGTCAAACAGGTTCTCGTCGTCTAGTCTTTCGTCATCAGCAAGACGCACCGATTCCGCAAATTTTGGTTTGTCTTGACCTCTCTGTAACTCCACCAGCCTGTCTTTATTCACGACAGCTGCTTCCGTGTTGTCCGCCACTTTTAGAAGGATGATCTGGTTACTCTTCTTTGCTTGACTTCTCGTGGTAACAGAACATATTTCAAGTCTCCACTCTGGATCTGGGTCGTCTGCGTTTCTGGCACCATCAATGTTTCCGATGATGAGGTCGTAGACTGGCGTCTTCACGCACAACCCCTTCACCTCTCGTGTCAAGTATGGGGTGTCAACACTGACTTTGGCAAGGGGGATAATCCTTACAGTTCCATCAGCCAAAATGAGGGTGGTCCACTCCTGTAGCTTCTGGTCTTCAGCTGCTAGGTCCTCTCTCACGATGATGCAGCTACAACCAGTGGCTCTCAACACTCTAACTGGTATCTCGCCCGCGAATCCTGACACCACCGGCATGTTCGGCACTTCATTCTCAGGCAGCGCGATGTTTGAGACTGGTAAAAGTGAAGCACCATCTCCTACTGGGATGCGTCCATTCTTTCGGAAAGATTCAATCAGCTCTAATGTCACTCGCTTTTCTCTGGATTCAAAGTCATTGGATGACGTCTCATCATTGGCTAATACAGCGGCAGCTCTGTGTTGAGACGTGGTACTGCTTCTGCCTGCTATCCCACTATCTTGGTTGGATCTTCTGATGTTGTCGCCTCGGGGAACATCTTTAGAAGGACACCGTATCGCTTTGTGACCTTTCTTTCCGCAGAGAAAACATGTCAGGTTCTCCACCGGCTTGTATCTCGGGGTGTCTCTGACATTGTGGATTTCCTCTGCTGGTGCAGACACACGCTGTGGCTTACTGGACCCGAACGTCATGTTGTGAGCGTCAAGGTATCTTTGAGCGAAGTCGGCTAGGGCCTTTAGTGACTGGTCTTTTTGCTCTCTGAGGTGGGCGGCCAGGTCCTTAGAACATGCACTGAAAACTTGTTCTTTGATGATGAGGTCGCACAGGTCTTGGTACTCTCTGTTTAGGCCAGCCAACTCTATCCATTTCTTCCAGGTAGCTTCTGATTCTTTCAATAAATAGGCCGGGTGTTTCTCCTTCTTCAGGCTTGCAGTTCCAAAATCGTTGACTGTAACCCTCTTCAGTGAAGTCGTACTGTCTCAACAGGGCGGCTTTCAACTGAGTATAATCTTCGGCTTTTTCTCTTGGCAAACGGGTGTAAAATTCAAGCGCTTTGCCAGTTAGAAGTGCGCTCAGTTTAATAGTCCAAGTCTCTTGTTTCCAATTATTGCTATTTGCGAAGTGCTCGAATCGCTCCAGATAAGCGTTCATCTTATCTGAATTTTCAATGAAAGGTGGAAGTTTTGGCGCACGGGCTGTTTGTTCTCTGCTCGCTAATGCTGTTGCTTCATTAGTTCTCTGGCTCTGTGCCTCAATCTCCATTTGCTTCAGATGAATTTCGTGTTGTCGCTGCCTCTCCGCCTCTTTTTCTGCTTCTTCTGCTTGGATTTCAAGTTTCCTGATTTCACGTTCTTTAGCTCTTTCTTCTCTCTCCAATCTTTCTTTTTCTTTTTTCTCTCGTCTCTTTGCTTCTTTCTCCTCTCTCTCTCTCTCTCTCTCTCTCTCTCTCTCTCTCTCTCTCTCTCTCTCTCTCTCTCTCTCTCTCTCTCTCTCCAGTCTCTCCTTTTCTTCTCTCTCTCTCGTCTCTTTTCTTCTTTTTCCTCTCTCTCCAGTCTCTCCTTTTCTTCTCTCTCTCGTCTCTTTTCTTCTTTCTCCTCTCTCTCCAGTCTCTCCTTCTCTCTCTCTTTTACAAACTCGAGGAGTTGAGCTCCTTCAAGTCCACATTCCTTTCCAATTTTCAGGAATGTCTCCATCTCCGATGTCACCATCTCTGCTTTTCACTGCTGGCTGTTTTCTCCTGCTACCCTTTCCACTGAACCAACTGAAGAGGTCTCGTCGGGGTCGCCAAAATGTTACGTGGTGGAATTTTAGTCGAAGTATGATAAACGCACCAGACACACACACGTAGAGTTCTTTAAAATAAACCTCGTTCAGCTGCAATCCGTCACACGTGGCTTAAGGATGTAGACAATACTGGAGTAACAGTTCCAACAATATTTAATTCAGCGATGCGATATCCACACAGTAATGCACTTTCAAATGCACAAACTATTGATACAAAGTCTCTTCTGCAATGTCCACACTGCGACACAAAGTTTCTCATACACAGCGTCTCTTGCAATAAACTGCGTGTCTCTACAACTGACAAAGCAAGACAATGTACGAACGGGCTTTCCCAGCGCCCTCCTTATAAATACTACGAAAATCTAGAATCGTCTACGGAAGTCATACAACGCAACCAATCAGAACAAAACACGCAGCCGAAGCTCATTAAAATAAACTTTCCAAAAAAACTATAACAGGCTACAAAAACTCGGCTGCTCACTTCAGCTCTAAATTCTAGCGTATAATTAAGTCACATAAAAGTATGGTATCCCTATCACCACGTTCCATGATAGCTCAAAAAGGTACGAGAACATTCCCAAAACAAAATAAAAGCTGCTCAATTCACGCGCACAGGAAAACAAAAAGTAGCGAAAATGTTGCGATGCCAACTACCCGACGTGACACTTACGATGTCACAAGACAATGCGACCTCTCCAGAACGCACCGGACTAAACACAACAAAACGAAATCGGCTTTACTCACGAACAAAAGAAAATCTTACTAAAAAGGCACATGAAACGTAACCGTGATAGCTCAAATAACCAACGGATCGTTACCTACGATCAACACACGCACGCTCTCACAGGATAACACAACCACAATCGTAACAAGACCACAGTCGCGTTAGTGTCATTCACAGTCGTGTTAGTGTAGACCACAGTCGCGTTAGTGTTACCCACAGACCTGTTAGTGTTATCACACTCGTGTCCGTGTCATCCTCAGTCGTGTTAGTGTAATCACAGTCATGTTAGTAATAATAATAATAATAATAATAATAATAATAATAATAATAATAATCATAATAATAATTACGGTATAAATAATGTGCTTATCTTATAATAATTATAACTCTAAGCGCGCACTCACAACTCGCGCACACATGCGCACGTTTTCGAAAATGATTCAGGTACCACAAATACATTACGACAGTCAGCTTGGGGTGAGGAGTGTGGTGATGTTATAGTGCTAGAACTGTTGATAGAGGTGAGTTTTGAGGGTGGACTGGAAGGAGGAGAGAAAAATGAAATGAAATGAAATGAAATGAAACTTTATTTTCCAAGGATAAAAGAATAGGTGCGCAGACCTTTTTTCATTCTTGTCCTTGCTACAAACTACATAAAAACACACAAGCACGCACACACACACACACACACACACACACACACACACACACACACACACACACACACACACGCGCGCACACACACACACACACACACACACACACACACACACACACACACGCCGGCACACACACGCGCATGCACATACTCACCCACACACGCGCGCACGCACACACACGGAAGTACGTAAATCAGAGTTAGGTTAGACCCCGCTACGACTCACACATTGGATTAAAGGCCGGGACAAACGTGGTATCGTGATGTATTTCCGGGGCCTTCAACCAACGCCCGCGTCAGACGAAGCACAGTCCCGACCCAAGTCTGGCTAATATGCAATACATACGGTACATGAAATACTAATACATAATAAACACACATGTAGTATACATTGCACACTGATAAGACTACATTCGGTACATTGAACGCAAAAACTGTAAGCATAAACGTCAAGATTATCTAGACGTTTTACTTCCTCCTGACTAACCCAACACACACATACATGCACGCAAGATGCACGCACGCACACACATACACACACACACACACACACACACACACATGCACGCACACACCAGCATAAACAAATATGCACGCACACACTGTTCGTAATTAGGGAATTAATTTTTTTCAAATGAATGTCTCCACAGCCGTCCCAGATATTGGAAGCATAATTACAATGTGTCTTGTTGTGTGCGTTAAAGAATAGTTTTCGAGCATCAATGTCAACTATACGACTTAATTAGGATAATAAAAAGAGATTCTTCGAAATAGTTTTACATGCAGTTTCTATGTGAGGCTCCCAGCTGAGCTGTTCGTCGACTGTCACTCCTAACAAACGATGTTTTGACACTTGCTCTATGGGATGAGAGTGAAGGGACAGTTCAAGGGGTTGCAAGCCACGTTGATGCTTTTGGCGTGTCGTCAAAAACATACTTTTCGTTTTAGGAATACAAATAATCATATGATTTTCTTCACACCAAGTTGACACTTCATCTAAACTATGTTGGAGGACAGCGTTCACGCTTGAAACATTTTTATCAGATACATGTAATGATGTATCATCAGCAAATAGTTTACAGTTTGTGTCGGGGTGTGATATTGACAGTGGAAGGTCATTTATAAAGATGTTGAATAATAACGGTCCTAGGGTGGATCCCTGAGGAACACCATGGGTCACCAGTCCTTCCGCTGAGTATTTACCATTCAAGAACACTTTCTGCGTTCTGTCTAAGAGATAAGACGAGAGAAAAGCGACTGCATTTGAGTCAATGTGATATAAAGGTAACTTCTTTAGTAAGATAGAGTGGTTAATGAGATCGAAGGCTTTTGTAAGATCTAGAAATACTACACCTGAAAGTTTGGACTCATTTATGGCAGTAAGCCATTTGTGGGTTATGAGCGTTAAGGCTGTCTGACACGAATGTTTAGGCCGAAAAGCTGATTGTGCTGTACTAATAAGGCGGTTTTCCTCCAGGAATTGAAGTAAATGATTATGTATATGCTTTTAAAGTGGCTTGGACACTGCTGATAAGATTGAAATAGGTCTGTACTCACTTGGGTCGCTCAGATCTTTGCTTTTTGGTAGAGGAGTATTTTTTGCTATTTTCAATTCATCGAGAAACATGCTCTTTTGAATCGAAAGGTTATATATAAAGGATAACGATTCAACAATATAAGGGAGCGCAATTTTCAGGATTTTACTGCTAATACCGTCTACACCACAAGATGTTTTACTTTTCATGTTGGTTATAGATTTTCCTACATCAAGGACGGTCACTAGGGGAATTGAGAAAGTATTGCCAGCGTTTATCTGACTGTGCTGTTTCAATTGTTCTGAACATACGTATTCACCTGGCTCACTGGTGTTCGTCTGTGACAGGTTTTTTAGCAATGTTAAGAAAGTGTTCATTAAATACATCAGCTGTAAGGTGCGGGGGGACACTCGTTGATTTGCTAAATTGTCCTTTAGTAAATGTGTTAATCACCTGCCACACGCTGCGTATGTCTTTGCCGCCCGCAATAATCTTTTCAGCATACTGCCTCTGTGCTTTACGTACTAATGATTTAACTATTTTTTCGCTGTTTTTTGTACTCGGTAAATTTCTTTTGTTGTTTCAATCGATCTCTTAATTCCATCGCACTTTTAATCTCATCCGTCAGCCACTCAGGCACAGTGGGGTCTTTAACACGCTTAGTGCGCCTCGGGGCATGTCTGTCAAGAACACTGAGGAACAACTTATACCAGTGGGGCAGCGCTACATTGGGATCGTTATAGTTCTACACATCGGAAGCCTACCCGGTACCGGCCTCCACGTGGCGTAGGTGGGTAGTCCGCTCAGTCCCTGACTTGAGTGGGCTAGCGGACGGGTGCCATCTTTGTCCAGGATTAGGACTTGATGTCAGCAGATATGTTGTTCAGCCTTTTCACTGGTCCGGTTTTTAAGGAGCTGTGCTAACCTAGGTCGTACCATGTTGGATTGGTCCTTAAAAATACTCGTGACTTTTTGGTCCTTTGGATCCCAAGTGTTTGCCGTGCTTGGAGACCCGTGTCGGGGGAGAAGAGGATCCTGGTGGCTGAGGTTCCCTTTGGGCTGCGGCTCACTGGTGCCAACACTCCACTTCGGCCTTGACTTCTACCTAAACGGGAGGCTAGTCGTACCGGCCTAGTCAATCGGCTCTTGTCACGTTGAGCCCTATCCCACTGTTGACATGCGGGTTGCTATACGGAGCACCATGCTATAGCTTCTGCTGCTGATTAGGTGCTTTACGCCAGTATTCCCCTGCATTCAACGGTGTGATAGAAGGCGGTGGCTCAAACGGTTTAATCGGGCTTACCCCCTTGAGTATATCTTTCGGGCAGTCTCCATTGTGCGTCGGCTGGAGACCCGCCGACAGTTGCACTTTCCCTTGTTGGGCTCGGTGGCGGGCGGGGACCCCCGGGGGATGAATATCTCTACTAATATAATATGGATACAACCAAAAAACCAAAACTAGCACAGAAACGGCGCATAGACACCGACATTGCACATGACAGTGATTCAGACTGTGAGGAAGCGACGCCTCAGGCGTCGGCCGTATGGCCTCGCTTCCTCATTGTCCATAGCAAGGTGAAGGAGAAACCAGTTACCAAGCTGCATCCTTTTCTGGTGGGGGAGACCCTCAGGAGCCGTGTTGGCAGGCCTGACGCCCAGCGCCTCAGGTCTGGTGACTTGCTGGTGGAGTGCCGTACTCGGGCACACTCCAGTGGGCTACTGGGGCTCTCTTCCATCGGAGACACTCCTGTGGAAGTCACACCCCACAAAACTATGAATTCGTCAAGAGGCGTAATCAAAGATCAAGCTTTGGCAGAACTGTCAGAAGATGAACTTGTAAGGAACCTTAAGTCTCAGGGGGTGACTTGCGTCAGGCGCTTCGCTTCCAAGCGAGGTGGTGGGGAGATCCGTCTCCCTACCATCATCCTGACGTTTGGCACCCCCACCCCTCCTACTACCATCTGGGGAGGTTACTACTCCCTGAGAGTGAAAAAGTACGTCCCTCTTCCCCTCCGGTGCTTTAAGTGCCAAAAGTATGGCCATGGGCAGAAGACATGCCGTCAGGCAGAGGCTTCATGCGCCCGTTGCACTAGGCCCGGACACTCTGCTGAGTCCTGCACAGCCACCCCCCCTGTGTGTGAATTGCCAGGGGGCGCATATGGCTTCGGATAAGAAATGCCCTCGTTTCACATGGGTGGATTCCAGGTCACATCGTCGTGTCACGTTGTTAGCAATAGTATTGTGAACATAAGCACAATATGTCTGGCTAATATGCATTACAGTGGGCAGTGGGCAGTGGGCAGATGTTCACATCTGCACGGGACATAGACGACCCCGCCCCCACGAGTCCCCTGCTGCCTTGCAGGCTTGGCCGCTTGGCTGCGGAAAGGCTAAGGGAGGAAACCCCTGACATCAAAGCCCCCGTTTCTCCGGGGAAGGCTTTTGAGCCAGAGACTAAGACAAGGACAGTCTGATATAAAACCTACGACCCGAGGACCTCGATGCCACCGTCCCAGCTTGCTAGGCCATGGCAAACGAACCAAGGGTTTAAAGGGTGGGGCCAGTACTGCGCACACTGCACTCCACCAAAAAGCTCCACCGCGCAGGCTTTAGGAAACGCCCACGGACTGAGCTGTCGTAACTCAGAACCCTGACCAGACCTTCCCCTGCAGCCACTGCGGTCGAACCTGCCTGTCCCGGATTGGCCTCCGCAGCCACGAAAATGCCTGCAGACGACGTGGGCAAGCCCTATAGAATCTTCGTTCGCGAAGTCAAGCCAAGACATGCATTACATACGGTACATGGAACAACAGTCCGACTCGGAGCCAGGACAGCCCGTACCGGTGCAACCCGAGCGTCTCCCACACCCTCCCCGGTCAGTGCCAAAGAAGGTTGTGGAAAACAATCAAAATACGCACACCAGCAAGAACCATCCATGCAACGGGTCGGAGTGTGGCGCCCATCAGACATCAATCTTCTTTCATATAATGAGAATTACTTATTAGTTTACACGCGGTGTACACTGTCTAGCAGTGAGAAGAAGTTGCGCAATTTGCGTCACTAATTCAATGGGAATCTGGTTCTGGTTGTCACGACTAGCAGCGGGAGCCCAGGCATTAGCAGCTGAGGCCTGGGCCGTTCCGGCAGATGAATTCCCAAGAGGCGGAAAGTCAGTTGTCTGGAACATCGGTGACTGCTGTTCCGCCTGGCCTCGTGGGTTCTGGGACGAAGGGTCGACAGGCTGCTGGCCGAGTTTCGGCGGCACTGGCTGAATAGACCGAGTCAACTCTGAGTTGTTAACCTGAGCGGGTCGCACCCCTGGCCCTGACGTGCCAGGTGGGCCGGGCGCCCTCCAGTCATGTCAGAGCCATGGGGTTTGCGTGCCAGGTAACCGGGCGCAGAGTTGAAGTTGGCATGATCTCGTGGAGCTACGTAGGGCCGGTATTCACCGTAGCGAATATTGAGGGCCAGACGTTTTGTGCCTTCAGCGCTGCGGTGCATTCTGTCACCGTCCCGGTAGAGGGCCTGGCGGGGAGCGTGGTTCTTGGTCAGAAAGGTGGCGGTGTGGTCCACGATGGCAATATCAGCCTTCCTGCAGGCCGCGTGGAGGTTGTCATTGGATTTAGCGGCGGCTGCAAACAGGGGGTGGCGTTGACCAAAGGGCGTCATGATGGTGGACGCCTGTAGAGTGGCCTGCGGGAACTTGGTGGCCAGCAGATCGATGAGCTGCAGCCACGTGTTGCATGCGACCGGAACATTCAAGTTGCGGCAGCTGTTAATTCCGACATGAAAGGTGACGTGGTGTACATGTCGGACAGGCTGGCGGGTGTCAAGCCACTTGATGAGGTCGCTGACGGACAGACCTGACACCGCCATGTTCTGAACTGTAAAATCCGGAGCTGACATTTTCCGGTCATCAATGAACCTGATGACTGAGTCGCCGAGGAGTAGAGCATGCGACTGCGGGTTCACCTTTAATTTGCACAGCTTTTCATAAGGTGTCAGCAGCTTGGTGTTCACGGCGTTGGTCGAACCTGGAGTAGAGCTGTCAGATTTGTGGTCAGGGTCACGCGCGGCCTTGCTGTCACTTAGCTGTGTGTCAAGGGGAGCGAAGCGATTGTGGGTTTCGATGCTGAACGCTGAGTGGCGAGGCACATAATTATCATGCTGTTGAGTGTGCAGGGGGCTCACAGACTGGCGAGAATCAGGGTCTTGGGTTTTCACTGAGCGATTAGAAGCCGGGGACGGGGTGCCCGGGGGAGGGGGGAGGGGCGACGTGGAAGCTAGGGCTGGTTTCACTGTTTCTTGGGAAGGTGTTGCATAGCCAAGTGCTCCTACTTGTTTTTTTTCAGGGTACCGATCACGGCGCTCTGTGTGTCTCTGGCAGCAGCAAGTTTTGAAACCTGTTTGGTGATAGCTTCCTGCTCCACTGTAAGTTTCTGCAAATCAGCGCACGTTGACTGTTCAACCCTCGTCATGTCTTTTTCCACCAAAGAGAGGCCGTGTTTCCTCTTAACCTCGTTGTCTTGAACTTGGGCTTCAATAGCGCTTTGTTGTTGTTGCAAGGTGACACAGTGCGCCTTGACACTTGCCAGTTCGGTCTTCACTGAAGAAAGTTCCAACTGGAGTTCTTTGATGTTAGCCGCCTAAGCCTCCAATTTCTGCTGAAACTGACACAGGAGAGCTGGCAGGGTGGCTAACTGGGCAAGGGGGAGGGGTTGTTGGGGAGGTAGCGAGGTAACGGCAATCGGTGGGAAGGCAGACGGGTCACTTGCAAAGATTTTCTCGTCGTCTGATTGGGTCGAAAAACAGGTGGTGGGAGAGTGGTGGTCGAGTCTGAAGGACGAAGAGTGACAGGTGGGCGGGGCCTGATCCTGCCCAGTAGAGTTGTCACTGTTAGCAGCAGTGGCTCCACCAACCTCTGCGCAGCTGAGCGTGACGGGCGGGTCATGCTGTGCGGGGTCAGCCGGTCGGCTGGGTAGGGATGTGGTCACGTCCAAGGTTACATCACTGTTGAGTAGAGTTGAGGGACCTGCAAGGCAGCAGGGGACTCGTGGGGGCCGGGGTCGTCTATGTCCTGTGCAGATGTGAACATCTGCCTACTGCCCAGACGGTGACACTTACCAGAGGAAAAAAATCCAACGCCGGAACCCGGTATCCAACCTCGCACCTTTGGCATTGGAGGCAGACCTGGGGATGACAACGTCACTCGGCACACCCTGAACGACCAAGCAGCCTTCTCTAGGGACAGCACTGCTTGCTCCACACGGACTCAACGTTGCATGCAGGAACATCCGAACCATGCTCGACACAGCAGACAGCGGACGCCCTGAACGCGACTAAGTTGGAAAACCTACCAACGGGTCACTCCGACCGCATCATGTCCATGCGCCTCCCACTGAGACACCAGCAATACGTCACCCTTCTCAGTGTGTACTCCCGAACCCTCCTGGCAGAGCCTGCAGAAAAAGACAAGTTCTACTCTGACCTGCGCAGCCTCCTGCAGAGCACCCTTGCAGACGACAAAGTCATCATCCTTGGCGACTTCAACGCCAGAGTGAGCCAAGACTCTGAAGCCTGGAAAGGAGTCCTCGGCAAGCATGGCGTTGGGAACTGCAATGACAATGGTCGCCTACTGTTGGAGCTTTGTGCAGAGCAGCAACTTGTCATCACCAACACTACTTTCCAGCAAAAGGACAGTCGAAAGACCACCTGGATGCATCCTCGCTCCAAGCACTGGCACCTTATCGACTATGTCCTAGTGCGTCAGAGGGACCGCAGTGACGTCCTCCTGACCAGAGTGATGCCCAGCGCAGAGTGCCACACTGACCACCGCCTTGTTCGCTGCAAACTCAGGCTCCGCCTCAAGCTGAAACCCAAGAAAGGGGGCCCTTCCAAGAAAAAGCTTGATGTTGCCAGCCTTCAGCGTGACGACAAGAAAGCTGCCCTTCAGGCCGATTTACAGCGCATGCTCAAAGACACAGATGATCCAGCAGACTCCTCCCCTGAAACACTCTGGGAACAACAGAAAACTGCTATTGTAAAATCTTCTGTGGAAGTCTTGGGCTTTGCTAGAAAGAGGAACAAAGACTGGTTTGACGAAAACGACGTAGAGATCCAGGAAATTCTAGCAAAAAAAAAAAAACAGCCGCCCACCAGGCCCACCTAGCCCAGCCTTCCTGCCCTGTGAAGAAATCTGTCTTCCGCCTCATCTGCAGCAGTCTCCAGCTCAAGCTTAGAGATCTCCAGAACGAGTGGTGGTCTAGACTCGCACAGAGGACCCAGCTCTGCGCTGACAACGGTGACTACAGGGGCTTCTACGAAGCACTGAAAGCAGTGTATGGCCCTAGGCACCTGGTACAAAGACCCCTGCGAAGCGCTGATGGACAGGCACTCCTCACAGATAATACCTCCATCTTGAACCGCTGGTCGGAATACTTTCAGGACCTCTTCGGCGCTGCCCCACCCGGGTCTGCCCAGGGGGACTTGGGTGGGGTTAGGTATTTTTTAGTTCCCAGGGTCACCCTGGTCAGCCCCACAGGGTGGGTTTTTCTCTCTATTCTGGGGCATGTGTTTCTGTCTACCCATTGTCCATTCACCTGTATTTGCCTTTTTAAAACTCTCCCTACTGTCTGCACTGCCTGTAGCTCTTGATATTGGATGTGTGTTGCTAAATGGTCTTAGCTTTATTTATGCCCCATGTTGTAGGTTTATTTAATGTATTTGACCGGCTGGCGACATACATTCAATTTTCTGTTTATTTTTTTTTTCACAAGCAGTGCAGGCACGTCCTGAGAAAGCCTTGTTGCTGTCGGGACGTTAAGCAATGTACAATCAATCAATCAAACCTCTTCGGCGCTGAGCGCACTGTTCAAGAAACAGTCATCCTCCAAATCCCACACCTTCCACTAAAGTTTGAATTGGACGAACCGCCCACCGCCGAAGAAACCCTCACAGCCATCCACCAGCTCAAGAGTGGCAAAGCAGCAGGCATTGACGGAATCCCCCCAGAGATCTGGAAACATGGAGGCCCAGCACTGCACAACAAGCTCCACGACCTCTTTCTCTGCTGCTGGGAAAAAGGAACACTACCAAAGGATCTCCGTGATGCAGTCATCATCACCCTGTACAAGAACAAAGGAGAGAAATCTGCCTTCTCTAATTATCGTGGAATTACCCTGCTGTCCATTGCCGGGAAAATTCTCGCAAGGTTGCTCCTGAATCGGCTGGTACCTGCCATCGCTGAATACCACCTCCCAGAGGGCCAGAATTGCCTCCGCAGCCACGAAAATGCCTGCAGACGACGTGGGCAAGCCCTATAGAATCCTCGTTCGCGAAGTCAAGCCAAGAGACCAGACCAGAGTTGAGGGATTAGTGTCCTGAAGAGACTCGTCAGTAGTGCCGGGGGAGGGAGATGGCAGCGCCAGCTGACCGACAGGGGGTGGTAGAGATGAAGATTCCTGGGAAGTCAACATCTTTTCAACACAGTCTTTGAGAGGTTGAAATTCTTTGTCTATCCAATCATGGCAGCGAGCTCCCTGGGCCCTGATAAGACAGGTGGTATAGAAAACAGTGATGGCAACGGCGAGTTTCTTGCCTGAACTTCTCTAGACTCGTACTAGTGTACTGTGTAGAGCATCATGGTACGGGGGAAGGAGGGGGGAGTCTACTGCTTCTTTGTTACTGTCCTGGTCGATCCAGGAGAGAGAGAGAGAGAGAGAGAGAGAGAGAGAGAGAGAGAGAGAGAGAGAGAGAGAGAGAGAGAGAGAGAGAGAGAGAGAGAGAGAGAGAGTGTGTTTATGACGGAGAGAGAGTGGGAGAGTGTTCCAGGTGGATGGACCGTAGAGGGAGAAGGAGCGGGGGCCGAAAGTGCTTAGTTTGGTGCAGGGGGAGCGGAGAGAGCGGCAAGGAGTGTAGGGGTGAAGTAAGTTGGAGAGATAGGCAGGAGGGTAGTTGTTAGGGGATTTGTAGCAGAGAGACAAAATCTTGTATTGGATGCGTTGGGGGATGGGAAGCCAGTGAAGGAGTTTGAAGAGGGGAGTGATGTGGTCGGATTTCTTCTTTTTGAGGACGAGGTGGGCAGCATTGTTTTGGACGTGCTGGAGAGTGAAAGTGGTGGAGTGACGGAGACCGGAAAAGAGAGAGTTACAATAGTCGATGCGAGGTAAGATGAGAGAGACAGCAAGTTTGGTGGCATCTTCGGTGGTGAGGTATTTTCTTATCTGTCTGATGCGGCGGAGGTGGAAATAGCATGCCTGGGCCGTGGCGGACACAAAGCTGGTCATGGAAAAAGAGGAATCGGAGATAACGCCGAGGTTCTTGGCCAAGTCAGAGAAGGGGATGGGGGTGTTGTCGAGTTGAAGATGGAGAGAGGATGGGGAGCTGGGAGAGTCTGTGGCGAGTGCCTACCAGCATCGCTTCCGTTTTGTCGCCACTCAGTTTTAGTTTGTTTGCTGTCATCCAGTTTTTCACACCTTTGTAGCAGTCAGCAGTGCGAGTCAGTAGTGACTGTCGAGTGTTGTCGATTTTGTCTTTGTCTGGTAGTTGTGAGTCTTCAGCGTAGAGGTGGTGGTGAATGTTATGAGACTGGATGATGTTGGACAGGGGAGAGGTATAGAGTGTGAAAAGGACCGGGCCCAGGACGGACCCCTGTGGAACTCCGCAGGAGAGCCTGATTGGGTTAGAAGAGACGCCGTCGATGGCGACGGACTGCTGTCTGTCGGAGAGGTAAGAGAGAAATCAGTAGTAAGCAGAGTCAGTGATGCCAAAGGAGTGGTGAAGGCGGTGGAGGAGGATAGAGTGACCTATTGTGTCGAAGCCGGAAAAGAGATCGAGTAGTGTAAGAAGGGAGATATTGCCCGAATCGGTCTAGTGGAGCAGATCGTTTAAGATATGTAGAAGGGCTGTTTCAGTGATGTGATGTTTGCGATAGACAGACTGGAAGGGAATGAGGAGATTGTTGTCGGCGAGGTGCAGGTTGAGCTGGTTGAGAACAACCTTCTCAAAAAGCTTGGACAGGAAAGAGAGATTCGACTCTGGGCGATAGTCCTCGAGTTTTTTTGGGTCGAGGTTGTGTTTTTTGAAGAGAGGACGGACGATGGCGGACTTGAAGATATCGGGGACAGAGCCATTCTCTAGAGATGTGTTGATGATGTCAGTAATGAAAGGCAAACGTTTTGGAAGGCCGTCCTAGTAGAGAGAAACTGGGAGAGAGTCGAGTTAGCAGGTTTTGAAAGGCATAAACTTTAATTATGGTCTTGGGAACTTCATCCTGAGAGACAAAGTGAAAGAACGATAGGGGAGTGCCGGAAAGGGGTCGGGGGGTCGGGAGGGCAAGGTGTTGAGGGCAGAGTGTCCAGTGTGTTGTGAAGATTTTGGATTTCCTCAGAAAATAGGTGGTAAAGGCGGATAGGAGTTGTTCTTTGCTGTGTGTGTTGGGGAGAGGAGAGTCTGTAGAAGTGCCTAGGAGTGTGTTCATTTTTAGCGCAGCGGGTATTTGGAATAAGTGGATTCCAGGATTTTGTTTTTAAGGTGTTTACGTTTGGAGTCTGAGATCATTCTGCAGACTTTGGATCTGGTGGTTTGAAAGATCTGTCTGTGAACGGTAAGGTCGGATGAGGGCCAGCGGCGTTCTGCTTGTCGGCGCTGACGCTTGGTCTCAGTTTTGTTCTCAGTGAGCCAGGGGGAGGGGAGTCTCAGGTGGTGACAGGGGCATGGGTGTCTAGGAGTTTTCGAAGTTAGTGTCATTGACAGTCGTGTTAGTGTAATCGACAGTCGCGTTAGTGTCATCAACAGTCGTGTTTGTGTAATCCACATTCGCGTTAGTGTCACCCACAGTCCTGTTAGTGTAATTCTCTCTCTTGGCTTGACTTCGCGCACGAAGATTTTATAGGGGTTGCCCACGACGTCTGCAGGCCTGCTCGTGACTGCGGAGTCCAATCCGGGACAGGCAGGTTCGACCGTAGTGGCTGCAGGGGAAGGTCTGGCCAGGGTTCTGAGTTGCGGCATCTCTGTTTTTTTCTCCAGAGCCGCTTGTCTTTAAGGCTAGCTCTGCGAGAGTCCTCAAAGAAGACGGCTGCCTTCTAAATGGTAAAGCGCCAAGTGTCACGGTCGGCTGCAAGCGAAGGCCACTGGCGGTGGTCGATTTGGCAGGCACTAAGTGACTTCTTGAGACAGTCTTTGTATTTGTTCTTTGGTGCACCTCTGTCTCGGTGTCGAGTGGCAAGCTCGCCGAACAGGGTGATCTTGGGTAGGCGATGATACTCCATCCTGGAGGCATGCCCCGCCCAGCGGTGCTGCGTCCGCAGCAGCAAAGCTTTGATGCTCACAGTTTCTGCCTGTTCAAGGACCTCGACGTTGGTGACATAGTCACCCCAGTGAATGGCCAGGATGGTACGCAGGCAGCGCTGGTGGAAGCGTTCGAGGAGTCGTAGTTGGCTGCGGTAGAGGGCCCGGGACTCGGAACCATACAGCACGGTGGTGAGGACGACAGCTCTGTACACGCTGATCGTGGTGCCTGTTTTCAGCTGTTGGTTGTGCCACACTCGCTTGAATAGTCGCCCGAAAGCGCTGATAGCTTTTGCCAGCCTGCTGTCCAGCTCCTTGTCCAGCTTGGCGTCCGACGTGATGATGCAGCCAAGTTAAGTAAACTGGTGCACTGACTTTTGTTCAGACTCGCCGATGGTGATGTGGGGAGGGCGATGATCTACCGTGGGTGCCGGCTGATGGAGGACCTCTGTCTTTTTCAGACTGGCCTACCCGGCACCGGCCTCCACGTGGCGTAGGTGGGTAGTCCGCTCAGTCCCTGACTGAGTGGGCTAGCGGACGGGTGCCATCTTTGTCCAGGATTAGGACTTGATGTCAGCAGATATGTTGTTCAGCCTTTTCACTGGTCCGGTTTTTAAGGAGCTGTGCTAACCTAGGTCGTACCATGTTGGATTGGTCCTTAAAAATACTCGTGACTTTTTGGTCCTTTGGATCCCAAGTGTTTGCCGTGCTTGGAGACCCGTGTCGGGGGAGAAGAGGATCCTGGTGGCTGAGGTTCCCTTTGGGCTGCGGCTCACTGGTGCCAACACTCCACTTCGGCCTTGACTTCTACCTAAACGGGAGGCTAGTCGTACCGGCCTAGTCAATCGGCTCTTGTCACGTTGAGCCCTATCCCACTGTTGACATGCGGGTTGCTATACGGAGCACCATGCTATAGCTTCTGCTGATTAGGTGCTTTACGCCAGTATTCCCCTGCATTCAACGGTGTGATAGAAGGCGGTGGCTCAAACGGTTCAATCGGGCTTACCCCCTTGAGTATATCTTTCGGGCAGTCTCCATTGTGCGTCGGCTGGAGACCCGCCGACAGTTGCACTTTCCCTTGTTGGGCTCGGTGGCGGGCGGGGACCCCCGGGGGATGAATATCTCTACTAATATAATATGGATAAAACCAAAAAACCAAAACTAGCACAGAAACGGCGCATAGACACCGACATTGCACATGACAGTGATTCAGACTGTGAGGAAGCGACGCCTCAGGCGTCGGCCGTATGGCCTCGCTTCCTCATTGTCCATAGCAAGGTGAAGGAGAAACCAGTTACCAAGCTGCATCCTTTTCTGGTGGGGGAGACCCTCAGGAGCCGTGTTGGCAGGCCTGACGCCCAGCGCCTCAGGTCTGGTGACTTGCTGGTGGAGTGCCGTACTCGGGCACACTCCAGCGGGCTACTGGGGCTCTCTTCCATCGGAGACACTCATGTGGAAGTCACACCCCACAAAACTATGAATTCGTCAAGAGGCGTAATCAAAGATCAAGCTTTGGCAGAACTGTCAGAAGATGAACTTGTAAGGAACCTTAAGTCTCAGGGGGTGACCTGCGTCAGGCGCTTCGCTTCCAAGCGAGGTGGTGGGGAGATCCGTCTCCCTACCATCATCCTGACGTTTGGCACCCCCACCCCTCCTACTACCATCTGGGGAGGTTACTACTCCCTGAGAGTGAAAAAGTACGTCCCTCTTCCCCTCCGGTGCTTTAAGTGCCAAAAGTATGGCCATGGGCAGAAGACATGCCGTCAGGCAGAGGCTTCATGCGCCCGTTGCACTAGGCCCGGACACTCTGCTGAGTCCTGCACAGCCACCCCCCTGTGTGTGAATTGCCAGGGGGCGCATATGGCTTCGGATAAGAAATGCCCTCGTTGGATATCCGAGTGCAAGATTCAGCAGGTGCGTGTGGAGAAGGGGCTGTCCTTTCTGGATGCCAAAAAACTGGTTGAAGGCCCTGGTGCAGCTGCGGCTGCCCCAACCTCTAACACCTCAGTGTATACTTTTAGTGCAGCGGTGGCAGGCAAGCGCCCCACCAAAGACTTTTCATGTCAGACCCCAACTTCTTGGTTGGGGGCGGAGCCTCGGCTCATCTCGCCCCTGGATAGTAACCCTCCTCCGGTGGTGACAAGGAGCCAGGGAACGCAGAAGGCGGACACTGCCGGTCCGGTTGTGCCGCCTTCTGTTGCCCCTAAGCCTCAGCCCCCACCCAAACCTGTTAGTCAGTCAACTCCAAAGGCTTCTGGCTCTGGTCAGCCTTCTAAGGCCGCTAACTCTAGCGGCAGGAACGCTGCCCAGGACCAGAAGTCTAAGAAATATATGGGACCGCTGTGCGCACGGGCCCAGAAGGGGAACACAGATGTGCCCCTTCAAAACAAATATGCTGCACTGGAGGAGCGGATGGAGGGAGTGGAAGTTGTTGTTGCTGATGCTGCAGCAGCTCCACCCCCCTTCCTCTCCGAAGAACCAGAGGAGGCCCGGGAGCCGGCCCCCCTCTGTTTCTTCAACTCCTTCCAAGGTAAAGGAAAAAGGGGGGAAAAACTCCTTACCCCCAGATCAGACTTAATCATGGACTCTTTGCTTCAGTGGAATTGTCGTGGTTTTCGAGCTAACTTTGAGGAATTACGTCTTTTAGTCAAGTTCTATAACCCCTCAGTCATATCTCTTCAGGAGACTTACCTGAAGACTTCTGACCCTGTGTCTTTTAATGGTTTTAATGTTATACATAAAGGCTCTGATTCGGAGAGGCGCTCGGGTGGAGCGGCTCTTCTCATTAGTAGCCAAATTGTATGTAGCCCCGTTAGCATCGACACCTGTCTTCAGGCTGTCGCTGCTCGGGTTACCTTAAAAAAGACCATAACCATATGCAGTATTTACCTGCCACCATCACTGCGGGTCTGTAGCAATGATATTTTTCACTTAGTAGATCAACTGCCCCCTCCCTTTATTCTCATGGGGGATTTTAACGGTCATGCTCACCTTTGGGGTAGTGACCACTATGATGGCAGAGGTCAGATGTTAGAAGATGTTTTTTCTCAACTTAACCTATGTGTCTTTAACGATGGCTCACCTACATACTCTAACTCAGGTTCCGGATCTAGTTCTGTTCTAGACCTCACTGTGTGTGATCCTTCTCTCATGCTGGACTTTGACTGGAAGGTTCACGACGACCTGTGTGGTAGTGACCACTTCCCAGTAGTCCTGTCATCGGTCAGCTGTGAGGAGGATTCGCCGGTGGGGCGCTGGAATCTCAAGAAAGCTAACTGGTCTCTGTTTGCCTCTCTCTGTCAGTCTCGTCTTACAGAGGAGGTGGTCATGTCAGCTGAAGAACCTGTTTCTTGTTTTACTTCTATTTTGTTGGAGGTTGCAGGTGAAACCATCCCTAGGACTTCCACATCACTCCCTCGGAAGCCGAGAGTACCATGGTTCAATGAAGAGTGCCGCAAGGCCCAAACAATGCGCAAATCTGCTCAGCGACGTGCATTTCGTAATCCGTCGCAAGCAAATATTTTAACCTTTAAAAGACAGCGGGCGAAAGCCCGTTATATTTTTAAACGTGAACGCCGTGCTTCCTGGAGACGCTTCGTCTCATCTTTATCTTCGACTCCGTCCCAAAAAGTCTGGAAGGCTGTTCGAAGAATTAGGGGCAGGGGTGGCTCGGCTTCTGTCGGCCATCTTAGAGATGGTGCCAGTTTGGTCACAGATAAAAAGGCTGTGGCCAATTTGCTTGCCTCCACCATTGCCCATAATTCTTCAGCAGAGCATTATTCACCTTTCTTCCAGAGAGAGAAGGAGAAGCGAGAATCTTGTGCTTGTGATTTTATATCGGATAACATGGAAGACTATAATGCCCCTTTTTACGTTTTCAGAATTGCAGCAAGCCGTGCAGAAATGTACTGACTCTGCTGCTGGATTAGATACCATCCATTATCAGCTCATAACACATCTGCCTGAGGATTCACTCCTTGTACTTCTCAAGGCCTTTAACCATATCTGGATAACCGGTCATTTTCCGCCATCTTGGCGCCAGGCTGTGGTTGTGCCAATTCCCAAGCCGGGTAAGGATCCTTCCGACCCGGGCAACTACCGGCCAATAGCTTTGACATCATGTTTATGTAAAACTATGGAACGCTTGGTCAACGCCCGACTGGTGTGGCATCTTGAGTCACAGGGTCTCATCACAGACCTCCAGTGCGGTTTCCGGCGCTTCCGTAGTACAACTGACCATCTAGTCCGCTTTGAGTCTTTTATCCGAGATGCTTTTGTCAACAAGCAGCATGTCTATGCAATTTTCTTTGATCTTGAAAAGGCATATGACACTACCTGGAAGCATGGTATAATGTCTGATTTGTCGGACATGGGTTTTAAAGGGCATCTGCCCGTTTTTATTCACAATTTTTTGTCCAACAGGTCGTTCCATGTCCGTGTGGGCTCCACCCTCTCCGACTCCTTTGAACAGGAGATGGGTGTCCCGCAGGGCAGTATTCTATCTCCTGTTTTATTTAGCATTAAAATAAATAACATTGTAAAGGCCGTCAAGGATGATTCTGAATGCTCTTTGTTTGTGGACGACTTTGCTTTGTGTGCACGAGGTCGAGGACTTGCGTCCCTTGAGAGGCGCTTACAGCTGTGCGTTGATCGCATCCAGGGGTGGGTGTCTCTCAATGGATTCAGATTCTCGCCCTCCAAGACAGTCTGTGTGCATTTTACTAACCAGACGAAATTTTTTCCAGAACCTAGCCTGAGCATTGCTGGAGTGCCAATTAAGGTGGCCGAAGAGGCTAAGTTTTTGGGGGTCATCTTTGACAAAAGATTGACCTTCTGCAACCATGTTAACTACCTTAGAACCTCTTGTCGGAAGGCCCTCGACATTCTTCGTGTCGTTGGTCGTACTGACTGGGGTGCAGACCGCATCGTCTTACTTCGACTGTACCGGGCCCTTGTTCGGTCCAAACTGGATTACGGCTCTGTGGTATATGGCTCGGCTTCCAAGTCTGTTCTGCAGCGTCTGAACACAATTCACCATCAAGGTCTGCGCATATGTCTGGGAGCCTTCAGGACATCTCCAGTTCCTAGTCTGTATGCAGAGGCAGGGGAGCCTTCTCTCAGGCTCCGCCGCATCCGCCTCATGCTCAGCTACGTTCTGAAGCTGAAGGCCCATCCAGAAAATCCTGCCTATGATTGTGTTTTTAACCCGTCGTTTGCAGAGATTTACGATGCCCATCCGGGAGCTGTCCGTCCACTTTCCTTCCGTGTCCGACCTCATCTGCAGGCGGCCGGAGTGGACCTGGACAAAGTTTCGGAATCTCTGCAACACGTCACTCCACCCTGGCTACTACCAGTTCCTGACATCTTGCTGGACTTGACTGCCCACAAGAAGGATTGTACTCCACCAGCCATATACCAACAGAGCCTCAATGAACTCCTTTCAATTTTTCCTGGCTATTGTCGTCTTTATACGGATGGGTCCAAGTCTGAGGATGGAAGAGTGGCTGCGGCTGCAGTGTCCTCTCGCCATCCTAGACGCCCATTTAAGCTCCGTCTCCCTGGCCATTCCTCTGTATTTAGTGCAGAACTACAGGCCATTCTGCTAGCACTCAAGCATGCCTATCAGTCTCGGGAAAGGAACTTC
Source organism: Semisulcospira habei (assembly GCA_036245525.1). Lineage (NCBI taxonomy): Eukaryota > Metazoa > Mollusca > Gastropoda > Semisulcospiridae > Semisulcospira > Semisulcospira habei. The sequence continues at coordinate 213,596,121 of BTPG01000005.1, forward strand.
CTGATTCTGTCTGACTCTCTTTCTGCCCTGCAGGCCCTTCAGGGCGCGGGAACAGACCATCCACTGCTGGTGCAGATTAGAGAGCTCTACGCGGACTTGATGAAGGAATATTATGACATCATTTTTATTTGGGTCCCAGGCCATGTGGGCATCGAAGGCAACAGAATCGCAGATTCTGCTGCCAACAGTGCCCGCAGCGACCCTGTCCCTGACACACAGACTGTCTATAGTGATTTTAAACCTGTTATTAGTGCGTACATAGCCCGCGAGTGGCAGTCCGAGTGGGACAAAGAGGAAGGGAACAAGCTTCATGAAGCTCTTCCTAAGTTGTCGGACAGTCTACCTTTCCGCTGCGGCAGCCGCCGTGAGGAGACTGTCCTTGCTCGGCTCCACATCGGGCACACATATGTTACGCACTCTTACTTACTTAAACAGGATGAGCGTCCATGGTGTTTTGCCTGTGATGAGCAGTTTTCTGTTCGACACTTTTTGCTGTATTGTGCTGACCTAATTGACACCAGATATAAACACTTAACAGCAGACTCCTTGAAGGTTTTGTTCCGGGATGTTCCCCCGGACAAAATCTTCAATTTTTTGAGAGAATGCAATATTTTTAACAAGATCTGAGCATTCATAGACTATGTGAATTTTTTTATTTGCCCTTTTTGAGAGTCTGTAGACGTTTCTTTTCCAGACATGTGCGACATTTTAGCCTGAGATTTTTAATCTATATTTACATCTTGTCTTAAGACCTTGCTTTTAGTCTGGCTGACCAGATTTTTACCCATCCCGCCGTGAGATGGCCTTAGTCGCCTGCTCGGCGTTAAACCCAAATAACTAACTAATTTTTCAGACTGACCTCGAGACCAAAGAGCTGAGCAGCATCTGCGAAGCATGACGTGATGCGCTGCAGGGCTCTCTCTGTGTGTGCAACGAGGGCAGCGTCATCAGCAAAAACTGCTCACAAATCAGTTGGTCTAGGGTTTTGGTGTGGGCCTGCAGTCGTCTGAGGTTGAACAGGCTGCCATCGAGACGATACCTGATGTACACTGCGTCGTCATCTTTGAGGTCCACTGTGGCCTGCTTCAACATCATGCTAAAGAGGTGGTGATGAGGGTCGGTGCCAATGCGCAACCCCGCTGTATACCGTTGAGAATAGCGAATGTTTCTGATAGGTCATTGCTGAGTCTGACCTGGCCTTGCTGGTCCATGTGTAGCTGGACTATCTTGCTGAGGAACTTTGGGGGACAGCCAAGTCGCTCCAGGATCTGCCACATGCCTTGCCTGCTCACTGTGTCGAACGCTTTTGTTAGGTCGACAAACGTTATGTGCAGCCCTTTGTTCTGCTCGCGGCACTTCTCCTGAAGCTGTTTCAGCACAAAGACCATGTCGGTGGTGCTCCTGTTCGCTCAGAAGCCACATTGGCCCTCTGGGAGGTAGTCTTTGGCGATGACAGGTACAAGCCGATTCAGGAGCAGCCTTCTGAGAATTTTCCCGGCAAATAACAGCAGATAATTCCACGATAGTTGGAGCAGTCAGACGTCTCGCCTTTGTTTTTGTACAGGGTGATAACGACTGCAATCACGGAGACTCTTTGATAGTGTTCCTTCCTCCCAGCAGCAGAGAAAGAGGTCGTGGAGCTTGTTGTGCAGTGCTGGGCCTCCATGTTTCCAGATCTCTTGCCACTCTTGAGCTGGTGGATGGCTGTGAGAGTCTCTTCAGCGGTGGGTGGTTCCTCCAATTCAACTTTTACTGGGAAGTGTGGGATTTGGAGGATGACTGCTTCTTGAACAGTGCGCTCAGCCCTGAAGAGGCTCTGAAAATACTCCGACCAGCGGTTCAAGATGGAGGTATTATCTGTGAGCAATGCCTGTCCATTATCGCTTCGCAGGGACTCTGTACCAGGTGCCTGGGGCCATACTCTGCTTTCAGTGCTTCGTAGAATCCCCTGTAGTCACCGTTGTCAGCGCAAAGCTGGGTTCTCTGTGCGAGTATGGTCCACCACGCGTTCTGGAGATCTCTGAGCTTGCGCTGGAGACTGCCGCAGACGAGGCGGAAGGCAGACTTCTTCACAGGGCAGGAAGGCTGGGCTAGGTGGACCTGATGGGCGGCTCCTTTTTTTGCTAGGAGTTCCTGGATCTCTACATCGTTCTCGTCAAACCAGTCTTTGTTCCTCTTTCTAGCGATACCCCAGACTTCTGCAGAGGATTTTTGCAATAGCAGTTTTCAGTTCTTCCCAGAGTGTTTCAGGGGAGGAGTTTGCTTGGTCCGCTGTGTCTTTGAGCCTGCGCTGTAAATCTGTTTGAAAGGCAGCTTTCACATCGTCACGCTGAAGGCTGGCAGCATCAAGCTTTGTCTTGGAGGGGGGGGGGGGTGGCATTGCTTGGGTTTCGTCTTGAAGTGGTGCCTGAGTTTGCAGCGGACAAGGCGGTGTTCAGTGTGACACTCTGCGCTGGACATTACTCTAGTGAGGAGGACGTCGCTGCAGTCCCTCTGACGCACTATGACATTGTCGATAAGGTGCCAGTGTTTGGAGCGAGGATGCATTTAGGAGGTCTTTTGACTGTCCTTTTGCTGGAAAGTAGTGTTGGTGATAACCAGTTGCTGCTCTGCACAGAACTCCAACAGTAGGCGGCCATTAACATTGCAGTTCCCGACGCCATGCATGCCGAGGACTCCTTTCCAGGCTTAAGAGTCCTGGCCCACTCTGGCGTTGAAGTCGCCAAGGATGATTTCTTTGTCCTCTGCAGAGGTGCTCTTTAGGAGGCTGCGCAGGTCAGTGTAGAATTTGTCTTTTTATGCAGGCTCTGCCAGGAGGGTTGGGGAGTACACACTGAGAAGGGTGACGTGTTGCTTGTTTCTCAGTGGGAGGCGCATGGACATGATGCGGTCTGAGTGACCCGTTGGTAGGTTTTCCAGCTTAGTCACAATGGAGGTCTTGACCATGAAGCCCACGCCTGAGAGACGTCTTTTTATGCAGGCCTGCCTGACCAGTAGAGGGTGTAGCCAGCGCCAAGTTCTTGGAGGCTGCCTTCGTCCGGAAGGCGTGCTTCGCTGAGCGCGGCGATGTCGATGTTTAACCTCCGCAATAAATGGGCAATGAGGGCGGAGTCACGTTCAGGGCGTCCGCTGTCTGCTGTGTCGCCCATGGTTCGGATGTTCCAGCATGCTACGTTGAGTCCGTTTGTGGTCGTCATGAGAGTGGATCCGTTATTTTTTCTTGTTTTCTGACCGCAGGAGAAGATGCCCGTTGACCGCGGCTAGACAACTGGAGTTACGAGGGGACGAGCTTTGGTTAGGCCACCTTTTCTAGGCCCCTCTCCGTGTAAAGAAAGCAGTGCTGTCCCATGAGAAGGCTGCTTGGTCGTTCAGGGTGTGCCGAGTGACGTTGTCATCCCCAGGTCAACATCAGGCGACCAATATCCTGAACCACCTGCATGCAGGTTTGAGACTGCGGCTTCCAGTGACATCTATCACCTGCCGTTTCGCCCCTCGTCCGTCGCTACATGACTTGGAAAGGTCGGTGTCATGGTCCGTGGACGTTTCCTAAAGCCTGCGCGGTGGAGCGTTTTGGTGGAGTACAGTGTGCGCGGTACTGGCCCCACCCTTTAAACCCTTGGTTCGATTGCCATGGCCTAGCAAGCTGGGACGATGGCATCAAGGTCCTCGGGTCGTAGGTTTTATATCAGACTGTCCTTGTCCTAGTCTCTGGCTCAAAAACCTTCCCAGGAGACATGGGGGCTTTGATGTCAGAGTTTTCCTCCCTTAGCCTTTCCGCAGCCAAGCGGCCAGGCCTGCAAGGCAGCAGGACAATGATGAATTTTCGAGGTTCTCTCCTCTAGATCCGCCGTGTTTAGCCTGGGGGCTCGTGCTACCCAGTTTTTGGGGTAATCTCGGAGAGGATGTGGCCAGAGACCACGCACGGGCATAGCATCCTCTAGTGTAATTACAGCCGTGTTAGTGTCACCCACAGTCGTTTTAGGGTCATCCACAGTCGTGTTTGTGTAATCCATAGTCGTTTTAGTTACTGCACTGACTAACATCGGCCGACATCGGTCCGAAGACCTTTTACGCACTGGCGTAATTGTTTTACAAACAGTGAGTTTGGTTTGGTACCTCGCTTTGATAGGCGATTAGTAATGGGACAGTTACATGCACTGGCGTAATTGTTTTTCAGTCAGGTTGGCGTTGAAGCTGGCTTTGAGAAGCGGTTAGTAATGTAACAGTTACATGCACTGGGGTAATTGTATAACAAACAGTCAGGTAGGCGTTGAAGCTGGCTTTGAGAAGCGGTTAGTAATGTAACAGTTACATGCACTGGGGTAATTGTATAACAAACAGTCAGGTAGGCGTTGAAGCTGGCTTCGAGAAGCAGTTAGTAATGGAACAGGTACATGCACTGGGGTAATTGTATAACAAACAGTCAGGCTGACGTTGAAGCTGGCTTTGAGAAGCAGTTAGTAATGGAACAGTTACATGCACTGGGGTAATTGTATAAGGTCAAGGTCACATCTGCCATATTTGATTTCACAGACTATTGTGTAGAGACTAGCTAAAAAACCGCTGTACTGATTTGCTCTGAAATTTACAACATGATGTCTTCCCCTAGTATTTGGTGTTATTAACAGTGTTACGATTATGGTTGTGTTGTTTTGTGAGGGCGTGCGTGCATGGATCGTGGGTGGCGATCCGACGTTTTCTTTGAGCTATCGCGATGCCTAGTCACGTGCCTTTTCCGTGAGTTTCACTTTCGTTTGCAGGTGGTGCGGTCTTGAGTGTCTGTTGCCGCACGGAGTTGAGTCAGGAAAGATCTAGATGATACTTCAATATTCTTTTGTTTACAGCGCGCGTGTGTTAGCGGTTAGTATCCGTGCACTTATAGCTTGTTTACCAGACTGTACGGTCAAGGTCGCGACCTGTTTCGTGTACGCATGCGTGAAGTTAGGATGAGTGGGGATTCACCTATTTTTTAGCTAGTAAATAATAGCCAGACTTTTACAGAATATTCCAGTCTGAATATACCTTTGCGTTTTAGTTGCGTGTTTTGTTCTGATTGGTTGTGTTGTACGATTTTGCTCGATTGTGCTAGAAAACATACCACTATAAAAGATCGTGCTAGGAAGCATCCGTGTACATTGTCCAGTCGTAGGATTGCGATGTAACAGAGTCTGTACATTGTTCAGTCGTAGGATTGCGATGTAACAGCATCGATACAGTGTTCAGTTGTATAATTGCAGTGTATCGAAAAAGACATGGACGTTGAGAGAGCTACGCAAGATATCATGCTTCATTTGTCAGAGAGGGAGTTGTGCAGTGAGTGGTGATGTACATTGTATGAGAGATGCATTGTGTCAAAGTGTGAACTTTTGGACGAGAAGATATTGTTCGTGAAATTGTGAACGCTTTTCGTGGAAATCGCATCGCTGTAATAAAATATTGTTGAAACTGTTACTCCAGTATTGTCTACATCCTTAAGCCACGTGTGACGGATTGCAGCTGAACGAAGGTTATTTGAAAAGAACTCTACGTGCGTGTGTCTGGTGTGTTTACATACTACGACTACAAATCCACCGCGTAACATTTTGGCGACCCCGACGAGATCTTCTTCAGTTGGTTCAGTGGAAAGGGTAGCAGGAGAAAACAGCCAGCAGTGAATAGCAGATATGGCGACATCAGAAATGGAGACATTCCTGAAAATTGAAAAGGAATGTGGACTCGAAGGAGCTCAACTCCTCGAGTTTGTACAGGAGAGAGAAAAGGAGAGACTAGAGCAAGAAGAAAAGAGACGAGAGAGAGAAGAAAAGGAAAGACTGGAGAGATCGGAGAGAGAAGAAAAGAGACGAGAGAGAGAAGAAAAAGAAAGACTGGAGAGAGAGGAGAGAGAAGAAAAGAGACGAGAGAGAGAAGAAAAAGAAAGACTGGAGAGAGAGGAGAGAGAAGAAAAGAAACGCGAGAGAGAAGAAAAAGAGAGATGGGAGATAGAAGAAAGAGCGAAAGAACGTGAAATCAGGAAGCTCGAAATTCAAGCAGGAGAAGCAGAGAAACAGCGAAGAGAGGCAGAGAAACAGCGAGAAGATGAGAGAAAAGAAGCAGAGAAACAGCGACAACATGAAATTCATTTAAAACAGATGGAGATTGAGGCACAGAGCCAGAGGGTTTCCGAAGCAACAGCCTTAGCCAGCAGAGAGCAAACAGCCCGTGCGCCAAAGCATCCACCTTTCATTGAAAACTCAGATAAGATGGACGCTTATCTGGAGCGATTCGAGCGTTTCGCAAGCAGTAATAACTGGAAAGAAGAGACTTGGGCTATCAAGCTGAGTGCACTTCTAACTGGCAAAGCACTTGAATTTTATACCCGCCTACCGAGAGAAGAAGCCGAAGATTATACACAATTGAAAGCCGCCCTGCTGAGACAATATGACTTCACAGAAGAGGGTTACAGGCGACGATTTCGGAACTGCAAGCCTGAAGAAGGAGAAACACCCGGCCTATTCATTGAGAGAATCAGAAGTTACCTGGAGAAATGGATAGAGCTGGCTGGTTTAAACAGAGAGTACCAAGACCTGTGTGACCTCATCATTAAAGAGCAAGTTTTTAACGCATGTTCTAAAGACCTGGCCGCCCACCTCAGAGAGCAAAAAGATCAATCCCTAAAGGCCCTGGCCGACTTTACTCAACGATACCTTGACGCTCACAACATGAAGTTCGGGTCCAGTAATCAGCAGCGTGTGTCTGCACCAGCAGAGGAAATCCACAATGTGAGAGATACCCGGAAATACAAGCCAGTGGAGAACCTGACATGTTTTCTCTGCGGAAAAAAAGGTCACAAAGCAATACGGTGTCCTTCTAAAGATGTTCCTCGAGGCGACAACATCAGAAGACCTAACCAAGATCGCGGGATAGCATCCAGAAGTAATACTACGTCTCAACACAGAGCCGCCGCTGTACTAGCAAATGATGTGACGTCATCCAGTGACTTCGAATCTAGAGAAAAACAGGCGACACCGGAGCTGATTGAATCTTGCAGAAAGAATGGACGCATCCCAGTAGGAGATGGGACTACATTCTTACCAGTCTCGAACATCGCGCTGCCTGAGAATGAAATGCAGAATATGCCCGTGGTGTCAGGATTTGTCGGCAAAGCATCAGTGAGAGTGTTGAGAGACACTGGTTGTAGTTGCGTCATCGTGAAAGAAGACCTAGTAGCTGAAGATCAGAAGCTACAGGAGTGGACCACCCTCATTTTGGCTGACGGTACTGTAAGGATCACCCCCCTCGCCAAAGTCAGTGTTAACACCCCGTATCTAACAGGAGAGGTGAAGGCGTTGTGCGTGAAAACACCAGTCTACGACCTTATCATCGGAAACATTGATGGTGCCAGAAACGCAGACGATCCAGATCCAAAGTGGAAATCTGAAACCTGTGCAGTTACGAGAGGTCAGGAAGAGAAGAGCCACCACACCATCCCTCTAAAAGTGGCTGACAACATACAAACAGCCATGGTGAAAGAGAAGTTGGAAGTAGAACAGCGAGCAGCCATTGATCGTATGCAGCAAAAACAGGCGCAAGATTTGGACAGTCTGCGGGACGACGTTGAGTGCCACCGTGAAGAACAAATGGGGTTGCTGAATCGCCGGGTGAACGAGGACCGCGAGCGAGACGGAGCTCCTCTGACAAAGGAGATGTTGAAGCTGCAGGAAGAGGATAACGAGAGAGGTAACCAGAAACTGGTGTATGAACATAAAAATCAAGAGGTCGTCGAAGATTTGATCACCATGAGAGAGACGATGCAGAGCCTACTCATTGATGAGGACGATGATGGCAATGTCGATAGAGTGATTGTAACGAAGGTGTTTTTAGTGTTGTACTGAATTAAATTGTTACATATATGAACGTTTATGGAATGAGTGTGCGTGGGCTTTCTGCCAATCTGTATAAAGATGGGTGTTCTGTCTCAGTTTACTAGACTCTTTCATCCACCACACACGCGCTTACAAACAAGGACAAAGGCCACACAGTTATCTCTCTTTGCCCTCTGTTTAACTTTTTCTCATACACTCATAGCATACATTAAACCACACAATTCACATCATATAAACCAATCTACACAAATAACTAACAAGTGGCATATAGGTTATTCACAACTTCGGCGCTCACACATTCACTCGCTACCGTAGAGGTCGTTGTCTCTCTCGAGAGACGTCACTCGACTCCTCTTTATACTAGTGTCGACACAGTCTATGATGTCACATCGACGACTTGGCGGAGATTCCCAAACTGACTATTACTAGTCAATGACTACTCACAGATTTAGAACATTCCTAGGCGTGAAATTATCAACGGCGCTAGGCGACAATAGCTACACTGACGGAACACCGCATGTGGTCCTGTAGCACGAATGTGTGGCTTACTTCGCTACCGTTGCTGCTCGTAGCACCAGTGATGGTAGGACGAAGGAGAGATGAAGGCTTGATGATGTCCGCATCCGGTCACGTACGTGATGCTCTCAGGACAGCTTCATCGGCCCTACACCAGGGGTTTCCGCTCCGTACCGGCCCCGCTGTACACAACATTTATACACTCATAAATGTTCGCTCTTATACCTAAAAAGTCTGAATGTGTCTTCGACACATTATTATTCTTCAGAGCGCTCTAGATCATTCCCTCTGAAAAATGTCTTCTTTATGCCACCATACTACAGTCACTATTGTCACAATTCTTATGACAATTCCTATAGCCACTTTAACACAGTGCACACATTTTGCGTACCTGCACCCAATGGATTATGAGCCAAATATTACAATCACAGCTGACCTTCAATTTATAACATATTACTGCACATTCATTCATCATTAGATATACCTAATTATATACTGAATTACATTTCTATTTCCGTCCCACATTTTCACACATGAATAAATACAACATAACATCATAGTTTTAAACTGTATCACATATAATAGTTACACGACCAAACAAGTATTGACACGAGCCATCGCACTTCCTTCAAACATGCGCTCCTCTGCACTCTAATCATAATAATTCATAAAAAGCAATACTTTCCCTTTTCGTCTGACTAGCCTTACAGGTCATTATAAATACCGGTAATAAAAGAATAAATACCTGTATTCAATATACAGCTATCGAATTCTCTAGCCAGAATTCTTCCTCAGAGCCCTAACGAAAACGACCGCTCGGCTCGACTGGTATAGCATCTCTAACTGGCAATTATTCCCGATACCACACTGTCACTCCCACACGTGACACGTGAACATCGCTCACCGCTACATTACCGCACGTGAACATTGCTTAACTGTACCTTACCGCTCGTGAACATTCGGTCCAACTGCTAATGACGTCACACCATCGTCCGACCGAAACCTGCCCCAAAGCCGCTCGTTACAGTGATGTCCCCCAAAATGAAGCTCAGCCTCTCTGCGGACGTAGACGCGACTATCAGGAAAGCCAACGAGAGCCGCAAGAGCAGTGAGAACGGAAAAGATGACGACAGCGCCGACAAAGAAGAAGCAGCTGATAAGAAAGGTAGTGAAGATGACGCGGGGGAGGCAAAGGTCAACAGCCATGTTGTGAAGAGTAAAAGTGAGCCGATGTTGGAGATGAGAGATGATTATGGTGATAATTACGAAAATACAGAGGAGGAGGAAAAGCTGGTCTACGACGAAGCGGAAATTATGAGACTGATCGACAGCGATAAGCCGACAGTGTTCGACCCAGAACCAGTAACCTTTGAACTGTGTGAACTGTGAACTGTATTCATGATTTGACATTGTTCCAGAGGTGATTTTTGACATTTATTTTGTTAGTTTAATCTATGGTTCGTAGAACTTTAAAGCTGTTTACCTGTGCAGGACAGTGTGAAGGAGCATGTTTTTTTTTTGGGGACATTTTGGAAAGAACTGTGAGTTAATTATTTTTGTGTAGTTGATTTGATTTTATTTTCGATGTGAAATTTGTATTGTTTTCGGTTTTTGCGTAGGTTTAGACAACCACAATCGTATTTTTGGATTTGAGAAGAAATTTTGTGAAATTTCGTTCTAAAAGGGGGGGGGGGGGTAATGTTACGATTATGGTTGTGTTGTTTTGTGAGGGCGTGCGTGCATGGATCGTGGGTGGCGATCCGACGTTTTCTTTGAGCTATCGCGATGCCTAGTCACGTGCCTTTTCCGTGAGTTTCACTTTCGTTTGCAGGTGGTGCGGTCTTGAGTGTCTGTTGCCGCACGGAGTTGAGTCAGGAAAGATCTAGATGATACTTCAATATTCTTTTGTTTACCGCGCGCGTGTGTTAGCGGTTAGTATCCGTGCACTTATAGCTTGTTTACCAGACTGTACGGTCAAGGTCGCGACCTGTTTCGTGTACGCATGCGTGAAGTTAGGATGAGTGGGGATTCACTTATTTTTTTTAGCTAGTAAATAATAGCCAGACTTTTACAGAATATTCCAGTCTGAATGTACCTTTGAGTTTTAGTTGCGTGTTTTGTTCTGATTGGTTGTGTTGTACGATTTTGCTCCATTGTGCTAGAAAACATACCACTATAAAAGATCGTGCTAGGAAGCATCCGTGTACATTGTCCAGTCGTAGGATTGCGATGTAACAGAGTCTGTACATTGTTCAGTCGTAGGATTGCGATGTAACAGCATCGATACAGTGTTCAGTTGTATAATTGCAGTGTATCGAAAAAGACATTGACGTTGAGAGAGATACGCAAGATATCGTGCTTCATTTGTCAGAGAGGGAGTTGTGCAGTGAGTGGTGATGTACATTGTATGAGAGACGCATTGTGTCAAAGTGTGAACTTTTGGAGGAGAAGATATTGTTGGTGAAATTGTAAACGCTTTTCGTGGAAATCGCATCGCTGTAATAAAATATTGTTGGAACTGTTACTCCAGTATTGTTTACATCCTTAAGCCACGTGTGACGGATTGCAGCTGAACGAAGGTTATTTGAAAAAAACTCTACGCGCGTGTGTCTGGTGTGTTTACATACTACGACTACAAACCCACCGCGTAACAAACAGAATGAATTCACTACCTCTAATGTGAATGTCGCAGATGCCTTATTTGTGTAAGCCTTTGTGCCGGCAATACCTCATAAACCACAGGCCCGATTTCATTAACACATTACTTGATGATATTTTGACTTAACCCCTCCAGAGCGGCGAAACTCTCAACAGGATCCATCTGAAAGCGACATAGATCCTCATGAGCCCCTCGGTTGCAGTGACACATGAGGATAATGGTTCTTGCTAATATAACTTTTAATTCATATATTTATTGGACGGCTGGGGTTGTTTGGGACTAAATTGTGAGAGATTTCAGAGCAATACACAGTGTCAGTGAAGAGGTTAAGGCAGACATGTCAAACACTACATTCATGTCGCTACATCAGATATGTCAAACACCACATTCATGTCGTCACATCAGATATGTCAAACACCACATTCATGTCGCTACATCAGATATGTCAAACACCACATTCATGTCACTACACCAGATATGTCAAACACCACATTCATGTCACTACATCAGATATGTCAAACACCACATTCATGTCGCTACATCAGTTCAAGATGAAGCGCATAGTTGTTGGGGGTGCTTTCAGACAGACAACACGCTGCGTTACCGTCCGCGGGGAAAGGGTGGGGCTAAAATGCGGGTCCAAGAGCAAACCTTGATGGTGTGACGGCAAATGGCTGTCAGTACAAATAAAGTCACCGATCATCCATGCGTGCGTGCATTCATGTGGGTTTGTCTAAAGCAATTTTTCAGGGACTATAACATCCATAAACTTTAAACTGGACACAACTGTAGTTTACAAGAATACATTCACAAACACATTTCAGTTTTTACAAACAGTTCAAGGTCATGATAGGTCAATGTATTTGTAAAGATGTCATTTTTCTTACTATCATTTACATCCCCCCCCCCTCCCCACCAACCCCTCCCAAACAAAAATTCTTTATTCGCAAAGTTGACAATACCTTAGTATGCTTTCTACATTATGAATACTATTCCGAACGACCTTTTGAATGTAAAGGAGGGTTTCCAATAGTCAAGGGGGTCTGGGGGGGGGGGGGAGGGAGATGGTGGTGGCTGTGGTGGTGATGGTTGTTGTGGTGGTGGTGTGTGTGTGTGTGAGGGTGGGTGCGGGGGGGGGGGGGTCCAAACTCTCAAAAATGGCAAATTATGAGTCAATTTTAAAATGTTTTTGAAACCAGGGGTTTCCAAATCTCAGGACCCCCCACACCCTCCAGAATTCGCTTTTCTACATATCAGGAACTTAAAAAGAAGTACACAACAGAAAAAGAAACACGATTAGAAAGACGGGTACAACACAATTTATTAATATTTCGGGTATAGACCCTTTGTCAAAATAGACAAAGAAACAGAGAGATTAGCTGCTACTTATCTTCCTTGCAGAAGGAATGTGGTAACTGAAGGAGGTGACGTAAAGTAAAAGAAAAGGAAGTACAAAAGTACGGAAAAAGTAAAATTGACGTCAACGAAAAAAAAAAAAAGAGAGAGACTCAGAGAGAAATTGAACACGAGAGACAAGAGTGTGTGTAAGCGCGCACAGGAGCGAGCAAACGTAAATGCGTGTCAGTGAGGCCAGAGAGAGAGACAATGACGATGACAATGACAATGATTCTTTATTTTACAACGGTGAAAGTTTTGGCTGGCACAACCATTTTTCGAACTTGCCGTTGCTAATCTAATCTACAAATAATGCACAAAGTGTGAAAATATTATATGGAAAAAAAAGAAGAATAAATGATATAAAAACAAAACAAAACCAGCAACAACAACAACAACAAAAACGTGCACACACACACACACACACACACACACACACACACACACACACACACACACACACACACATACACACACACACACACACACACACTGAGTAATATAGGGTCGCAGTGAAAGTATTAAGATAATGACGTGAGGTAATTGAAAATACTGGCTCTAAAATATGAAAGGGTTGTTGATGTTGTAACTTTCCTAGGCAAATTGTTCCACAGGCTATGGCCTGAGAACGCTAAGCTTGTCTTGTAGAGATCGATTCTAGGTCGTGGTACAATAACGAATTGCCTCGATCTTGATTACGTTGGTGATGGAAAGGAAAATAGTTTCTTAATATAATCAGGCATTTTGCTATTCAATGTTTTGAACATAATTATTCCCTTATTGTACATTAAGTGATTTTTCAGGGGAAGAATCTCCAAGGTTTTCAGTTTATTATCGGTAGTTGAGTTAGGATCAGGTAGGATAAGTTTTGCGGCTCTACGATGAAGAGAGTTCAGTCTCTTCAACTGGACCTCGCTTGCTCCATCCCACACTGTAGAAGCATAGTCGATATGTGACCTGATGTGGGCGTTAAGAACAGTTTACGTGTTTCTACATCAGTGATATATTTTAATTTGGCTAAAATGTAAAGTTTCTTTGATATTATGTTGCATATGTTAGTAATATGACACTGCCATTTAAACTGGTTATCTACAGTAACACCGAGAAGACGATGTTCTGTTACTTGACTGATGGGTTTTCCTTGAAGAGACAAGCTGAGTGAGAGAGAGCCTAGCTGGTGCTTTTGACGGGTACTTAATACCATACATTCAGTCTTCGCTGGGTTTAGGATCATGGAATTGTTACTACACCAGCTGTCAATGTCTTGTAGTGCGCTTTGTAGGCGTGTATCAATAATAGATAAATCCTCGTCGGGCATGTGTATTGCAGCATCATCCGCGAACATATCGCATGAAACATTATGATCTTTAATTGTGAGCGGAAGGTCGTTAATGAACAAACAAAATAAAAGCGGGCCTAAAATAGAGCCCTTGGGCACGCCATGCTTGACTAAGCGGTGATTAGAATATATACCATTAAGAAGGACTTTTTGTTTTCTGTCATCCAAGTAGGATTTGAAGAACGTGGCAGCGCTGTTGGTGTATAACGAAATTTTCTTTATCAAAATATAATATTTTTCTAAATCAAAAACTTTACTGAAGTCTAAAAAGACTACACCTGTTAGTTTGGATTCATTGACAGATGCTAACCAGGTGTCTGTCATCCTAATCAGCGCGGTATGTCAGGAATGGTTTGGTCTGAAACCTGACTGCAATGGATGGATAAGATTTCGGTTTGCTAAATATTTAGATAGATGTTTATGAATATGCCTCTCTAAAGGCTTTGACAAAACTGGTAGTAATGAAATGGGACGAAAATTATTAATTTCACTTAGATCTTTTGATTTTGGTAGTGGGATTACTTTTGCATCTTTAAATGCATCCGGAAAACAATTTTGTTTTATACAGAGATTGTAGATGTACGTGAGACTCTCAACGATATATGGAAGAGATGTCTTGAGTATTTTTGAGCTGATCTCATCAGGCCCGGATGACTTTTTATTTTCCATCGAGGTAATTAATCTGCCCACTTCATGAACGGCTACAGGCGGTATAATGAAAGGTTCGTTGTTTTTATTTTTCTGGTTACAGTAGTCTAGTAATTTGACTGGACAAATATACTCATGTGAGTTATTTCCCAGTGGCATTAGTGATTCCGCCACAGAGACAAAATGGTCGTTAAAACTGTTTGCAGTGAGGTGGGGTGGTAAAGACGCACTACTTTTATTTGTACCTTTGGTTACTAAATTTATGGCACGCCATACAGTGGAGGAGTCTTTACTTTGCTTAACTACCTTACTGAAGAGAGATTTTTTTGCTTCTAAAACCATTGATTTTACGCGATTACGCTGTGTTTTGTATAAAGCAAAACGCTTCGTTTTTTTTTTTTTTAGCTCGTCTCTGTGTTCCATAGCCTCTATCAGATCCGCAGTTAGCCAGGGTGGTAAGGCGGCGTACTTAACTCTCTTTTGCTTCAGGGGCGCGTGTTTATTCAGCACACCGAGAAAGACGCGGTACCAGGTGTCCAATGCTTTGTTCGGGTCACTATCGTTATAAACGTCCGTGAACTGTGCTCCATCTAAATCAGTCAAAAAATCAACTTCATTAAAGTTTTTAAATGATCTATAAGTGATGCACGTGTGACCTTGCTTTTTCATTTTGGGAAGTTTTGACAGCCATATGCAGCTAACTGGATAGTGGTCGCTGACACTCAGACTATCAACTTGAGTGTTGCTAACTGGGAGAGGTTTGTTGGTATAGATATGGTCTATAAGTGTGGCTGATGTTGGCGTAATTCTCGAGGGGGATGTCACCATTTGTTGGAGACCGACTAAGGTAGTAGTACACTCCCATGATGGATGAGGTTTCAGAAAGTCAATATTAAAATCTCCAAGAAGCAGAACATCTTTGGTCTGAATGTCTGTTTTATCGATCATGTGTAAAAAGCTATCGTACCACTCAAAGGTGGCTGCAGGGTTTCGATACAGAAACCCGACAAGTAAAGGAGGGGATTTACAGTGTTTGATTTCTACCCAAATACATTATACATCATCCGTTTCTAGATCTTGTCTCCTGCGGGTTATGTGTAGAATTGATTGATGGATATATACCGCTACACCTGTCTCACCCTGGACTGACGGATCTCTCCTAATAATAGACTAATTTGGGATGGTGATGGCTTCATTACTGATGTGGGAGGCCAACCGAGTTTCGGTTAAACCCATTAGATGAAAATAGTCGGGGGAATTAACATAAACACAGACATCTTGAACTTTGTTTGTACGGTGGTAGACATTGAGCTGACCGATACGGAATCTTTTTCCTTTTTTCGATGGTCCGCGCATGGCTTTACAATGTTTAAAGAACCAGGTAACAAAATATCAACACAAAGTACCAAAGCAAAAACTAGAAAACGAATACACATACGAGTAAATATCAACACGAAAAAAAAACAACACAACTAAAATGAAGTTAAATGTCGGTAAGTAAACTGAACGGTTAACTTCAAGAACGGTGTGATGTAGCACCCCCGAAATAAAAATGGAAGTGGAAGTATAGTGACTACAAGTACGAAATCTAAGAAACATACAAGAGTTAATATTAGAGTTCACGTGAAATGAAGTCCATATGCTATTAAAACACACTTGCTTCGCCACTGCAAACATATAATATACGAGTCCGAGAGTGCGGAGTGAATGTGAAAAAAGGTACACCAGTCGTTTGATTTCACTTCGATGATCGTAAACTGAGTCCGAAACAGAACAAGTACAGTAGTCATGCAATTTAAAATATTTGCATAACTTACAGTTTGCAGTGCAAACTCACTGTACTATTATGTGTAACAGTTTCACATATACGACCAAGCACTAGTGCAACCAGGTGTAGCTGTCAACCATGTGTCTCTGTCACATAAGGAATTAATCTTTAAACTACTGAGTCACTGTCAAAACCAGACAACTAAATAAGTCGTTACTATAATGTCAGATCGAGCGTGTTTGATGACACCTTCACACCTACACCCACACACACACACACACACACACACACACACACACACACACACACACACACACACACACACACACACACACACACACACACACACACACACGGAGTGTATATGCGTACCTTTTTTTACTTCCAGCGCCAAGTAGGAACGACTAATCGACCCTGAAAGCCGGAAAGTAGTAACCGACCAGCTGTGCGCGGCGCAGAGCTGATCGGACAAAACCTCCATCAAGAGAGAGAGAGAGAGAGAGAGAGAGAGAGAGAGAGAGAGAGAGAGAGAGAGAGAGAGAGAGAGAGAGAGAGAGAGAGAGAGAGAGAGAGAGAGTGAGAGTGAGTGAGAGAGAGAACAAACGAACGAACGAACGAACGAAACTTTATTTTCCAAGGATTGAGATATTAGGCGCGCAGGCCTTTCTTACAATCTGTCCTTGCTAAGCTACTTAAGGAACACCAACCAAACAACAAAAACTAACTAATAATAAACGTCACACACACGCATACACACACGCACACAGACACACATATACATGTACTCGTGCACATGCGCACTTTTGTACATACACATACACACGTACGTGCGCACATAATTATCTAATACATAAGTAGGTATGATATTTTGTGTACTATCAAAAACAAGTTAGAAAACTGAACAAACAATTTGGAGGCTAGATGGAAAAAAAAGGAAAAAAATTTAAAAAAACATGAAGCGTATTATGTCGAAAAACAAAGAAGAAGAAAGGATCAGCATAATGATGTCTTAGAAAGGTAATCATGTACTCTACTTTTAAACAGAGAGAGGGACGTGGTTTGTTGAATAGTAGGAGGAAGGGAATTCTATAAACGAGCACCTGAATAAGACAGTCTAGATTTGAACAGGTCTATACGAGGCCTTTTTATAGAGAGACTGTTCCTGGAGGTGCTGTATTTTTTTTCAGTTGGCGAAAAAAACCTAGATAAGTAAGGTGGAGCTTTCCCGTTAAGAATTTTGTGCATAAGTACACATTTGTTTAGTGCGAGGTGCTTAACCAGAGGGAGAAGTCCGATGGCCTGCAGCTTGGCATCAGTTGATAAAGACGGATCAGGGAGGATAAGCTTAGCAGCGCGCTTGTATAATGAGTTTATCTTCTTGAAGTGATTTTCACTGCAGCCATCCCATATTGTTGAGGCATAATCAATGTGTGGTTTAATGTAGGCATTACAAAATAGTTTGCGCGTCTTAAGGTCAATGATCGTTTTAAGTTTGGAAAGTAGAAACAACTTTGTGGACAAATGTTTTCTCATATAATATAGGTGGTTATGCCAGCTTAGATCATCATCTATTATTACTCCAAGCAGGCGGTGTTGACTGACCTGCTCAACTGAGATGGAGTCCAAAGAAAGGTTGAGTGATGGAGGTTTGAGCTAATGTTTCTGGCGGGTTGTGATAAGCATGCTTTTTGTTTTTGTGGGATTTACAAGCATGCGATTTTCATTACACCACCAAGAGACTTCATGAAG
This sequence comes from Semisulcospira habei, assembly GCA_036245525.1. Classification (NCBI taxonomy): domain Eukaryota; kingdom Metazoa; phylum Mollusca; class Gastropoda; family Semisulcospiridae; genus Semisulcospira; species Semisulcospira habei. Next base: position 213,614,057 of record BTPG01000005.1, read on the forward strand.
ACTCTCTTGAAGGTTATTTGCAATTTCAGGCACAGTTTTACCAGCGGAATGTAATGTTGAGTCGTCGGCAAACATGTCACACTCAGTCTCACTACACGTTACGTGTAACGGTAGATCGTTAACGAAGAACATTTTCCATTGACATAGTCTGTTTGTGTTCTTTTTGTAAGATAGGAGTTCAGAAACGAAAGAGCTGAGGGGCTCTTTTTGTTTAAGTAAGTGGCAAGCTTTTTCAGTAAGATGGTATGATCGATAGGATCAAACGCTTTTCTTAGATCCAAGAAGACAGCTCCAGCCATTTTATTATCATTTATGCTGTTGACCCACGAATTCACTATTCGTGCGAGTGCAGTGTGGCATGAATGCTTGGGACGAAAACCTGACTGGTAATGATATAATAGGGACCTTTTTTCAAGAAATTCCAGAAGATGTTTGTGAACATGCTTTTCTAGAGGCTTCGAGAGAACTGATAGAAGGGAAATGGGGCGAAAGTTATTAATTTCAGAAGAATCGTTTGCTTTAGGAACAGGCACTATTTTTGATTTTTTGAAAGCTGCTGAGAAGACTTTTTTTTTTTGTATACATAGGTTATAAATGTATGTAAGAGGTTCCACTATGTATGGTTGCGACAGGTCAAGGATATATCCATTGATACCATCACTGCCAGAAGACGTTTCCTTTTTTAGGATAGAAGTGTATTTGCCTACCTCGTGTACAGCAATATCAGGGATGACGAAAATATCATCTGAGGACAATCTTTGCTTACAGAACTTAGTTAGCTTTTCTGGTGTGAAATATATCGACTGATTGCGATTGTGAGAACTGAGTAAGTCTTTGGGGGCTGATAGAAAGTGGTTATTAAACTCCTCAGCGGAGAGGTTTTCTGAAATGGTATTGCACTTTTTACGCTTGTTGTTGGTAAGCGTATTAAGTGCTGTCCAGACAGATGAAGGGTTTCTGTCTTCTTCGACTGTTTTGGTTACAAACGATCTCTGCACCTCTCTAATTAAGTACTTAACTTTATTTCGCAATCTTTTAAATTCATGAAAGTTCTTTTCTTTCTTAGCCTTATTTCTATCATCCATTGCTTGTTTGATTTCGTCGGTTATCCATGAGGGAGGCTGGCGGGATCGGACTCGCTTTCTTCTTACTGGCGCATGTTTGTTTAGCACCCCTAGGAACAGATCAAGTAAGAGAGAGACAGCCTTATCTGGGTTGGTACAATTGTACACTTCATGAAACGGTGTAAGGCTAAGATCGTGTAAAAACATCTTTGTTTAGTTTTTTTAAAAGACCTATAGGTAATGTACACATGCTGATCCTTCTTTTGTTTGGACGTCTTGAGAGAGAGAGAGAGAATCAATGAATCAATGAATCAATGAATCAATGAATCTTTATTTTACAATGGTGAAGATATTAACACAGTCAGTGACTATGTCATTTTTCGTACCTGCCGTTGCTACAACTACGACTAACTAAGTACAAAGTATACATAAAAAAGAGACATCAAAACACAATAATACAAAATATATAGTCCACTAAACACAAACAAGCGCATACGCCGCGCACAAACGCACTCACGCATCCACACACACACACACACACACACACACACACACACACACACACACACACACACACACACGCACACACACATACACATGATTGTTATAATATACACGGACATTCGTGTGTCTACGAATAACTAGATATTATTATTTGATTAATGTCAGATACTTATAAAGACTTGCCTTGAAACGAGATAATGTTGGAGTGGCTTTAACGTGATGTGGGAGTGAGTTCCACAGTGTGGAGCCCGCAAATGACAAAGTAGATTTAAATATATCTATTCGGGGTTTTGGAACAATATAAAGACCCCTCATGTTCCCAAAGCACGAATCTGATTTTTTAAACAACTCTTTTAGATATTCTGGAGCGCTATGGTTCCACACTTTAAACATCAGTACCCCTTTGTTATATTTAAAATGATTTTGAAGGGGCAGGAATCCAGCTTTACTGAGTTTTTCCTCGGTCGTCAAGTGCGGGTCGGGAAGAATTAATTTTGCCATTCTCCTATGTAAAGAATTTAGTCTTTTTAAGTGGACATCACTGCAACAATCCCACACCGTCGATGCGTAGTTTATATGTGACATGATGTGTGCACTACTGAACAATTTTCTGGTTTCACTATCTGTGTAATACTTTAATTTCGATAACATAAAGACATTTCTAAAGACCGTTTTACATACATTGTCAATGTGCATCTGCCACCTCAGCTGATTATCAATTGTGACCCCCAATAGACGATGTTCGGCTACCTGTTCTATGATGTCGTCGCCGAGTGATAGATTAAGCTTTAAAGGTTTCAACTGGTGCTTTTGGCGTGTTGCAATAACCATAGATTTTGTTTTAGTAGGATGCAGAATCATTGAGTTGACTTTACACCATGCTGATATATCGTCGAGACTTTTTTGAACGCCGTTCTCAACTTCACGTATGTCTTTGTTAGCTGTGTGGATTGAGGTATCATCGGCGAACATATCACACTGTGTTGCTTCGTAGGTGAGACTTAGAGGCAGGTCATTGATGTAAATACAAAATAAAAGAGGACCTAAGATTGACCCCTGCGGAACCCCGAGTTTAACATCTTTAGTAGAAGAGTAGGCTCCATTAGCAATTACTTTCTGTTTTCTGTTTTCGAGGTATGACATAAAAAAGGAAACAGCCATGTCGTTTCGAAGAGAATGCTTAAGTTTGGAAATCAATATTGTATGGTTCACTAAGTCAAAGGCCTTTTTAAAGTCAAGATAAATTACACCTGTCAGCTGCGAATTATTCATATTTGAAAGCCATGTGTCTGTTAATCTGTTTAGAGCCGTATGACATGAGTGCCGAGGGCGAAATCCTGACTGAGACGAATGTAGCAACTTTTGCGATTCTAAGTAGTCAGACAGGTGTTTATGTATATGCCTTTCAAGGGGTTTAGATAATACTGACAGCAGAGAATTGGGTCTATAGTTGTTAGGGTCAGTACGATCTTTTGATTTTGGCAGTGGAACGACTTTTGCAACTTTGAGGTCTGTAGGGAGTACATTCTTTTGAATACATAAGTTATAAATATAAGTAAGGGTCTCTATGATGTATGGTACAGACAACTTTAATATTTGTGGGTTGATATCATCATGGCCGGAGGACTTCTTATTAGCTAGGTCACTAATTAGTTTGCCCACTTCGTGTACAGCAAGTATGGGGATATTAAATGGTAGTGTGCCAGTTGTTTTTCTGTTGCAGAAATTAACTAAGTAATCGGGGCATATGTCAGCCTCTGTATCACGACTAGGAGTAGTTATCAAATCCGCAACAGACAAAAAATGTTCGTTGAATGTGTCGGCGGAGAGATTACTGGGGATGGTTGTTGACCTACTGCTATTGCCTCGAGTGATCGAATTCAGTACCCGCCACACTGCTGACACATCTTTGTTGTCCTTGACAGTGTTGCGAATAAAGTCCCTCCTCGCGGCGCGCACCATTGATCTCACACGGTTTCGCTGCTTTTTAAATTCATCAAAGTTCTTTTCTCTTTTTAGGTCATTTCGCACCGACATGGCATGCATTATTTTTTTTGTCAGCCAAGGGGGAAGTATCTCACTCTTCACTCTTTTTGTTCTAATCGGCGCATGTCTGTCTAATACTCCAAGGAATAATCTGTACCAAGTGGACAGCGCAATATTTGGATCATCTGTGAGAAGGACATCGTCAAAAGGAGTGTTATTAAGATCGTGTAGAAACTCATTACGACTGAAATGCTTAAACGACCTGTAGGTTGTTGTGGTATGACGATGTTTCTTTAATTTGGGGAGTTTCATAGACCAGCAACAAATCACGGGGCAGTGGTCACTAACACTAAGATCTGAGACACTAACATCGGACACCGCCTGCGGTTTGTTTGTATAGACGTGGTCAATGAGCGTAGAGCTCGCGGCGGTAATTCTGGTGGGGGATTTAACTAGCTGTACTAGGCCAAATAAAGAAAATGTAGTGTCCCATGCGGGATGGGGTTTAAGCATATCTATATTAAAGTCACCAAGAAGAATGACGTCATTTTGCCCTTTATACACTTTGTCTAGGTTACTAGTAAAATTGTCATACCACTCGAAGTTAGACGCCGGATTGCGGTAAAGAAAACCAACAAATGACGGTGAGCAGTACGGGCTTTTGACCTCAATCCACACACACTCTATTTCAGCCGTTTCTAAGTCTTTACGCCTACGGACTAAGTGTTCGATAGAGTGATGAACGTATACAGCAATGCCTGTTTGAACGTGACAGGAGGAATCTCTTCTCATAATACTAAAATTAGGAATTTTCACGGCATCATCACTGATATTTGAATTTAGGCGTGACTCGGTAAGGCCGAAAATGTCGAACGGTGTGGGAGTATTAAGAAACGCCGACAGGTCAGATACCTTATTATAAAGATGGAAAACGTTGAGGTGACCCACTCATAATTTATGTTCTTTTTGTTCGCCTCTAGCCATGAGTATTTCGGTAACAGCTGTATTTTGTTTCACAGTAAAATAGCAACTGCAATAGCCGTGGTTAAGCAAACGTCAATCAAAGATAAAAAGCCAATGTAAAAGAAGAAAAAACAAAACAATCAAAGAAAACAATAACGTATGAAAACAAAAATTAATGTGATAATCAAACGTTCAGGAATTACAAGAGCTGAGCGTTACGAAAAGAAAAGAAAAGAAAAGAAGAAGAAAACAAAAACAAAACAAAACAAAAAACTCTCCCACAACTGAAGTGTTTGCGGGAAATTTCAATGTACGCTACCCTGAAGGAGCAATGAGCAATAAGAGAGAGAGAGAGAGAGAGAGAGAGAGAGAGAGAGAGAGAGAGAGAGAGAGAGAGAGAGAGAGAGAGAGAGATTGATTGATTGATTGTACATTGCTTAACGTCCCGACAGCAACAAGGCTTTCTCAGGACGTGCCTGCACTGCTTGTGAAAAAAAAAAAAACCCAACTAAACAGAACATTGAATCTATGTCGCCAGCCGGTCAAACACATTAAATAAACCTAACACATGGGGCCTAAATAAAGCTAAGACCATTTAGCAACACACATCCAATATCAAGAGCTACAGGCAGTGCAGACAGTAGGGAGAGTTTTAAAAAGGCAAATACAGGTGAATGGACCTCGGGTAGACAGAAACACATGCCCCAGAATAGAGAGAAAAACCCACCCTGTGGGGCTGACCAGGGTGACCCTGGGAACTAAAAAATACCTAACCCCACCCAAGTCCCTCAGGGCAGACCCGGGTGGGGTGCCTAAATAAAGCTAAGACCATTTAGCAACAAACATCCAACATCAAGAGCTACAAGCAGTGCAGACAGTAGGGAGAGTTTTAAAAAGGCAAATACAGGTGAATGGACAAAGGGTAGACAGAAACACATGCCCCAGAATAGAGAGAAAAACCCACCCTGTAGGGCTGACCAGGGTGACCCTGGGAACTAAAAAATACCTAACCCCACCCAAGTCCCCCAGGGCAGACCCGGGTGGGGGGGAGAGAGAGAGAGAGAGAGAGAGAGGGAGAGAGAGAGAGAGAGAGAGAGAGAGAGAGAGAGAGAGAGATAGAGAGAGAGAGAGAGAGAGAGAGAGAGAGAGAGAGAGAGAGAGAGAGAGACTGACTGACTGACTGACTGACTGAAACTTTATTTATCAAGGATTGAGATATTAGGTGCACAGGCCTTTCTTCCAATCTGTCATTGCTACATCTACTGACATATAATAACAGGCAAAGCTACATTACACTCACAAACAACATCGAAAGTAATGCGAATTACAACAACACTACAAACAGCAACAATGATTTAACAAAACACACAGGTGCTCATACGAAGATGTTTGCACGTGTCATAATATCCGTTTGCGGGAGCCCTCCCCAGACACTCCCACCCGGGGAGGGGCACGGCACAAGTATACTTTCACTCGAATGACATACTAAGCACATCGTTTGAATAAACTTTGCACCGGCACTGCATCCCTTGTACGGGAAGCACCCCCACAAACGGCACGTAAGCGCAAATGGTATGATAAAAAAAATAATAGTTGCATAAAAAGAAATTAAAATATATTATGCTTAGACAACACTAGATAATTAAATTTACGTTACCTTGGATAAGTGCTTGTACAGTGTTGCTTTAAACGCAGCTAGGGAATTAACTTGTTGTAGATGCAGAGGAAGGGAATTCCACAGGAAACACCTGACTATGACAAACTGGATTTATACAAATAAATGCGGGGCCGTTTTATGCTCAGGTTGCTCCGAGAGGTGCTTTATCTCTTCTCAGTAAGTGTAAAGAGTTCCGATAAGTAACCGGGCGCCTTACCGTTAAGAGCTTTGTGCACTAGTACGCATTTGTTAAATAATAATAATAATAATACCGTTATTATATAGGCGCTTTTTCTCAATTTTGGGGAAATCGACTCAAAGCGCCGCGCCTGAAACCCAACACACACACTCACGAAACAGACACGGATTTACGCCATTTAAGACAAACACAGCACAAGACAAACGAAGGGCCAGTCAGCTACTGAAGTTACAGAGATTTTTTTTATCGCTTGTATTTGAAATTTTGTAAAGTGGCCTGAGAACGGTACCAAAGTGTGGGGGGTGGAAGAACCGGAGTACCCGGAGAAAGAACCCCCGACGGTCCGCTATACTAAGTGTTTGTCAAGAGGAAGGAGTCCAGCTGCCTCGAGCATCGCCTCAGTGGGTAGAGATGAGCTAGGAATAATTAGTTTGGCTGCTCTCCTGTATAGCGAATTTATTTTCTTGAACTGGACCTCGCTGCAGCCATCCCAAACTGTTGAGGCATAATCAATGTGGGGCTTGATGTATCCATTGAAAAATAGTTTACGCGTGTTCAGATAAATGACCGCTTTCAGTTTAGACAGTAAAAATAATTTCTTTGAAATTGTCTTCCCGATGTGTATGAGATGAGGCTGCCAACTAAGTTATTAATCTACAATTACCCCTAGTAAACGGTGCTGCTGTACTTGCTCTATGGGGACAGCTTCAAATGAGAGGTTTAGAGGCTCGGGCTGCAGCTGATGTTTCTGACGTGTTGTGACTAGCATGCTTATTGTTTTAGTTGGATTGACTATCATTCTATTTCTACTGCACCATTCAGAGACTTCTTGTAGGATCTGCTGGAGGCTGTTGGTTATGTCAGCTACAGTTTTACCGGATGCATCTAGCGTCGAATCGTCAGCAAACATGTCACACTCAGCACTATCACATGTGATGTGTAGTGGTAAATCATTAATAACGACACAAAATAACAATGGGCCCAGAACCGAACCCTGAGGAACACCAAGCTCTACCTTACCCTCTGTGGAATAGTTACCATTTACATAGACAGCCTGTGTTCACGCAGAAAAATAAGAGTTAAAAAATTAAAGGGCTGACGGGCTGTTGTTGTTGAAATAAACATTAAGTTTCCTCAGCAAGATTTCATGATTTATCAGATCGAACGCTTTTTTCAGGTCCAAGAATACCGTGCCAGTCATTTTGTTATTGTTGATGTTATCTAGCCATGAATCAACCATACGTACTAATGCTGAGTGGCATGAGTGTTTAGGTCTAAACCCGTACTGGAACTTATTTAACAAGGACCGTTCATCGAGGCACTGGAGGAGATGCTTTTGAACATGCTTCTTAAGTGGCTTTGATAAAACAGACAGAAGAGAAATGGGACGAAGGTTATTTACATCAGTAGTATCTTTGGTCTTGGGTATAGGAACAACTTTTGCTTTTTTAAACGCCACAGGAAAAGTATTATACTGTCTTGGCATCCTGTCTCGGGACAATGGAGTATATGCGCTTGCTGGGTCAGTCACTGGAGTGACCTCTCAAAGGGCGCAAGCCTGGGCGAAGTGTATGGAGATCCTGGGATGCCCAGTCGTCAAGATCCCCCTCTCGGCCTCGCTGATGTATCCAAAGGAATGCAAAGCAGTACGTTTGGCACCAGTTTGGCTGCAGGAGCTGCCAGAATAGTGCGTGAATACAGGCAGCTGTCTGCCTTCGGGGCTCCACTCCTGATTTCAAGGGTTTACTCCCCCACATTTGGCCGTTGGATCCAACCTGATCTCCTCCGTCCTCTAGCCGTTGGCTGTCAGCACCTCATCCGCCTAGTGGTGCAATGTGAACACCACCCCCTCACGTGGTTTAGCCCACCAGCTGAGGTGGTTTGCCAGGGTGTGGCGCTTGGAGCCAGCACGTGAGAGATTAAGGAGATGGATGAGGACCAGTGATGCCCGTCCGTCCTAGGTAGGACGCAGCTGCCGAACAGCAAAGGTGCTACCTCTATCCAGAGCCCCCTACACCCCATTATACTGTACTGTATGCATAAGTTAAAAAATGGTTATATACTCCATATATCACTGCCTTATATTATTGAACCCCTCACTTATTTTTTTTTTAAATTATACTGTATGCATAAGTTAAAAATATAAGTGAGGGGTTCAATAATATAAGGCAGTGATATGTGGAGTATATAACCATTTATACTGTCCACACCAGCAGATGTCTTGTTCTTAAGGCACGTTATATAACGCCCGACTTCGTGAACAGCGATAAAGGGGATACCAAACGTATCATTGGACGATAATCTTTCCTGGCAAAACATGGACAGTTGATCCGATATTACATACGCTGATGGATCAGGGCTGTTGGAAGTAAGTAGCTGTTCTGGAGCTCAGAGAAAGCAATTGTTTATGCTTTCCGCAGAGAATTCGTGTGGAATGATATGAGTCTGCCTGCGCATGTTGCTTGTTAGAGTATTCAAAGCAGTCCAAACAGAAGCAGGATATTTTTCGTTTTCAATTGTCTTTTCAACAAATGTCTTTTGAGCTTCTCTAACTAAGTACTTAACTTTGTTACGCAAACGTTAAAACTCAGGGAAGTTCTTTTCTCGTTTAGCGGTGTTTCGTGCCTCCATAGTTTGTTTGATTTCCTCCATTATCCAGGAGGGAGGCTTGCGGCGTCGCACTCGCTTCCTTCTTAGCGGCGCGTGTTCCCCGAGGAACAGATCAAGCCATATAGTGAGCGCCTTATCAGGGTCAGTGCAGCTATACACTTGATCAAATCCTGCATAGCTTAGATCATGTAAGAAAGCATTCGTATTAAGCTTTTTAAACGATCTGTACGTTATGTACGAGTGCTGGTCCCGACTTTGTTTTTTCACGGGCAGATTGCACGACGATGTACAGGCAATGGGAAAGTGGTCACTGACGGCTAATGAAGAGACATTAGTTTCCGCTACTGCTGTTGGGCTAATAGTGTAAATGTGGTCGATGATGGTGGCAGCAGAGCGTGAAACTCGCGTTGGAGAGCCCGAAAAGAGTGATCGCTGATTGCCATGCAGGCTTGGGTTTCAGCATATCGATGTTAAAGTCTCCCAGAATGAGAACATTTTTACCGGTGTTGTTCACTTTATCCATCACTTGTACAAAGTCGTCATACTAGTCAGCAGTAGCAACTGGATTTCTGTACATAAAGGCGATAAGGATGGGAGAAAAATGTGGTATTCTCACCTCCAGTCACACACACTCTAGCTCTCTGGACTCAAGGTCCTCACGTCTGCGTACCATATTTCGGATAGAGCTATGTACATAGACAGATATTCCAGTGTGTCCAGGGTAGCCTGGGTCACGCCGGATTAGAGAAAAGTTAGGAATAAGTAAGCTGGCATCACTGATGTTTGGGCCCAGACGTGATTCCGTGAGACCAAAGAGATGGAAGTGCGATGGCTCATTTAAAAATAAACGAATATCGGGGACCTTGTGAAACAGGTGAAAATATTAAGGTGTCCGTTTTTCAGTCCAAGTGATTGTACGCTAATTGAAGCTTTCGGCATCGCTTCTCGTCAGTTCGCGTTAAGGTAAAAGTCACTCTAAAAACCCTCTATGATCTCAAAATGGGATCACATACACAAAAATGCACGATGATCTCAAAATGGGATCACATACACACACACAGTACGGTTAAGTCTCTCGTGCCAAAATAACTTGAAGTCCACCAAAAACAAATAAATAAAAAAAGACAATTCACTGGCTAAAGGCCAGAAGGTCACTGTGACTTCCGAAGTCAAACAGTTCTCAGTGTAATGCCTCAAAGGCAAACACACAGCCAATGTCAAAACAGTCCGTAATATTTCGCAGTTCCGATTACCAGAAATTAATCACTATTTACGTAACAGCGTATAAAACTGAATAAAAGTGTCTGAGTGCCACATCACTTGTTAAAACACATCCGCAGAAATTTAAACGTTTCTGTTATTATTTCAAATTAAGTCCACACAACCTATACAAGGGCTCATATACCTATGCACATAGGAACACACGCTATTGTCCGCGGCTCGCAGATTGCAAGATTAATAAAGTAAAAAACAAACAAACAAACAAACAAACAAACAAACAAAAAACATGTCATAGTTTTGGATACTGCGCGCTAAACCAAGTAAACTGAATGGGAATTGTCAATATAAACGCTATGTACACAGCAAGGGCCGGCGCGTCGTAGTTCTACCTAGCACACTCACTGGGCCGAGCAGACACGGATTAATTTAATTACACCACAGCTTGGGGCCTCAGACCACCCATCAAGTAGGGTAACTGCCAATGAGGGAAGGGTGGGGGGGGGGGTATGGCTGGAAAGGCGGCTGGAAGACTGGATACGGTGGCAGTCCGAGGGGTGTGGCCTGGGGCCAGGGAACGATGGGGCGGCCGTAATTCCCGTAGTAGGGCGAAAAGGCGTGATGATCCACGGCTACGGCGTCAGGTCGATGGTACAATTGCTGTAGGGAAGGAATGCTGGCACATGTGGTGACATCTGCATGTGAGTTCTCTGTAGTAGCGGTGGCGCGAGATGTCTTATCAACAGGAGGCTGGCTGTTGTAATTATTATGGACAGGGACAGCTTGGCGAGAGACAACCGCCCTGTCACCGTTATTGCTGCTCGCCAACACTGAAGTCTCCCACCGGCGGGCACTTGCAGACTTTGACTTCTGCTCGGTGCTGTTTGTGGGACCTGGAGTTAAGTCCAGAGAATTTGAGTCAGGCCCAAAGAACAGTGGTGGGTAGGCTTGCTCGTACTTTACGGTCTGTTGGTTACGGTGGCTACCACCCTGTTTATTTACAGGAAGATAGTGCATGTCTTTGGACGAGCATTGTTTACGCTGCATACGAGTGTTAGGCAGAGCTTCATCTTCGGCGTGATATAAAAACCGTTTCACCTGACGGAGCAGGACACTTGCACCTCTTTCACTCAGATGCAGTTTGTCACTGCTAAAGAGAGCAGCAGAAACTTGTCCCTGTGTAGAAGGCCTTTTCTTGGAGGAAGAGCACTTTCTCACTGACACAGTGTTCAGCCAGGCGCTGGTTGACAGTTTTTGTTATTTGTAGTGACCGTTGACCCTGGGGGAGGATTGCTGTGTAAGCAACTGCAGCAGAAGGGTATGCACGGCGAACCTGCTTGGTGAGACGTTGGAAGCTCTGCAGAATCACCTCCGTGTCGTGGCCCGAGGCGCAGTCGTTTGTACCCACTTGGACCACAACACGGCTGATGTCCACACGGAGGTCACACGTCTCTAGGGTTGCAGCCAGGTCACCAGCCTTGACCCCGCGCAGGGTACGCACGCACGTGGCCCCGCTAGGATCAAGCAGGCGGCGATCCACCCGCTGTAGATTGGAGTCGCCAATCAGTAGGGCAGACACTTTACCCGGGGGCGGCAGACGGAAGCTGAAAAGTCGCGGGGCTTGTGGCGGCCGGTCCTTGATGGGATTAGCTCCTATATCTTCGCCGCTGGCCCCACCTGCCGTAGACTCGCACGTCTCCTGACTGAACGTAACGGGATGCTCAGTGGAGTCAGCAGGGGTATGCTGCTCTTTCAGGACGACAGGGGGAGGGGAGGAGACGGCTGAGAGAGGAGTCGTGTTTTCGAATGGGGGATGGAGTCACCAGCGGGTGGAGGTGGTGTGATACCCTGTTTCTGTCTAGCCAGTAGTTCTTTCTCAATAGCGTCGACCTTTCCCATTTTGGTGATGAGTCTAGAAACTTGCCTTTGCAGATCGCTATTTTCTTTTTTGAGGGCGTAGATTTCCGCGTTTAGGTTCTCGCGTAACTCCTTTTGCTGGTTTTCGAACGTCAGTTTCAGGTCTGTTATCATGGTAGACACACTAGCAAAACAAGGGGTTCCTACCACTGGCTCAGTACAACGGTTACAGCACTGAGGGGAACATTGGGTCGAGGTGTGCACAGTCTCTGAAGTGACGTCATTTGAGACGAGGCCTTGGGCTGTTTCATCATTTACCTCGTCCATCGAACTGGCCAAAGGCTTGCTAATCTCCTCGTTGCCTCCGGACACTAGACAGGGAGAGTCAGGGCTAGGGAGTGTGCCCATCACAATGCTTGGCTGCTGTTTCGCTTCACTGACCACCACTGACAATCCCTCCGCGCATGGAAACAAGGACTCCGATGCTGTGAGGAGGTGGTTTAGAGGCAGTTCGTGTCAATCAGATATATCTTGGTGGTCAGTGGTGTTAGGGGGCGTCGAGATGGATGAGCTACATTTGACAGTCGCAGCGGCCTGTCCATCAAGGACCGCGGCAGTGCTGTCACCGGTTGCGCTGTCCTGTTGACTGGGTGGAGAGGGGAGAACGGCGAGAAGTGGAGACGGGGTGGGGAAGGTGTCCACGGGGGTGGGTGGTGGGGTGAAGAGTGCATAGGATTCCTCAGGTTCGGTGGGTGGGGGGCAAAGTTCAAGTGTCTCACCGCTCATGGCGCTTACTAATGCCTTCAACTTGTCAAATTCCTCACCCACCCATACAGGGCACACGTTTCCCTATACGAGAACTCTGCCGGTGGTGTGGTAGAGTGTAGTGGTGATGAGAGAGCGATTTCCATGCTTCAGTTGAAGACATGTTTTGAAAAGTTCAGGTGGAGAAGGGATGTATGATGGGACTGGCACTGTGATGAATACAAGATCTTTGTTTGAGTCCGTCCATTGGTGGTAAATCTGAGCGGGAGCCTCTTGGACGTACCGCATGTAGATGACACATCTCCAAAGTGGGAGTTTGTTTTGGGTCGTGTCAAATATGACTTGAGCGGGGTCTCTGGTGTGTTTAATATGCTCCAAGTCAATGGCATATCTGGCGTGGTTGGCGCAGGTGGTGGGGCCCAATGTGGAAGGTGGGTCAGTGTGGCTGGCGGATTACACAGCCAATGCCAGCCTCGCGGCGGCCATGCTAAGAGAGAAAGAGAGAAAGAGAGAAAGAGAGAGAGAGAGAGAGAGAGAGAGAGAGAGAGAGAGAGAGAGAGAGAGAGAGAGAGAGAGAGAGAGAGAGAGAGAGCTGCTCCGCTCAAGTGGCGGCAGCGAGTATCAGGTACTGGGGCTAGCGTCAGTTACATTCCGCACATAGTTCTAACTCAGACTCCAGAAATGCCTAATCACTTTGATTAGCTGGAATGTGAGCTTGTCCCTTTTTCCAGCAGCGCGGCCTGTTTATGATTGCTGTCAACACGTCTAAATTACACGACGGATGAAACAGTCACTGAATCAGCTCGAGCAGCCAAGATTCTCGTGCGCTTTCGCATCCTCGCATCTGCGGGCACCACTGATGAGGATCTATGCTATAGGTTTGCGGCAGCGGAAACTCGAGTCTGGCCGGTGACTGACTGCTTACGGCTGTAGGCACGCCAGGCCGCTGGCGCCAAGCGACACAGAAACAAAGAGTCCATGTTCCATGGCTCGAACATCCAACAGTACAGTGCGTAATGAAACAAAAAAGAAACGTTAATATCTCTCGGAAAAATGATGAATGTCACACAAACGAAAAATCACAGTCCAATAGAAATCACTATCACAAGTCACTGAGGCAAAAGTCTCACATCACAACCAAACAATGCCAACACAATTGTCACTGAAGACGGAGCGATGTGACTATTCGATTTACTCGCACTAGAGCGAGTGAGAGAGAGAGAGAGAGAGAGAGAGAGAGAGAGAGAGAGAGAGAGAGAGAGAGAGAGAGAGAGAGAGAGAGAGAGAGAGAGAGAGAGAGAGAGAGAGAGAGAGAGAGAGATGATGAAACGTTTTTATTCAGGATAAAAAGTTTTAGGCATAGCAATGCCTATCTTCCAAACTGTCCTGCTACTCTACACATATAAAAATACATCAGACGATACATCAAAAGATAAAACATATGTAAGTAAAAAGACCCATCCCCCTCCCCCCCCCCACCACCACCACTCAGAGGGAGAAAAAAGAAAGAAAAAAAAAAAAAAAATATATATATATATATACACAGGTATGAACCTGACATGTTAATGCAGACAGTCGAACTATTACATAATCTGTAGCAACAGTAGAAGAGTATTAGGTAATAGGAAACTTGTCACTAACTGTACTAACTATACGAATAGTACCATAAGGGAGCCGAACATACTATTACTTCTGAAGTAAATATTTATGGAGGCGATGTTTGAAGACGCTAATCTTACAAATTGATTTCAGGTGTGGAGGTAACATATTCCACGCTTTAGCGCCTGAAAAAGACAGACTGGTTTTACAGATGTCTAATCTAATTTTTGGAAGGTGGATCAAGAGAGAGAGAGAGAGAGAGAGAGAGAGAGAGAGAGAGAGAGAGAGAGAGAGAGAGAGAGAGAGAGAGAGAGAGAGAGAGAGAGAGAGAGAGAGAGAGAGAGAGAGAGAGAATGAATGAATGAATGAATGATACTTTATTTCTCAAGGATGGAAACAATAGGCGCACAGGCCTCCTTTCATGTTTGTCCTTGCTAAACTACAGCATTAAATGCAACATTAAAACAATATGTTAACAGCACAAAACAAGCGGCTACACCCAGAGGTCACTTGTGTTACATTCCGATACAAGTTACAAGGTCGCTGAAGATTACACACACACACACAGCAAAATGACAGGGTCTTCGGTGTGTGGGGGGGGGGGGGGGGGGTTGCGATGTAAAGTGTGTTTATAGAAAGCGACTGCACACTTATGATACAGCTACTCATCAGGCAAAACACCACGATAAAGAGAGATATTATGTAAAAGCTAACAAGTGCAAAACGTGGGACCACAGGAAATCATTGACATGACTCTTTTGGACATATTATCTACGTTTCTTTCAAGTTTGCTCAGAGATGTATTTAAAAGCTTTCGTCCAAACAATGGAAGATGTTTCGTTTGCTGTATATGTGGATGAAGTGAGTTCCATAAATAGGCACCCGCGTAAGAAAGGTTGGATTTAAACAAGTCAATTCGGGGCCGTTCAACGACGAGACTGTTCCTCAAAGTGCTGTAAACCCTTTCACTCTCAGTGAAAAGCTTAGCCAGGTAGAGGGGGGCTTTCCCGTTCAGTGCTTTGTGCATAAGTACGCACTTATTAAACGTAAGGTGTTGATGTAAAGGAAGGAGCCCTGTTGCCTGAAGCTTTTCCTTCAAAGTTAGAGACGGGGTTGGAAGGATCAGTTTAACTGCTCGATTGTATAGAGAATTGATCCGCTTAAGGTTAGCCTTACTACAGCCGTCCCAAATAGTAGATGCGTAGTCAATGTGAGGTTTAATGTAGGAGTTGAAAAATAGCTTTCGTGTCTTAGTATCAATGATAGCTAACCATAGAGCTAAATGATAAATGAAAAGAATAACAAACTTATTTGGGAATAAATTGGACCCAGCATAAAAAGAAACATATAATACAAGTGGTTAAGTCATCCCTACGAGTGATCCACAAAATATTTGCAGATACCCTTTTTAAAACAGGCTAGCGAGGAGGCGGATTTTACATGGTCGGGAAGGGCATTCCAGATAAGTGCTCCTGAGAAGGATAAGCTAGTTTTATATAGATCGATCCTTGGTTTTGGGACTATGAAAAGCTTTCTGATGTTTCCAAGCTTGGACTCAGACTTACGGAACAAAGTGGAGATGTACTCAGGTGTTTTGCGTTTCCACACTTTGAACATAAAGATTGCTTTGTTATATTTAAAATGATCTTGAAGTGGCAGGAGACCTGCTTTTGAGAGCTTTTCTTCAGTGCTTAGGTGTGGATCAGGGCAGATTATTTTGGCCGCTCGTCTGTGTAGGGAATTGAGTCTCTTTAAATGGACCTCACTACACCCATCCCATACCGATGACGCGTAATCGATATAAGAACGTATGTGAGCGTTATAAAATAGTTTACGGGTATCTGAATCAGTATAATATTTCAGTTTTGATAACATAAAGAGATTTTTTTCTACTATTTTGCATAAGGCGTCTGTATGAGCTTGCCATTTTAGCTGACTGTCGATTGTAATCCCCAGTACTCGATGTTCATTTACCTGTTCTTCCTGACTACCTTTAAGTGAAAGGTTAAGTAATAGAGGCATTATCTGCTGTTTTTGGCGCGTGGCGACTACCATCGATTTCGTTTTGGCTGGATGAACAACCATAGAATTGTTTATACACCAAGCTGATACTTCATGAAGACTTTGTTGTAGGTTGTCGGAAATTACCTGTATATCTTTACTAGTAGTATGAACTGAGGTGTCGTCAGCAAAAAGGTCGCATTGTACATCTTGGCAAGTAATATGTAGAGGCAAATCATTGATAAATAAGCAAAACAGTAGAGGGCCCAGTACAGACCCTTGGGGCACACCGAAGCTTACATCTTTGAGAGAAGAGTATGAGCCATGAACAAGAACCTTTTGTTTTCTTTTAGTAAGGTAAGATGTGAAAAAAGCAACTGCATCTCCGTTATTGAGGTATGTGTGAAGCTTAGCAGTCAGAATAGTATGGTTAATCAGATCAAAAGCATTCTTAAAATCCAGATAGACTACTTCTGTTAACTGTGACTTATTCATACCCTTGAGCCATGCGTCAACAAGGCGTGTAAGTGCTGTGTGGCATGAATGCTGCGGACGAAATCCGGATTGGAAAGGGTGGAGGAGCTTACGGTTTTCTAGGTAAGCAAGCAGGTGTTTATGAACGTGCCTTTCCAGTGGTTTGGACAAACAGATAATAAAGAAATAGGCCGATAATTATTAGGGTCAGAACGATCTTTTGTTTTTGGAAGTGGAATTACTTTGGCATATTTAAGTTCGTTAGGAAAGTGTTATGTTGGATACAGAGATTATAAATATAAGTTAAGGATTCTACAATGTATGAGAGAGATAGTTTAAGTATTTTCGGGCTGATGTCATCAGGCCCCGAGGACTTTTTATTTGGAAGGTTACTTACGAGTAAACCCACTTCATGAACAGCTAACATAGGGATGTTGAAGGGGGCTGTGCCCATTGTTCTTTGTTGACAAAACTCAGACAGCAAATTTGAGCGGTGATAAGTGTTATCCTGGCTTGGCGATATTAGAGATTTTGCAATCGAAAGAAAATGGTCATTGAATGTATCAGCAGTACGATTAGTGGGAATGGTAGTTGCGGTACTTGGAGACCCCCTAGTAAGTGTGTTTAGAAGGCGCCATATAGTAGAGGTATCTTTGCTGTCTTTAACCGTGTCACGAACTAACTTTTTTCTTGCCTCTCTGATCATGTATTTAACACGGTTACGCTGTTGCTTATATTCAGTGAACATTTTATTGCTACGTAGATCGTTTCTAAGCGCCATCGCCTTCATGATTTCCGGAGTAAGCCAGGGAGGAAGAGTGTTAGATTTTACTCTCCTCTCGCGTAGAGGAGCATGTTTATTAGGTACATTTAGGAAAAGAGAGTACCAAATACTGAGGGCGGTATTAGGATCATAGGACAGGAGCACGTCATTAAAAGGAGTATTTTCTAGATCAAATAGAAATTCTTCTTTCCTGAAGTGTTTGAATGTCCTATACGTTATAGTTGTATGGCCGTTCTTTTTTTGGTTTAGGGAGTTTAGAACACCAGGAGCAAGCCACAGGATAATGATCACTAACACTAAGATTTGAGACATCAACGTCAGAGACGGCTTTGGGTTTATTAGTATATATGTGGTCTATAAGCGTGGAAGTAGTTGGAGTAATTCTGGTGGGTGATTTCACTAACTGTACTAAGCCAAACAGAGATGACGTTGAGCCCCAGGGGGAGAGAGAGAGAGAGAGAGAGAGAGAGAGAGAGAGAGAGAGAGAGAGAGAGAGAGAGAGAGAGAGAGAGAGAGAGAGAGAGAGAGAGAGAGAGAGAGAGAGAGAGAGAATGAACGAGGAGTACCCTTGGGCACGACGTAGGCTGAGTGTCTAATACACAAAGCCTGCTAAACACCAACCTGAAGGCAAACTTTATATCACCTTCAAGTTGAGGACTACCTCGGGGAAAAACGGAAGGACCCCGAGAAAAAAAAAAAAAAACAGCATTTAGCATGGTACACAACAGGTAATATCATTGAAGCAAAGCAAATAATCAAATGCGGTAAGAGAATATTGGTATAAGTGGAGAGTAGGTAGTTGTGAAATCATCTTCAAGGGCAACTCCAAAACATACACACACAAAAAAACCTGGCCCCCCTCCCCCTCCTGAATTCGCTTTTAAACATGTACATAATCTTGTGTCGATAATGCCATCTCTTATCAAGGTTTACTTCTGAGGTGGAAAACGTAAAGGCAAAAGCAATACACAGGACATTTTCCACACACTTGCTGACCTTCCCTGAACTTTGATCTTTGGAAGACGCCAGAAAAATCAGTATGCAATTGAATCGATACAACGATCGTTGAACGATTTTGGAAACCTGGCATTTCCACTCCATGCCATCAAGGGGCGTTAATTCGTGTAAGCCTCTTGTGGATGGAGCGAACTTGCTGAACCGCTGTGAATACGTGAATTGTGTGCATTTGTTACATTCTTCTGATTTAAGGATGACGTCTGTTGCAGTGAACATTACATGCCCCGCGGAGTTCCGATGCAGCAGTGGACGATGTTTGCCTCTGTCTCGGCGCTGTGATGGCGATAAAAACTGCCCGGACGGCTCGGATGAAATGGACTGTGGTAAGTACAGATATATGTTGAGACAACATAAAGGATGGACCGACATCCTGGCTGGCTGGCTGGCTTGCTGGCTTGCTGGCTTGCTGACTGACTGGCTGACTGACTGACAGACAAATAAAATCCAGAACAAGAGAAGACAAGCGTCTAAAATGTCCGAAAATAACCAAGCAAGAAAAAAACAGTCGTGTTTGTGTAATCCACAGTTGTGGTAGTGTCGTCCACAGCCGTGTTAGTGTCATCCACAGTCGTGTTAGTGTCATCCACAGTCGTGTTAGTGTCATCCATAGTGGTGTTAGAATAATCCACAGTCGTGTTAGAGTAAGCCACAGTCGTGTTAGTTTATCCACAGTCGCGTTAGCGTCATCCACAGTCGTGTTAGTGTCATCCACAGTCGTGTTAGTGTCATCCACATTCGTGTTAGAGTAGTCCACTGGCGCGAGCGGGTTAACGGTGGAAGGACGTCGGCCCAAAGACATTTTATTCACTGGGGTAATTGTATAACAGTCATGTTGGCGTTGAAGATGGATTTGAGAAGCGGTTAGTAATGGAACAGTTACATGCTCTGGGGTAATTGTATAACAAACAGTCAGGTTGGCGTTGAAGCTGGATTCCAGAAGTGGTTAGTCTCTTGGCTTGACTTCGCCAACAAAGATTCTATAGGGCTTGCCCACGTCGTCTGCAGGCATTTTCGTGGCTGCGGAGGCCAATCCGGGACAGGCAGGTTCGACCGCAGTGGCTGCAGGGGGAGGTCTGGTCAGGGTTCTGAGTTACGACAACTCTGTTTTTTCTCCTGAGCCGCTTGTCTTTAAGGTTAGCTCTGTGAGAGTCCTCAAAGGAGACGGCTGCCTTGCGAATGGTGGAGCGCCAGGTGTCACGGTCCGCAGCAAGCAATTTGGCAGGCACTAAGTGACTTTTTGAGACCATCTTTGTATCTCTTCTTTGGTGCTCCTCTGTCTCGGTGTCCAGTGGCGAGCTCGCCGAACAGAGTGATCTTGGGTAGGCGATGATCCTCCATCCTGGAGACGTGCTCCGCCCAGCGAAGCTGTTTCCGCAGCGGCAAAGCCTCGATGCTCACAGTTAGTTTTCGCCTGTTCAAGGACCTCGACGTTGGTGACATAGTCACTCCAGTGAATGCTGAGGATGGTACGGAGGCAGCGCTGGTGAAAGCGTTCGAGGAGTCGTAGTTGGCTGCGGTAGAGGGCCCAGGACTCGGAAGCGTACAGCAGGGTGGTGAGGACGACAGCTCTGTACACGCTGATCTTGGTGCCTTTTTCAGCTGTTGATTCCGCCACACCCGCTTGAATAGTCGCCCGAAAGCACTGTTCGCTTTTGCCAGCCTGTTGTCCAGCTCCTTGTCCAGCTTGGCGTCAGACGTGATAATGCAGCCAAGGTAGGTAAACTGGTGAACGGACTTCAGTTCGGACTCGCCGATGGTTATGTGGGAGGGCGATGCTCTTCCTTGGGTGGTGGCTGATGAAGGACCTCTGTCTTTTTCAGACTGACCTCAAGTCCAAAGAGCTGGGCAGCATCTGCGAAGCAGGACGTGATGCGCTGCAAGGCTCTCTCTGTGTGTGCAACAAGGGCACTGTCATTAGCAAGGAGCAGCTCACGAATCATTCGGTCTAGGGTTTTGGTGTGGGCCTGCAGTCGTCTGAGGTTGAACAGGCTGCCATCCAGACGATACCTGATGTACACTGCGTCTTCATCGTCGAGGTTCACTGTGGCCTGCTTCAACATCATGCTAAAGAAGATGGTGCAGAGGGTCGGTGCCAGCACTCAGCCCTGCTTCACTCCATTGAGAATGGGGAATGGTTCTAA
The DNA here is from genome assembly GCA_036245525.1 of Semisulcospira habei. Classification (NCBI taxonomy): domain Eukaryota; kingdom Metazoa; phylum Mollusca; class Gastropoda; family Semisulcospiridae; genus Semisulcospira; species Semisulcospira habei. The sequence goes on from BTPG01000005.1 coordinate 213,634,896, forward strand.
AGAGGTCACTGTTGTCTGACCTGGCCTTGCTGGTCCTCGTGGAGCTGGACGATCATGCTGAGGAACTTTGGGGTACAGCCTAGTCGCTCCAGGATCTGCCACATGCCTTGCCTGCTCACAGTGTTGAACGCTTTTGTTAGGTCGACAAACGTTACGTACAGCCCTTTGTTGTGCTCGCGTCACTTGTCCTGCAGCTGTCTCAGCACAAAGACCATGTCGGTGGTACTCCTGTTGGTTCTAAAGCCACACTGGCCCTCTGGGAATTGGTCTTCAGCGATGACAGGTACCAGCCGATTGAGGAGCAGCCTTGCGAGAAGTTTCCCGGCAATGGACAACAGGGTAATTCCACGATAATTAGAGCAGGCAGACTTCTCTCCTTTGTTCTTGTACAGGGTGATGATGACTGCATCACGGAGATCCTTTGGTAGTGTTCCTTTCTCAGGGAGAGAAAGAGGTCATGGAGCTTGTTATTCAGTGCTGGGCCTCCATGTTTCCTGATCTTAGGCGGGATTCCGTCAATGCCTGTTGCTTTGCCACTCTTGAGCTGGTGGATGGCTGTGAGGGTCTCTTCAGCGGTGGGCGGTTTGTCCAATTCAAAATTTAGTGGAAGGTGTGAGATTTGGAGGATGACTGTTGTTTAAACAGAGCGCTCAGCGCCGAAGAGGTCCTGAAAGAATTCCAACCAGCGGTTGAAATTAGAGGTATTATCTGTGAGGAGTTCCTGTCCATCAGCGCTTCGCCGGGGACTTTGTACCAGGTGCCTAGGGCCATACACTGCTTTCAGTGCTTCGTAGAAGCCCCTGTAATCACCGTTGTTAGCGCAAAGCTGGGTCCTCTGTGCGAGTCTGGACCACCTCTCATTTTGGAGCTCTATAAGCTTGAGCTGGAGACTGCTGCGGATGAGGCGGAAGGCAGACTTCTTCTCAGGGCAGGAAGGCTGGGCTAGGTGGGCCTCGTGTGCAATACTTTTTTTTTTTTGCTAGACATTTCTGGATCTTTACATCGTTTTCGTCAAACCAGTCTTTGTTCTTTTTTCTAACAAAGCCCAAGACTTCCACAGATTTTACAATAGCAGTTTTCAGTTGTTCCCAGAGTGTTTCAGGGGAGGAGTCTGCTGGATCGACTGTGTCTTTAAGCACGCGCTGTAAATCTGTCTGAAAGGCAGCTTTCTTGTCGTCACGCTGAAGGCTGGCAACATCAAGCTTTTTCTTGGGGGGCCCCCTTTCTTGGGTTTCAGCTTGAGACGGAGCCTGAGTTTCCAGCGGACAAGGCGGCGGTCAGTGTGGCACTCTGCGCTGGGCATCACTCTGGTGAGGAGGACGTCACTGCGGTCCCTCTGACGCACTAGGACATAGTCGATAAGGTGCCAGTGCTTGGAGCGAGGTTGCATCCCGGTGGTCTTTCGACTGTCCTTTTGCTGGAAAGTAATGTTGGTGATAACAAGTTGCTGCACTGCACAAAACTCCAACAGTAGGCGGCCATTGTCATTGCAGTTCCCAACGCCATGCTTGCCGATGACTCCTTTCCAGGCTTCAGAGTCTTGGACCACTCTGGCGTTGAAGTCGCCAAGGATGATGACTTTGTCGTCTGCAGGTGTGCTCTGCAGGAGGCTGCGCAGGTCAGAGTAAAACTTGAAATTTTCTGCAGGCTCTGCCAGAAGGGTTGGGGAGTACACACTGAGAAGGGTCATGTATTGCTGGTGTCTCAGTGGGAGGCGCTGGGACATGATGCGGTCGGAGTGACCAGTTGGTAGGCTTTCCAACTTAGTCACAATGGGGGTCTTGACCATAAAGCTCACGCCCGACCAGTAGAGGGTGTAGCCAGCGCCAAGTTTTTGGAGGCTGCCTTCCTCCGGGAGGCGTACTTCGCTGAGCGCGGCGATGTCGATGTTTAACCCCCGCAATTCACGGGCAATGAGGGTGGAGCAGCGTTCATGGCGTCCGCTGTCTGCTGTGTCGAGCATGGTTCGGATGTTCCAGCATGCTACGTTGAGTCCAGTCGTGGTCGTCATGAGAGTGGATCCGTTGTTTTTTCTTGTTTTCTGACCGCATGAAAAGATGCCCGTTGACCGCGGCTAGCCAACTGTGGTTATGAGGGGATGAGCTTTGGTTAGGCCACCTTTTCTAGGCCCATCTCCTTGTGGAGCAAGCAGTGCTGTCCCTAGAGAAGGCTGCTTGGTCGTTCAGGGTGTGCCGAGTGACGTTGTCATCCCCAAGTCAACATCAGGCGACCAATATCCAGAACTGCCTTCATGCAGGTTTGAGACTGCGGCTTCCAGTGACATCTTTCACCTGCCGTTTTGCCCCTTGCTCATCACTACAGGACTTGGAAAGGTCGGTGTCATGGTCCGTGGGCGTTTCCTAAAGCCTGTGCGATGGAGCTTTTTGGTGGAGTGCAGTGTGCGCAGTACTGGACCCACCCTTTAAACCCTTGGTTCGTCTGCCATGGCCTAGCAAGCTGGGACGGTGGCATCGAGGTCCTCGGGTCGTAGGTTTTATATCAGACTGTCCTTGTCCTAGTCTCTGGCTCAAAAGCCTTCCCCATAGACACGGGGGCTTTGATGTCAGGGTTTTCCTCCCTTAGCCTTTCTGCAGCCAAGCGGCCAGGCCTGCAAGGCAGCAGGGGACTCGTGGAGGGCAGGGTCGTCTATGTACCGTGCAGATGTGAACACGATATGTATAACAAACAGTGAGGTTGGCGTTGAAGCTGGCTTCGAGAAGCGGTTTGTAATGGAGCAGTTATATGCACTGGAAAAGTGGTTAACCCCTTGACTGCCAACAAAAGGTAAACACAATGCAACTGCAACAGACATAAATCGTCATCATCCCTCGTGAGAAAAACAGAATATGAGAGAATAAAAAAAAAATTGGGACTTCATTTTTTTAACGATTTTTGCTAACAAAAAACTGATATGACCGCACCGCTCATTTTTCCGGACCCAGTTTACTTTCTTTGGTAAAATAAAGATTTCCAAAACCAATGCCGTTGTGAACTGAGCAAAATAAAACCTGAGGTTAGTAATCTTTGGAAGATGAAAGTGTGTACATAATAAAATGTACATTTTATGAGTTTAATTATAGTTTCAACAATTAATATTTTTTATTATAAAATGAACCAAGATGAATTACTTTTTTAAAACGATATCAATGCTGTAGAAAACAAAGACTTAGACTCTAAAAAAACAGCAGCTTCTGTCTGTAGTTGTTTCAGGCAAATCTAAAGCTTATCTCGGAAAACAATACATGACACAAGATATAGAATCACTCTCAGCCAACGAGTTAATCAAGCTTCACTCCAAATATGAAAATCACATCGCTTCACTAATGACTCGTGATTTAAGTCGATCACTAGTCTGTCTATACACAAAAGCAGTGAGTCACTTTCTACCTGTAAACACTGACAGTCTATCACAAGACCTTGAAAGCAATCCTATTGTTTCAAGATCAATTGGTAAATTAGCATTCATCATGTTTCACAAGTTTGGCAATTACCTTGTACCTGTGGTAACTTTGCTTGTTACTTGGAGCTATACTGATTTTTCAAAAAATAATTTACGGCAGAAGAAAATGGACGAAACCCAGATGACTCCACAACCGAGTCCTGTCTTGACACAGGTTCAAACGGTGGTTAAGACTAAAAGTCCAGGAAGGGTAGAGGCTGGAAAAAGATTAGCCGAATATAACAGACAACGAAATTACAGCTTCAAGCGCAAACAGAAATGGCTCATGTAACTGACCCGCCGTCAGCACCAGTGTCAATACCAACCCCCCCCCCCCCCCAGGACCATCAGAACCGTCACGACCATCAGGATTGTCACACCCTCATCAAATTGAAAGACTATCAACTGAGTCTAAACCTGAAACAACAAATTATATAGTTGCTGGATTTGTTGTTAAATTTGGTTACGTAGGTTACCAATTATTAAAAAAATACAAACCACAGACTCGAACAATGTCCAAAAAATCAGGCACTCCAAAAACGAAACCAGAAGTTGCCACATTACCAGTAACACCCAAAGCCATTGACCCATTGCATATGCAGTGAATAAAATATTATTTTAATTTTTATTGTATTAGAAAATGAGCGACACAAAGAACTTAATGAACCTTGTCTATCACTCTGCTGTAATAAGCGGCCTACCCGGCACCGGCCTCCACGTGGCGTAGGTGGGTAGTCCGCTCAGTCCCTGACTGAGTGGGCTAGCGGACGGGTGCCATCTTTGTCCAGGATTAGGACTTGATGTCAGCAGATATGTTGTTCAGCCTTTTCACTGGTCCGGTTTTTAAGGAGCTGTGCTAACCTAGGTCGTACCATGTTGGATTGGTCCTTAAAAATACTCGTGACTTTTTGGTCCTTTGGATCCCAAGTGTTTGCCGTGCTTGGAGACCCGTGTCGGGGAAGAAGAGGATCCTGGTGGCTGAGGTTCCCTTTGGGCTGCGGCTCACTGGTGCCAACACTCCACTTCGGCCTTGACTTCTACCTAAACGGGAGGCTAGTCGTACCGGCCTAGTCAATCGGCTCTTGTCACGTTGAGCCCTACCCCACTGTTGACATGCGGGTTGCTATACGGAGCACCATGCTATAGCTTCTGCAGCTGATTAGGTGTTTTACGCCAGTATTCCCCTGCATTCAACGGTGTGATAGAAGGCGGTGGCTCAAACGGTTCAATCGGGCTTACCCCCTTGAGTATATCTTTCGGGCAGTATCCATTGTGCGTCGGCTGGAGACCAGCCGACAGTTGCACTTTCCCTTTTTGGGCTCGGTGGCGGGCGGGGACCCCCGGGGGATGAATATCTCTACTAATATAATATGGATACAACCAAAAAACCAAAACTAGCACAGAAACGGCGCATAGACACCGACATTGCACATGACAGTGATTCAGACTGTGAGGAAGCGACGCCTCAGGCGTCGGCCGTATGGCCTCGCTTCCTCATTGTCCATAGCAAGGTGAAGGAGAAACCAGTTACCAAGCTGCATCCTTTTCTGGTGGGGGAGACCCTCAGGAGCCGTGTTGGCAGGCCTGACGCCCAGCGCCTCAGGTCTGGTGACTTGCTGGTGGAGTGCCGTACTCGGGCACACTCCAGCGGGCTGCTGGGGCTCTCTTCCATCGGAGACACTCCTGTGGAAGTCACACCCCACAAAACTATGAATTCGTCAAGAGGCGTAATCAAAGATCAAGCTTTGGCAGAACTGTCAGAAGATGAACTTGTAAGGAACCTTAAGTCTCAGGGGGTGACTTGCGTCAGGCGCTTCGCTTCTAAGCGAGGTGGTGGGGAGATCCGTCTCCCTACCATCATCCTGACGTTTGGCACCCCCACCCCTCCTACTACCATCTGGGGAGGTTACTACTCCCTGAGAGTGAAAAAGTACGTCCCTCTTCCCCTCCGGTGCTTTAAGTGCCAAAAGTATGGCCATGGGCAGAAGACATGCCGTCAGGCAGAGGCTTCATGCGCCCGTTGCACTAGGCCCGGACACTCTGCTGAGTCCTGCACAGCCACCCCCCTGTGTGTGAATTGCCAGGGGGCGCATATGGCTTCGGATAAGAAATGCCCTCGTTGGATATCCGAGTGCAAGATTCAGCAGGTGCGTGTGGAGAAGGGGCTGTCCTTTCTGGATGCCAAAAAACTGGTTGAAGGCCCTGGTGCAGCTGCGGCTGCCCCAACCTCTAACACCTCAGTGTATACTTTTAGTGCAGCGGTGGCAGGCAAGCGCCCCACCAAAGACTTTTCATGTCAGACCCCAACTTCTTGGTTGGGGGCGGAGCCTCGGCTCATCTCGCCACTGGAGAGTAACCCTCCTCCGGTGGTGACAAGGAGCCAGGGAACGCAGAAGGCGGACACTGCCGGTCCGGTTGTGCCGCCTTCTGTTGCCCCTAAGCCTCAGCCCCCACCCAAACCTGTTAGTCAGTCAACTCCAAAGGCTTCTGGCTCTGGTCAGCCTTCTAAGGCCGCTAACTCTAGCGGCAGGAACGCTGCCCAGGACCAGAAGTCTAAGAAATCTATGCAACCGCTGTGCGCACGGGCCCAGAAGGGGAACACAGATGTGCCCCTTCAAAACAAATATGCTGCACTGGAGGAGCGGATGGAGGGAGTGGAAGTTGTTGTTGCTGATGCTGCGGCAGCTCCACCCCCTTCCTCTCCGAAGAACCAGAGGGGGCCCGGGAGCCGGCCCCCCTCTGTTTCTTCAACTCCTTCCAAGGTAAAGGAAAAAGGGGGGAAAAACTCCTTACCCCCAGATAAGACTTAATCATGGACTCTTTGCTTCAGTGGAATTGTCGTGGTTTTCGAGCTAACTTTGAGGAATTACGTCTTTTAGTCAAGTTCTATAACCCCTCAGTCATATCTCTTCAGGAGACTTACCTGAAGACTTCTGACCCTGTGTCTTTTAATGGTTTTAATGTTATACATAAAGGCTCTGATTCGGAGAGGCGCTCGGGTGGAGCGGCTCTTCTCATTAGTAGCCAAATTTTATGTAGCCCTGTTAGCATCGACACCTGTCTTCAGGCTGTCGCTGCTCGGGTTACCTTAAAAAAGACCATAACTATATGCAGTATTTACCTGCCACCATCACTGCGGGTCTGTAGCAATGATATTTTTCACTTAGTAGATCAACTGCCCCCTCCCTTTATTCTCATGGGGGATTTTAACGGTCATGCTCACCTTTGGGGTAGTGACCACTATGATGGCAGAGGTCAGATGTTAGAAGATGTTTTTTGTCAACTTAACCTATGTGTCTTTAACGATGGCTCACCTACATACTCTAACTCAGGTTCCGGATCTAGTTCTGTTCTAGACCTCACTGTGTGTGCTCTCATGCTGGACTTTGACTGGAAGGTTCACGGCGACCTGTGTGGTAGTGACCACTTCCCAGTAGTCCTGTCATCGGTCAGCTGTGAGGAGGATTCGCCGGTGTGGCGCTGGAATCTCAAGAAAGCTAACTGGTCTCTGTTTGCCTCTCTCTGTCAGTCTCGTCTTACAGAGGAGGTGGTCATGTCAGCTGAAGAACCTGTTTCTTGTTTTACTTCTATTTTGTTGGAGGTTGCAGGTGAAACCATCCCTAGAACTTCCACATCACTCCCTCGGAAGCCGAGAGTACCATGGTTCAATGAAGAGTGCCGCAAGGCCCAAACAATGCGCAAATCTGCTCAGCGACGTGCATTTCGTAATCCGTCGCAAGCAAATATTTTAACCTTTAAAAGACAGCGGGCGAAAGCCCGTTATATTTTTAAACGTGAACGCCGTGCTTCCTGGAGACGCTTCGTCTCATCTTTATCTTCTAGGACTCCGTCCCAAAAAGTCTGGAAGGCTGTTCGAAGAATTGGGGGCAGGGGTGGCTCGGCTTCTGTCGGCCATCTTAGAGATGGTGCCAGTTTGGTCACAGATAAAAAGGCTGTGGCCAATTTACTTGCCTCCATCATTGCCCATAATTCTTCAACAGAGCATTATTCACCTTTCTTCCAGAGAGAGAAGGAGAAGCGAGAATCTTGTGCTTGTGATTTTATATCGGATAACTTGAAAGACTATAATGCCCCTTTTACGTTTTCAGAATTGCAGCAAGCCATGCAGAAATGTACTGACTCTGCTGCTGGATTAGATACCATCCATTATCAGCTCATAACACATCTGCCTGAGGATTCACTCCTTGTACTTCTCAAGGCCTTTAACCATATCTGGATAACCGGTCATTTTCCGCCATCTTGGCGCCAGGCTGTGGTTGTGCCAATTCCCAAGCCGGGTAAGGATCCTTCCGACCCGGGCAACTACCGGCCAATAGCTTTGACATCATGTTTATGTAAAACTATGGAACGCTTGGTCAACGCCCGACTGGTGTGGCATCTTGAGTCACAGGGTCTCATCACAGACCTCCAGTGCGGTTTCCGGCGCTTCCGTAGTACAACTGACCATCTAGTCCGCTTTGAGTCTTTTATCCGAGATGCTTTTGTCAACAAGCAGCATGTCTATGCAATTTTCTTTGATCTTGAAAAGGCATATGACACTACCTGGAAGCATGGTATAATGTCTGATTTGTCGGACATGGGTTTTAAAGGGCATCTGCCCATTTTTATTCACAATTTTTTGTCCAACAGGTCGTTCCATGTCCGTGTGGGCTCCACCCTCTCCGACTCCTTTGAACAGGAGATGGGTGTCCCGCAGGGCAGTATTCTATCTCCTGTTTTATTTAGCATTAAAATAAATAACATTGTAAAGGCCGTCAAGGATGATTCTGAATGCTCTTTGTTTGTGGACGACTTTGCTTTGTGTGCACGAGGTCGAGGACTTGCGTCCCTTGAGAGGCGCTTGCAGCTGTGCGTTGATCGCATCCAGGGGTGGGTGTCTCTCAATGGATTCAAGTTCTCGCCCTCCAAGACAGTCTGTGTGCATTTTACTAACCAGACGAAATTTTTTCTAGAACCTAGCCTGAGCATTGCTGGAGTGCCAATTAAGGTGGCCGAAGAGGCAAAGTTTTTGGGGGTCATCTTTGACAAAAGATTGACCTTCTGCAACCATGTTAATTACCTTAGAACCTCTTGTCGGAAGGCCCTCGACATTCTTCGTGTCGTTGGTCGTACTGACTGGGGTGCAGACCGCATCGTCTTACTTCGACTGTACCGGGCCCTTGTTCGGTCCAAACTGGATTACGGCTCTGTGGTATATGGCTCGGCTTCCAAGTCTGTTCTGCAGCGTCTGAACACAATTCACCATCAAGGTCTGCGCATATGTCTGGGAGCCTTCAGGACATCTCCAGTTCCTAGTCTGTATGCAGAGGCAGGGGAGCCTTCTCTCAGGCTCCGCCGCATCCGCCTCATGCTCAGCTACGTTCTGAAGCTGAAGGCCCATCCAGAAAATCCTGCCTATGATTGTGTTTTTAACCCGTCGTTTGCAGAAATTTACGATGCCCATCCGGGAGCTGTCCGTCCACTTTCCTTCCGTGTCCGACCTCATCTGCAGGCGGCCGGAGTGGACCTGGACAAAGTTTCGGAATCTCTGCAACACGTCACTCCACCCTGGCTACTACCAGTTCCTGACATCTTGCTGGACTTGACTGCCCACAAGAAGGATTGTACTCCACCAGCCATATACCAACAGAGCCTCAATGAACTCCTTTCAATTTTTCCTGGCTATTGTCGTCTTTATACGGATGGGTCCAAGTCTGAGGATGGAAGAGTGGCTGCGGCTGCAGTGTCCTCTCGCCATCCTAGACGCCCATTTAAGCTCCGTCTCCCTGACCATTCCTCTGTATTTAGTGCAGAACTGCAGGCCATTCTGCTAGCACTCAAGCATGCCTATCAGTCTCGGGAAAGGAACTTCCTGATTCTGTCTGACTCTCTTTCTGCCCTGCAGGCCCTTCAGGGCGCGGGAACAGACCATCCACTGCTGGTGCAGATTAGAGAGCTCTACGCGGACTTGATGAAGGAATATTATGACATCATTTTTATTTGGGTCCCAGGCCATGTGGGCATCGAAGGCAACAGAATCGCAGATTCTGCTGCCAACAGTGCCCGCAGTGACCCTGTCCCTGACACACAGACTGTCTATAGTGATTTTAAACCTGTTATTAGTGCGTACATAGCCCGTGAGTGGCAGTCCGAGTGGGACAAAGAGGAAGGGAACAAGCTTCATGAAGCTCTTCCTAAGTTGTCTGACAGTCTACCTTTCCGCTGCGGCAGCCGCCGTGAGGAGACTGTCCTTGCTCGGCTCCACATCGGGCACACATATGTTACGCACTCTTACTTACTTAAACAGGATGAGCGTCCATGGTGTTTTGCCTGTGATGAGCAGTTTTCTGTTCGACACTTTTTGCTGTATTGTGCTGACCTAATTGACACCAGATATAAACACTTCACAGCAGACTCCTTGAAGGTTTTGTTCCGGGATGTTCCCCCGGACAAAATCTTCAATTTTTTGAGAGAATGCAATATTTTTAACAAGATCTGAGCATTCATAGACTATGTGAATTTTTTATTTGCCCTTTTTGAGAGTCTGTAGACGTTTCTTTTCCAGACATGTGCGACATTTTAGCCTGAGATTTTTAATCTATATTTACATCTTGTCTTAAGACCTTGCTTTTAGTCTGGCTGACCAGATTTTTACCCATCCCGCCGTGAGATGGCCTTAGTCGCCTGCTCGGCGTTAAACCCAAATAACTAACTATGCTGTAATAAGCGGACTCGCAGTAGCTTACTCTATGCTGGGAAAAAGTCTTCTCACAATGAAATCGGCAGACCTGAGTAGATTAGACTTCGAAGACAGTGCTAAATTAGTTGCTGTTGTAAAAGCGTCAATTGCTACAAAAGACTTTCTTGTTAAGCAAGGAATTATTCCAGAAAATGTTTGTATGTAAATAAAAAGTATGGCTACAATAGCTATTATGATTGGTGGTGCAGTTGTTAATGCATTAGCTTTCACGGATATTTTAAGGCAGTGGGCAGATGTATACATCTAATAATCTAATAATGAGTACTTGTATAGCGCCTAACCTCAGATTAGAGCTCTAGGCGCTTAACAAAAACTAATGTACAAAAAATAACTAATTACAAAAATGGAATTAACAAAAAGTACAAAAACAAAATACAACGCACTCTGTAAACAAGCTATGAAGTCACCATTCAAAAGTGCTACGCTCATGGACTCATACTGGCATTCACACACACACCCACACACACACTACTTCTATAAATAGATAGAGATGACTTTAACATGACAGGTGTGTGACAAAGTCATTTGTAGCTGACAGAAAACATATGGGTCTTTAGGGCACGCTTGAATGCCTCTCTCGAATCCACGTATCTCAGTTCGCGTGGGAGATCGTTCCAAACAACTGGGCTCTGGTATCTGAATGACCTCCCACCAAACGACTTTGTTTTGACAAGAGGGATATGTAAAACTCGAGAGTCGGCAGCAGAGCGCAAATTCTGTCTCAAGGGCGTATACAGCTGGAGAAGAGAGGCAAGGTAGTGTGGGCAGGAACAGGTAATACAACTGTGAGTCATGCATGAAATTTTGTACTGAATCCTAGCCGTTACAGGTAACCAGTGTAGGGCAGACAGATGGGGTGTGATATGATCTGATCTAGGGACTCTAAGAATCAACCTAGCAGCTGAGTTTTGAATTTTCTGGAGTTTGCCAATCAGACACTGGGAACAGCCAGCCAAAAGAGCATTGCAATAGTCTAATTTAGACAAAACAAAAGCGCAGACAAGTACTTTAGTTGCTTCAGGTGTCAGATAGTGGCGGACTGAAGCAATACGTCGCAGTTCAGTATAGGCGGATCTGCAAACGTTGTTCACATGAAGGCGCATGGACAGGCTACTATCAAGTGTGACACCCAGATTTTTTACATGGGGGGAGAAGGGGACAGTGACACCACAGATTTGTAATGACGGGGGGAGTGTCAGCGTCTTCGTAAACCTCGGGGAAGCAATTATCATGGCCTCAGTTTTTCCGTCATTCAACTGTAATTTGTTTGAAGTCATCCACATCTTAGTATCCAAGACGCACTCCTGTATGGGACATAGACGACCCCACCCTCCACGAGTCACCTGCTGCCTTGTAGGCCTAGCTACTTGGCTGCGGAAACGCTAAGGGAGGAAAACCCTGACATCAAAGCCCCTGTGTCTCTGGGGTAGGCTTTTGAACCAGAGACTAGGACAAGGACAGTCTGATATAAAACCTATGACCTGAGGACCTCGATGCCACCATCCCAGCTTGCTAGGCCATGGCAGATGAACCAAGGGTTTAAAAGATGGGGCCAGTACTGCGCACGCTGCACTCCACCAAAAAGCTCCACTGTGCAGGAGTTAGGCAATGCCCACGGACCAAAATGCTTCCAGACGACACAGGCAAGCCCTACAGAATCTTTGTTTGTGAAGTCAAGCCAAGAAGGCTTTCAGTGGATCAAACTATCTTTTTTTCAAAAATGGGCAGAGAAGAATCTGCAGAAGAAATGAAGCGCCACAATGAGAAGTCAGAAAAAATTGCCCAAGCCCAGCAGGAGTATGAAAAGAATAGAATTGAGAAACTTGATTTCATTAATGAAAAACTGAGGCTTGAAGGTCATGCACAGCATACATTTTCTAATGTCAATGACGCAATCCGTGAATATTTTCTTGTCACAGGTGATGACATGACTATTCCAAAGCCGAAACGTAGTGATTACTATCAACAAAGCACACAACAAAGAAACAGAGAAATAATCTTTGTTCTAGTGGGAATGACATTTGTATATTTTACTAGACTAATAATAATTATTGCTAGAAAAAATGACAGACGCTAAACTATCGAAAATATGTTACTCTCCAATTGGATATTGGAAAGGACACTCCACTATTCAGAAATTACATGCGGCTATAGGTGAGGATATATCACTCAATGAAATAAAACTATGGTTATAGAGACAGGGAATTTGGCAGATATATTTACCTGCGCCAAAAAGAATATCAAGACCTCATTTTGAAAATACTACCCCAAAAGTCACACATCAAATGGACCTCCTGTTTTTACCACATGACATAATAAGAAAGAAATGATACAAGTATGCACTGACTGTCGTTGACATTGCTTCAAAATACAAGGACATGGAACCCATAACTGACAAGAATGCTATCACTGTTGCTACAGCGTTAACAAAAATATATAGTCAAGGCCCTTTAAAATTTCCCAGACTTTTGCAGGTCGATGACGGATCTGAATTCAAAGGAGCAGTTAATCAGTTATTTGCTAAACATGGTGTACTGGTTAGACATGGCATTCCAGGTGTGCACATATTACAGGCAATTGTAGAGAACTTTAACAAACAGTTATCAGAAAGACTTTTTAATTACCAGTATTCAAAGGAACTCATGCATGACAAAAGTAACACTGAATTGGTAAAAAGATTACCAGCTGTGATAAAAGCAATGAATAATGAAAACACTGTAAAACCTGCTGATGCTATTAAATTGAAAACAGTTCCTACGGTGTCAGGAACAGAAATAAAAACAGCAGCTCCAGACACAATTTTGTTTACAAACTAGGTAAGATATCTGTATCAGCCCAGCGAGTCTGAGAATGACGTCAGACCTAGAGCAACTGACCCGATCTGGTCTACGTCTGTACACAACATTTAAAAAAAAATTGTCCCCGGTGCTGATGCAACAATATATTATCTATATGAGCCTGCTCCACAGAGGGTATTTGTTAGAGAAGAATTATAGATTATTCCTCCAGACACTGTTACTCACTTTTGACCAATTCATCGACCAGTTCATTAATCAATTTATCGGCAATTTGTTCAGATAACTTGAGTCTGTAATGTCCAGGCGCATAAGCCTTATCATTACTGTGAAACACACGTTTTGTGTCCCCAACTGCAAGTGACTTTTTATGTGTTTGGATCATTTCAAGATTGTGTCTATTTGACCTCAGTCACTTGTTTGGATAATCAGGCATTAATGCTCCGTCTAATACTTGCTTGTAATGTTCATGGCAGATGTATATTTTTAATCACTGTATTTTTGATACCTTTGGCTTTTGACTGACTACCTTGTTGATGTAGTATAGAATACATCTTTGATCTCAGTCCAACATACTCAACTATTGGCACACCATTTAGTTCATCTTTAAACTTTCCAGGCACTTTCTTGTTTTCTGTGCTGTACAGTGGGTGATCCTTAGGATAGTTAGATGTGTCATACATGTGTAACTCTATTTTCATGTCTTCATGAAAGTCTTCAGTTGGCACGTCAATGATCATAGAGTCAGTGTCAGTGTATAGCAGACAACACTCATGATATTTTGGTTTGAAGTAATCATAATAAAATTCAAGCATCAACAGTTTTGATAACTCAAGAATGGTCATACCAATGAATGCTGGCTTGTCCAGTTTGACAATCCTTTTTTTTTTTTTTTTGAGTGACAGTGCATACAATGATGAATGAAACTCTTTATACCCTGTGTACTGTGGTTTACCTGTAAGTTTAATTGCACCCAATTCAGTTGTGACCACTCTCACATCTTTCAATCCAGACCAAAAAGGTGACTGCCAAGCGTGTAATATGCAAAGAAGTACCCAACGGAGAAAGAAACACGCTTAGAAAAGACGGGTACAACACAATTTATTAATATTTCGGGTAAATACCCTTTGTCAAAATAGACAAACAAACAAACATAGAGATTAGCCGCTACTTATCTTCAATGGCAGAAGGAATGTGGCAACTGAAGGAGGTGAAGTCAAGAGATAATGGCAAAGGTATGTCTGACTCAGACTACCAGCACGCACTTCAAAGTGTGCCATCCCTGGCACGCAATGTTGTGTTCTTCATTATGTAATCTTTCATAAAAGCACTTTGACAAAACAAAACCTTCAGTTGCCACATTCCTTCTGCCATTGAAGATAAGTAGCGGCTAATCTCTATGTTTGTTTGTTTGTCTATTTTGACAAAGGGTATTTACCCGAAATATTAATAAATTGTGTTGTACCCGTCTTTTCTAAGCGTGTTTCTTTCTCCGTTGGGTACTTCTTCTCACATCTTTGTGGTGATGAGGATTTTCCATAGTTTTGCCAAAACTGGCATTGTTCATAAGCTTAAAGAAGTCTTTGTCAAATGCAGTGTGCCATCCCTGGCACGCAATGTTGTGTTCTTCATTATGTAATCTTTCATAAAAGCACTTTGATCAAATTGAATGCCTCTGTGAACTTTCTTTAGTACTAACCCATATCTGATGTAAAACTGCAGCAAAGCGATAGTGACACACATAATCGAATTTGTCATTCAGATTTGGTACAAGTTTAATGTCTTCTTTTTTTCCCGTCATAGTCATTTTTTCAACAGCCAATGGATAATCATTGCGGTAATCATGTAGATGATGTGGGTACTCCAGGTCAATTTCAAAGATCCAACCTTCACATAGTTTCGGTCAAGAATCATTATATTGTTTGTTAACTGTGTTATGTCATACTGTGACAAATCATGCAGACAAAAGTTTTTCAGGGACAATAATTCACACATTGCCCAGCCATACAAATTGTTCACGTCCAAGTACGTAATGAATGACCTTGACCTTGAGGGGTCAAACCCAAGGTCGTCCAGATATTTGTTGTTGGCTCTGGCATAGTTGTTCCTGTCAATACTTATGCCTCCCCTCAAACCACGTTCCACCATTTCACCCATTGTACGATCAGACAACAGGTCTATAAATATCTTACTGGATTTAAAAAAATGCATCCCATGTCATGCCAGGACTAGTTATGTAGCAAGCTGGGTCAAGATTGTAGTGTAACGAAACCTTTTCATGGTAACTTTCAAATACGTCTGTTAGCAAACAAACATCAGCTTTCAAGTTCTGATCATGGTAGTCACCAATCGTTTGACACCTTAATTTGCCCCATGCATCAAGTGCGTGCTGGTAGTCTGAGTCAGACATACCTTTGCCATTATCTCTTGACTTGACTTCACGTACGAAGATTCTATAGGGCTTGCCCAAGTCGTCTGCAGGCATTTTCGTGGCTGCGGAGGCCAATCCGGGACAGGCAGGTTCGACCGCAGTGGCTGCAGGGGAAGGTCTTGTCAGGGTTCTGAGTTACGACAACTCTGTTTTTTCTTCTGAACAGCTTGTCCTTAAGGTTAGCTCTGCGAGAGTCCTCAAAGGAGACGGCTGCCTTGTGAATCACCATGCAGCAAACGAAGGCCACTGGCGGTGGTCGTTTTGGCAGGCACTAAGTGACTTCTTGAGACCGTCTTTGTATCTCTTCTTTGGTGCCCCTCTGTCTCGGTGTCCAGTGGCGAGCTCGCCGAACAGAGTGATCTTGGGTAGGCGACGATCCTCCATCCTGGAGACGTGCCCCGCCCAGCGAAGCTGTGTCCGCAGCAGCAAAGCCTCGATGCTCACAGTTTCCGCCTGTTCAAGGACCTCGACGTTGGTGACATAGTTACTCCAGTGAATGCTGAGGATGGTACGCAGGCAGCGCTGGTGAAAGCGTTCGAGGAGTCGTAGTTGGCTGCGGAAGAGGGCCCAGGACTCGGAACCGTACAGCAGGGTGGTGAGGACGACAGCTCTGTACACGCTGATCTTGGTGCCTTTTTTCAGCTGTTGATTGTGCCACACCCGCTTGAATAGTCGCCCGAAAGCACTGTTCGCTTTTGCCAGCCTGTTGTCCAGCTCCTTGTCCAGCTTGGCGTCTGACGTGATGATGCAGCCAAGGTAGGTAAACTGGTGTACAGACTTCAGTTCGGACTCGCCGATGGTGATGTGGGGAGGGCGATGCTCTTCCTTGGGTGCCGGCTGATGAAGGACCTCTGTCTTTTTCAGACTGACCTCAAGTCCAAAGAGCTGGGCGGCATCTGCGAAGCAGGACATAATGCGCTGCAAGGCTCTCTCTGTGTGTGCAACCAGGGCAGCGTCATCAGCAAAGAGCAGCTCACGAATCAGTTGGTCTAGGGTTTTCGTGTGGGCATGCAGTCGTCTGAGGTTGAACAGGCTGCCATCGAGACGATACCTGATGTACACTGCGTCGTTATCGTCGAGGTCCACTGTGGCCTGCTTCAACATCATACAATACAATACAATACAATACAATACAATACAATACAATACAATACAATACAACTTTATTGTCTGTTCGAGTCAGGGCACGACAGAAATTTGCCTTTCGGCTCGGCATGAAAGAACAATATAAGACATTAACAAACGCTACAGGAACATATCATGAAAAATTATAATTGCAGCAATCTATCACAAGCAATCTGTCATGAGATGGGAGGTAATGTTAAGTAGATCATACATATCGTGGCGTTATAAACTAGAGTTCAAAATCGAGACAGCAGTTGGAATAAAAGACTTCTTAAAAACATTCCTTCTGGCAAGTGGCATGTTGAAACGTCTGCCTGATGGTAGCATTTGAAACTGATCAGATAGTGGGTGACGAGGATCATTGACAATGCTAGCAGCTATCCTTCGGACAGCTCTATGGTACAGATCATCTACTGGGTACTGTCCTAAGCCAATGATCTTCTCAGATGTTCTGACGATACGTGACAGTCTGCCCCTGTTTTTCATACTGAGGTTGCCATACCAAGCAGTGATGTTAAAAGTCAGTATACTTTCGATCAGGCTTCTATAAACGGATTCTAAAATCCTGGAACTGACATCAAAACTTCTCAGTTTCCTAAGAAGGTACAGACGCTGGTTTGCTTTTTTCACAATCAGAGCGGTGTTTACAGTGAAGGACAGCCCACTATCCACGACTGTGCCAAGGTATTTAAATTCAGTGACTACCTCTACAGGTTGATTATTAATTGAGACAGGTACAAAAATGTCATCAACTTTCCTGTCATCAATGACGAGTTCCTTGGTTTTTTGTACATTCATTTCCAGAAAACTATCTTTGCACCATGACTCTAATACTGCTATCTGTGCAAAGTACTCAGCCAGACTGTCTTCTTTTTGGAGTAGGCGTACAAGGGCCATGTCGTCTGAGAACTTTAAGAGACGAGAAGTGGCAGTGTGACAACGCATATGGTCTGTGTATATAGAAAACAATGTCGGAGAGAGGACACAACCTTGAGGGCAGCCTGAATTTAGCACCATTTGGTCAGACAGACTGCCGTGTACATTTACACGTTGTGGCCTGTCCTTCAAAAAGTCTCGCACCCACAGAATAATGTTTGTGTTCACATTAAAGTCCATCATATGCTGCAAAAGCATCAGTGGTTCAACAGTATTAAAAGCATTAGAAAAGTCAATAAAAAGAATTCTCACATGTGCTTTTGATTTCTCAAGATGTTGAAATACAAGATTGTACAGAGTAAGGCATGCATCCTCCACACCCCTGAAGAAGATGGTGAAGAGGGTCGGTGCCAGCACGCAGCCTTGCTTCACGCCATTGCGAATGGGTAATGGTTCTGAGAGGTCACTATTTAGTCTGACCTGGCCTTGCTGGTTCTCGTGGAGCTGGTCGATCATGTTGAGGAACTTTAGGGGACAACCTAGTCGCTCCAGGATCTGCCACATATCTTGCCTGCTCACAGTGTCAAAAGCTTTTGTTAGGTCGACAAACGTTACGTACAGCCCTTTGTTCTGCTCGCGGCACTTCTCCTGAAGCTGTCTCAGCACAAAGACCATGTCGGTGGTACTCCTGTTGGCTCTGAAGCCACACTGGCCCTCTGCGAGGTAGTCTTAGCGATGGCAGGTACCAGCCGAGCAACCTTGAGAGAATTTTCCCGGCAATGGACAGCAGGGTAATTCCATGATAATTAGAGCAGGCAGACTTCTCTCCTTTGTTCTTGTACAGGGTGATGATGACTGCATCACGGAGATCCTTTGGTAGTGTTCCTTTCTCCCAGCAGCAGAGAAAGAGGTCGTGGATCTTGTTCTGCAGTGCTGGGCCTCCATGTTTCCATATCTCTGGCGGGATTCCATCAATGCCTGCTGCTTTGCCACTCTTGAGCTGGTGGATGGCTGTGAGGGTCTCTTCGGCGGTGGGCGGTTCGTCCAATTCAACCTTTAGTGGAAGGTGAGGGATTTGGAGGATGACTGTTTCTTGAACAGTGCGCTCAGCGCCGAAGAGGTCCTGAAAGTATTCTGACCAGCGGTTCAAGATGGAGGTATTATCTGTGAGGAGGCACCATCAGCGCTTCGCAGGGGACTTTGTACCAGGTGCCTAGGGCCATACACTGCTTTCAGTGCTTCGTAGAAGCCCCTGTAGTCACCGTTGTCAGCGCAGAGCTGGGTCCTCTGTGCGAGTCTGGACCACCACTCGTTCTGGAGCTCTCTAAGCTTGAGCTGGAGACTGCTGCAGATGAGGCGGAAGGCAGACTTCTTCACAGGGCAGGAAGGCTGGGCTAGGTGGGCCTGGTGGGCGGCTCTTTTTTTTGCTAGAAGTTCCTGGATCTCTACGTTGTTTTCGTCAAACCAGTCTTTGTTCCTCTTTCTAGCAAAGCCCAAGACTTCCACAGAGGATTTTACAATAGCAGTTTTCAGTTGTTCCCAGAGTGTTTTAGGGGAGGAGTCTGCTGGTTCAACTGTGTCTTTGAGCATGCGCTGTAAATCGGCCTGAAGGGCAGCTTTCTTGTTGTCACGCTGAAGGCTGGCAACATCAAGCTTTTTCTTGGGGGCTTTGCCATTATAGTGTGGAATAAAATTACTCTTTTGGAGGCAGTCTCCTTTCCTCAAACACAACCCAGTCATCAATGTACTCGTATGGATACACACCTTTTTTGATCAAGTCTGGCTCAAAATATTTACTTGTTATTGGATACTTAGTCAGTCCATCTGCCAGACTAGCAAGACCTAAAGACAAAGTTGCATTGAGTCCTAAAATGCTAATTTGTTGTCTAGCCTAAACCTCAAGTATTTTTCAGCTGTCTGAGCAATACAACTATTTTTTTTTAGGGTAAGATTCGTCCTCAGCATGCATGATACTGTGTGAATCATATCCCTTTAGATTGTGAAAAAAACATTTGTAGTTTGTATGTCTTAGGATCTGTTTTTAATAACAAGTTACAATTGCTATGTGCAGTGCATCTGTAACGCCCAGTTATGTGATCATGGTCACGAACTTTATACCCTGGAGGGGTTGTTCACAAATCCAACACGTCACAGCTGTATCAAAATTTAGTTTATCTTCTTCTGTCATCATCACAGGCATCTGACTGTTTTCCAGATACTGTACTACCTGACTATGCAATTGCCTGATTTCTGTTAAAAACAGACATGCTGCATTTTCACCCCTGTAGATAACGGTTCTGAATGCTGACCTTCTGACCTAACAATAATGTATCCGAAAGAACACACCACTTGGTCACTCAACTTTATAGTCTTTGGTAATGATTCTGGAACAGGTTCAGCATATGGAACAACCAGTGATTCAAAATCAGCATACACTACAAGCGGCAGCTTTTGCTGATTCCCATAGTTCTTAAAATATACCCGACAACCAGGTTCTGCATACTAAAGTACAGTTTGAATGTCATCAGCTGACCTACAGTGCAAAACATGTTTGTGTGCCACTTTCATAGAGGAGAACCTTTGTAAACATCTTTTACACACTTCCTGTTTGCCATTGTGTTTTCTTGTATGTCCATGAATTAGTTGTGACATACTTCTGATAATTGTGTAGTTAAAGTTATCATTATCACCAATTAATAACATGTCAACGTGCTTATCTTCTGACTGTCTGTAGGTTGGAGCAAGTGGTGATACTCTAATGGGTAGTAACTTGTCAAGAGAATCATTATCCCACACATACACATTCACAGATATGCCAGGATTTAATTGTTCAAACAAATCGATATCTTCTACATTAACAGGGAAATCTGTACCACTGAAGTCGATTTCATTTACAAATTTGGTATAGTTTGATAGGCGATCAGGTCTTGTTTTATAACATGTAGTTTAGCAAGCACACACCATATGATACAATGGTGGTCATTGTTCTGTATATTAACGACAGCCTTTTTGTTTGCAACCTCTGTTGGCAGTGGTATCTATGATTTACCTAATATAGGATGATACATTGATTGTTTTAATTGTATTTCATGTACATGACCTTCGTGCCAACCAGACCCCTTCATTCTAGCTTTGTCAATTGCTTCTAGAAAGTCAGGCAACAGTCTGTCTCTAAACACGTTTTCTAGTTCCCTTCTTGTGTTAACAGTGTGTTGTATTATCAAGATATATGATACAATCACTTTACGTCTACTCTGGTAAATTCTATTTTAGCAACAATCTGAATCTTTACACTGCCTGTAAGAAGATTATCTTGTATGACAGAAAAAGAGTGTTCTATCGATTCATAGACATTGTTACTATTGGATATAGGCAAGTCTGTTGTGTAAAACATATTTCTTAAGCCTGATTGACTTGTCAAGCCTGATTAGCTTTTTGCATTGTCCGCCATTTTTATTTGTCTGACAAAATAATAAATGGGAAAAAAATTACACCTTATGTAATACCACTTTATTAACTGTAATCCCTACAATAAACAAATTTAGTTTATATATACTCACCAAAACAAATCAACCACTTCCCTGGTGAGTGTCTTAAGGTCTTGTGTTCATACTGCAGGTGTAATATCACTTTATTGAATGTAACACTTTCAATATAACAATGTAGTTTTTTAGTTGATAAAATATGAGTTTACACATTGACATAAACCAGTCCTGGTGGTCACAATTAGCATCATAAACTTTAAAAGTATATGTCTTAAGATTAACAGTCTCGTACTCATAATTTGGTTGACCATCAAAATATTCCAAAGTTACATTATGTGATATATATCTTTGCTGGCACAGAGTTTAAGCCTGGTTCAAACACACATGTTTTTAAGTCAGTAAAGCATTCAACATATTTAGAGCACTCTGTAACATCAACTGCTTGGGTTTGTCCATCCGTCATTTTTATTGGACAAAACAAAAGTATAAATTAATTTACTAACCCATACCCTGTAGGCTGATCTGTCTTTAAAATAAGCTTTAGATGCTTAGTTGATTTCAGTTTGTTTTTCACATCGTCACGTTCATGCTTATTTGGTATTACATCATTTTCTCTGAGACACTCTTCAAAGCTGTCACGGTCCTTGCAGTAAAACAAACAGATAAACTTTAGTTGTTCACGAAAATCTGTCAGTACAGCATTATATGTTTGAGTGAGAATCCATCCACTGACATTTGCATGTCTGCCACTGAAGGCAAGTTCTGCGAAAGTGTTTCGCTTCTTAACAGTGTCTTTCTCTGCAGAGCAGTCATCAACAATAAACAAAGTTGGCTGTCCTTCAAACTGCTTGTAAAAATACTGAAGGTAGTCATTTAGTTTTTTCTCAGGGTCACCTAAATAAATGTTACTGTCAGTCCAAATGTATGATCAGTTGTGATAAGCTTTGTTGTGTTTGATAGTAGGACAAAAATTAATATCACAATTTTTTCGAAATGATATATGTATCTTGTTTGTAATAGATTAAGTACAAATTCAGTTTTACCACACCCGGTGGCACCACGAAATAAGCCACAGTGTGGGTCGAGTGTCATCAAGTTCATTTTAATATAGAATATAATTTTAATATATATGTGTCCACTTAGTCTGCTTTTAGCAATATTGAGTTGTGCGTCTAATCAGATACAAATATATATTTATTGCTTCGGATATTTCAACCTTTTTTCGTACTTGAATTGTAATTCAGTCACTACCGATTTCAACAGTTTGACCTGACCCGTGTAGGTAGTCATCTGTACTATGAAGGTCTTGCCAAAGTGCATACTTATTCATCAGGTATTGACTGTATCTTACGTCATATAGATGTAAATCTTTACACGCAATGTTTGCCAGTTTATCTCTAATATTTCCACCCGCAAAATACTTTGTGATCTCATCGTAGTGCTGATATGGTAACATTCCTGATGAGTACACTTGATTTGCATGCCCTTCAATTGTACAGGACAAATCTTTGGATTGTAGAATTTTTCTGAATCTCTTTTTTTGGACTACTGGGTTTAACAAACAACATAAATATACTTTTTAGTGACCTGGCAGGTGTGTTCAGGTTTATGTTCCACATCGGGTCGCTCTTGTATTTATGCATTAAACTATGTGTAATCACCCTGTTATAACAAATCGGCAGTCTTGACTGGTACTGATTTTGAATGAGTCTAGCTAGTTTAGTGTGTGTGACAATTTTGTATTCCAAAGAGATGTTAGAGATATTTTATGTTGCATCTGTGGCAGATGATTTAATGACTTTGGAGTTGTTATCGAAGGTTAGTTCAAAACTTAGACAATCATTCAGTGCTCCTTGATAATAAGGTAAATGCGCTGTTAGGATTTCAAATTCAAGTGGGATTTAATACCTGGTTCCATATGTTTCGGTCATTATAACGTCCTTGGATGTAGTATTTACTTTGTCACCAGCGTCGATTCTAATTTTCATAATGTTGTCATACTGTATGCCTTGATAAAAAGTCTTCTCTTTCTTCTCTTGTGAGCCAAAGATCTTTGTAGCAGTAGAACACATCAGCATCTTCAAGACTAAACACTTCCTGTCCTTCAAGGTTTACTTTTATAGTTCTAATAATTGCTCTGCCTAGATTGTTAACTAGTGTTCTGTTCACGTCTACGTCTGACATTAGTTCAATATTAAATGCAAGGCATGCAGTGCCAGGAACAATAACGTCACTGGGTTCTAGGTTTGGAAACTTGACTGTAAGTGTTTGGTTCTGGTCTATGGTACTAGGATTGTTTGTTAGGACGATTGATTGTCTACTGCCCTTAACACCAAGAGGCTCATGTAGTTTTCTATATGGGCCTAACTTTGATCCGCAAGACTGCGTCATTTTATTATGCACAATAAAAATTATTAAACTAATAAAACAATGGCAGCAGGAGGATTTAATCATGAAGATTTTGAAATGGATGACATGAATGTATCTGATACTAGTATCACAGATATGACAGATATGACTGGAATGGGAAATACTTCTCTTTTGTATCACAAATTGTTAAAAGACAAAGTAAACTCATTTTATGACAGTGTTGGTGCGCGCCCAGATGTAATAGATCCTAATCAGTTTAAATATGATAAGGTCACTTATTTGTAAATACAGACAGAGGTAAAGTGTTTCTAACATATAAAAATAACCCTTCCAGGTTTAGAGCTTTAAGCACAATTAAAGGTGAAGTCAGTGGTGAGGCAGCACTGCAGTGTTACCTTGGTGTTGGTGTTGGTAGTAAAAAGTTGACACCACTTGCGCCACAACTTGCTACTGTGCTTCACGACACGCAAACAAGATTGCCAACAGGACAAGAAATTGAAATGGCAGCAGTAACAAGACTGCCAGAAATAGCAAACACAGTGTTACAAGAAACCTCATTTACTGAAGGTCAAATAAATGACGTTATGAAAACAATAGATGACCCGCCTTTGTCAATGCGGGAGATTATGGGTTTGGATAAATCTCTGCAGACAATAAGAGGTGAGATGTGAATAATGTGGCCAAACTGGGTGAGCTGATAAACACATAGAACATGAAAAAGAAAAACTGGCTACCGCAGACAATGGGAATAAAAGAAAGAATCATCATCATCATCAGTCCCTTGCCCGAACTGGGCGTTGGGGGGACTGAAAGGCAGCAGCAACAGACAGTGCTCTCCACTGAATTCTATTTTGGGCGGTGGCAAGCAAGTCTGGCATCTCGAGTTCGGTCCATTCTTTTATGTTTGCGACCCAACTCTTTCTCTGACGACCTCGCCGACGACTTCCTTCGAGAGTGCCTTGGAGGATAGTCTTGGACAAGGTGTTGTGTCGGGTCACGTGGCCAAACCAAGCAAGCTTGCGCCGTTTCACGGTTGCCAGAAGAGGTTCATGTGGGCCCACCAGGGAGGTGACGATGCTCCGTACATATTCGTTGGTTTTGTGCTCGCGGTACGAGATGCGGAGCAACTTCCTCAGGCACTTGTTCTCAAAGGCCTGGATTTTCTTTTCTGAGTCTGCAAGCAGTGTCCAAGTCTCACAGCCGTAGAGTAGAATAGACACTACGAGGGACTTGTAAAGCCTGTACTTGATGGTGAAGCTGATGGAGTTACTTCGCCATATCCTGTCCAGCCTGGCCATTGCGGATGTTGCTGTACCTATCCTGATACGGATCTCTGCTACGCAACTACCGTCTTTGGACAGGGTGGCTCCCAAGTACTTGAAGCTATTGACCTCTTCTAGCTTCTGGCCGTTCATGTGAATGTTGCTGCTGCTGTCGCTTGTGGTGTTGATCATCACTTTGCTTTTATCCGTACTGATCTCCATGCCATAAGACCCTGCGCTACTTGAAAGTTTGTCTGTCAGGTTTTGGAGCTCACTATTGCTGCCTGCCATGAGGTCAATATCGTCTGCGAATCGAAGATTGCACAGGGATCTGCCACCAATAGAGATTGAAGTATGGTGGTCGTGGAGGGTTTCCTGCATGATCTTCTCCAGGAATATGTTGAAAAGGACAGGAGAGAGCAGGCATCCTTGACGGACACCGATCGTCGTCCTGAAGAACTCGCCTGACTGATTGTTAAGTAGAACCGCGCTGCAGGCGTTCTTGTAAAGCGCTTCTATCATTTGGATCAGTCCCTCCTCTATGTTGAACGATCTCATGACTTGCCAGAGTCCGTCGTGCCAGACGCGATCAAATGCTTTCCTGAAATCAATGAAGTTGTGGTAGAGTTCGCGCTGATGCTGCAGATGTTTCTCGATCAGGACGCGGCAGTTGAAAATCTGCTCTACAGTGCTTCTTCCAACTCTGAAGCCAGCCTGTTCTTCTGCCAGCAGTTCCTCGGCGAAAGTTTTGAGGCGGTTGAGAATGATTCTAAGCATTACTTTGCTAGGGTGACTTATCAGACTGATAGTTCTGTAGTTCTGGCACTGTTTCATGTTTCCTTTCTTGGGGAGCGGGATCACTAGAGACTGTGTCC
Organism: Semisulcospira habei; assembly: GCA_036245525.1. Taxonomy (NCBI): domain Eukaryota; kingdom Metazoa; phylum Mollusca; class Gastropoda; family Semisulcospiridae; genus Semisulcospira; species Semisulcospira habei. The sequence continues at coordinate 213,660,314 of BTPG01000005.1, forward strand.
ATTCTACTGGCCATTTCTTTTGCTCCCAGATCTTTTGACAGAGTGTAGTGAGGACCTTCGTTGTTACTTCTCCTCCATGTTTCAACAGTTCAGCAGGTATGTTGTCTACACCTGGAGACTTTCCTCCCTTCAGGCTGCGTACGGCTGCTTCCACCTCTTCAGCTAACACTGGCAGGTCTTCAGCCTTCCTGGCCCAGAAAGAATACAACACAGATTAAATGATTTGCAGATAGAAAGATCAGGAAGGTTAGAAACGATTAGTATTGGAAGAGAAAAACAGGTCAACAGGATAAGGGAAATTATTAAAAAAATACTTCACAAAGACACAACCTTGGCTAAAAGATTGAAAACACTTTTCAGAGAACAGGGTATAACAATTGCTAGTTTAATTACTGCTCTTGGATTTATTATCAGTACTGTTGTGTTGGCTGTCTCTGGCGGTGGTAGTGGTGGGTGTAGTGTCCCTCTTTCATCTGGTCCACCAGCCCCCACAGACCCAACAGATTTACAGTCGTTGGTAAAAAAAAAAACCAATTATCACACATATCAGACTTGCTTAAGAAATTAGCCGTGATAGCAATGGATGCGTTGCCTGGCATAATTGGAAGTGTTGTCAGTTGGCTTATCAGTACTGCAGCAAAGATAGTCGGGTTTATGGCGGAGAATGTTTGGGTCTTTTTGGTGACAGTAGGAGGGTTAATGGTGGGTTATTTAATGAAACAGGTAAGAAGTAATACCCCCAGTCCAGTAAGACCTATTACCAATGCAGTTCTCTCTGACTCATGTGTGCCAGGGGTTGGTGATAGTGTTGGAGATGGGGTCAGAGCCGGGGCTGTTACTGTCTGTACGGGTGATGATGTTACTAGGGCTGGTGTTATTGATGGTTTTAAAGACTTACATGCGTGGTTGTTGCTCCCAAATTTACAGATTGATTGAGACCGAGATTTTGATCACGCCCTGCAACTATTATTTCATTATTATAATTTGTTTCTGTACCCATTTGGAGTTGAAGGTCAGATGGCAACATGTGCCTAATCCACAAGCGACAATTGTACATGATAAAACATTACAGGCAGACGCATTCCGATTAATAAATATTACAGAAGCAATTAAATATTTGGAAAGTGAAGAGGAGAGATACTCTAGATGTAAAAGACGATATAAGACAGTTTTCAATTCTGTTCAAAACACATCTATGGCTGTGGGTGCAGTTTCAGCTGGTTATTCTGTGGGGCTATTGTTATGTTTGCCACAGGAATTGGAAGTTTAATTGAAATTGCAATTGAGGGTGTTGGCATTGCTGCAAGCCTGGCTTGCTTTGGTTTGGAAGCCATTAACAAAAGATTTCATACAAAGTCACAGAAACATGAAGCATTGTGTCACGACCCCGCTTCCGGGGTGTGAACTATGAGCGCTAACACTCGAGGCTCACCCAACGCACACTAACACAAACCTAACACAAACACCAGAGGAACAATGACGACGGCGTTTATTAAATAAAACCCTAACAATAACCAACTATTCACACTCAATCCTAACCACACGCTCACCCGTCACATTCACACACACATACGTCCAAACTCCCCAATCCAAATACCCTTAATACACAATACAAAATAACAAATATATAATAAACTAAATATCCCTAATAAAATACAAATGGACAATATATAAATAAACTACTATCTTTCCTAATAATTATATAAAAAAAAACAGGCTGAAAAGCTTAAAGCAGACGCCACTAGACTCCGCCGGAAGCACAAGCATCAATCGATAGTGCCAGTTGTACTAACGCCTTTGCTTCCGGGGAGAGTCTAACACAGCATGTGGCTCCTTAAGTAATACAATAGTTCAAATAGCATAATACCAGTTATATGAACCAAATACGCTTGCCTATTAACTCAAAGATCGAGAAAAATGAATACAATCCGTACACTACAATATCTCCCCAAAGGGATCATGAACAACAAGTTCGAATTAAACTAATGTTCTAGCAAACTAGCCTCGCGCTGGGACTATACAGCGTTGAGGCGCGTCCCCTGGGTGGTGGATAGGGGGTCCCTCGTGAGAGGGGTGCACCGAATAAAATAAGGTGCCGTGAACCAACATGGTCTAAGGGAAGGTGACCCTGACAGAAAACCACTGGCCCTCCTAGTAAGGGGGTTGGGCGTGGGGGTAGATTCCCCACCCTGCAAAAAAGGAAATAGCTACAAAAACGCCGACGAAAAGACTAACAGTAATTCCTTTCCTGGAGGAGGAAGGTTCTTATACCAGAAGACTTATGACGTCCTGTGGTGAAAGCCGGAAGTCTTCGGAAGCCACAGGACCGAGCCGCCTCTCTCTATCCAGGGACACAACCATGGGCACATGGAACGTCAAGACCATGTACCAGAGTGGCAAGGCCGCCCAGATAGCAGCGGAAATGCAAAAGTACAACCTTTCCCTGCTAGGTATCAGTGAAGCCAGATGGACGCAGTCTGGCCAGAAAAGGCTGTTAAGTGGGGAGATAATTCTGTATTCAGGTCATGAAGAGGAGAATGCCCCCCCCCCCCCCCCCCATACAGAAGGAGTAGCATTCATGCTGTCACCAGTAGCACAGAGAGCGCTGATGGGCTGGGAACCTCTTGGGCCAAGAATTATCACAGCAGCCTTTAGAACCAAGAAAAAGCTCAAGCTGAACGTCATCCAGTGTTATGCGCCCACCAATGACAGTGACGAGGAAGAGAAACAAGAGTTCTACGACCGACTCCAGAGTGCCGTGGACAAATGTGCGGAGCGAGACATCACCATCGTCATGGGCGATTTTAATGCCAAAATAGGGGAGGACAACACCGGATATGAAGAGGTGATGGGGAGACAGGGACTAGTCTCGGAGATGAGTGAGAACGGGGAGAGGTTTGTAGACTTTTGTGCTCTAAACCGACTTGTCATTGGAGGCAGCATCTTCCCACACAGAAGAATACACAAAGCAACTTGGGTCTCACCTGACCATACAACAGAGAACCAAATAGACCATATCTGCATTAGCAAGAAATTTAGAAGATCCCTTCAAGATGTTCGAGTGAGGAGGGGAGCAGATGTCGCCTCAGACCACCATCTGCTTACCTTAAGAATGAAGCTCAAGCTAAAGAAAAGCCGCACAGAGACAACAAGAAGACAGCGCTACAATGTAGGCCTCCTGAGAGAAACTGAAGTTAGAGAAGAGTTCAAACTGGTGCTGTCCAACCGGTTTCAAGCGCTACAGGAGCTAGTAAATAAAGAGGCGGCGGTCACCACAGAGCAGCAGTGGAAGGCAGTTAGAGAGGCGCTGAACTCAACCTGCAAAGACACTGTAGGGTTCAGGAAACACCATCACAAGGACTGGCTGTCGGCACAGACCTTGAAGAAGATAGAAGTGAGGAAGCAGAAGAAAGCAGCGGTCAACAACAGTCGCACGAGAGCAGCCAAAGTAAGGGCACAGGAGGAATACTCGGAAGCCAACCGCGAGGTGAAGAGGAGTATCAGGGCAGACAAGAGGGCCTACACAGACAGCATGGCAGCAGAGGCAGAAAAGGCAGCAGGCAGCGGCAACATGAAACAGCTCTACGACATTACCAGAAGATTGTCGGGTAAGTATGGCCATACAGAAAGACCAGTAAAAGACAAAGAAGGCAAGCCTATTGCAGACAGAGCAGACCAACTCGACAGATGGGCCGAGTATTTTGAAGAGTTACTGAACAGACCTAGCCCACCCGACCCCCCCCCCCCCCCCCCCGACATCCAGCCGGCAGAGACCGACCTACCCATCAGCTGTGACAGACCCAGCCGGGAAGAGATCAGAAGAGCAGTGGCATTTTTGAAGAATGGCAAAGCAGCAGGGCCAGATGGCATCCCAGCGGAGTCTCTGAAAGAAGACCTAGAGACAACAGTGGAGATGCTGTACCCACTGTTTGGAAAGATCTGGGAAGAGGAGGTGATGCCAGCTGACTGGAAGGAGGGGTACCTAATCAAGCTTCCCAAGAAAGGCGACCTCAGCAAGTGTTCCAACTACAGAGGAATCACCTTGCTGTCAGTACCAGGAAAGGTCTTCAACAGGATCATCCTAGAGAGAATGAAGAGCTCCGTTGACCCCCAGCTGAGAGACCAGCAAGCAGGATTCAGGAAGAACCGATCATGTACAGACCAGATCGCCACTCTCCGCATCATCGTGGAACAGTCTCTGGAGTGGAGCTCCCCGCTGTACGTCAACTTTGTGGATTATGAGAAAGCATTTGACAGCGTGGACCGAGAGACTCTGTGGAAACTCCTACGACACTACGGTGTACCCGCAAAGCTCGTCCGCCTGATCAAGAGCAGCTACGATGGCATGACAGCTCGCGTGATCCACGAAGGACAGTTCACCAGGGAGCTCCAGGTGAGAACTGGTGTCAGGCAGGGGTGTCTGCTGTCTCCGTTACTCTTCCTACTGGCCATAGACTGGGTCATGAAGATGACCACAGAGCACAGACGAAGTGGAATACAGTGGACACTGTGGACACAGCTTGACGACCTCGATTTTGCAGACGACTTGGCATTACTGTCCCACACTCATCAACAAAGGCAGCACAAGACCACGAGGCTTGCTGACATCTCGTCCCAAGTGGGCCTCACCATTCACAAACAGAAAACAAAGACAATGAGGCTGAACACACCCAGGGAAGAACCAATCTTGCTTGCTGGCACCCCGTTGGAGGAGGTGGAGTCCTTCACCTATCTCGGGAGCATCATAGACAAAAAAGGCGGCACTGATGCAGATGTCAGAGCACGAATCGGTAAAGCCAGAGCAGCCTTTCTCCAGTTAAAAAAAGTGTGGATTTCCAGAGAGCTGTCACAACACATCAAAGTCCGGATTTTCAACTCCAATGTAAAAGCAGTTCTCCTATATGGAGCAGAGACTTGGAGATTGACAAAAACCACAGTCAACAGAGTACAGACCTTCATGAACAGTTGCCTTAGAAGAATTTTGAAAATCCACTCGCCAGAGAAGATCAGCAGCGTCAGACTCTGGGAGAGAACAGAGCAGATAACAGCAGAGAATGAAATTGGGCGAAGAAGATGGGGATGGATCGGTCACAGCATGAGAAAGCCAGCTTCCAGTATCACTAGGCAGGCATTGTCATGGAACCCCCAGGGAAAGAGGAAAAGAGGTAGGCCGAGAAACTATTGGCGTCGAGACCTCCAAGCAGACATCAAGAGACTGGGAACCACCTGGAGTAGAATCGAAGGAGAAGCACAGTACAGGAGTTGCTGGAGGTCTCTCGTCGACGGCCTATACCCGGGTAGGGGTGACAGGCGTAAGTAAGTAAGTCTAGCAAACTAGACATTAACAGCACAAGGTTATTTAACTAGCACATCTCAGGATACACAAGGCTCATTTAACTAGCAACGTTTCAGAATGCACAATACCACATATGCAAATGGAGCAAATGTCCTTAACTTAATATAACTGAAAGTTGAATAAAAAATATATAGTTCACGTCAGGGGACCCTCTCGCCGGAAGCACAAACGTTAAGCGCAGCTCAACTCGACACTTTTCCTTCCGTGATAAGGACTTCCGTAACACAGGCTGCTTTAACTAATACAATATCTCAAAATGTCACTGTAACAAAGCTCCTCTCACAATATTACCACTACGAGAATATGAAATAGATTAACGTTCTTTACAACATTATTAATTATACAAAACTTCACGTAAACACGTTAGAAAGAACTACACGGGATGACCCGACCTGACTAAATTTGAGGCGTGCCGTGACACCTGCCGTGCAGGTCCGTTGTCGTAGCCCACAAGACGGAGTGACACAGTCATCTTCCACTCAGTACCACAGCATGGTGGCAGACTAGCCGTTTAGTTCTTTGGATTTAAAGATGCACTAAAACACAGGTGAAAAAACACTCATATAAATAACTAACAAAAAAACAACATAATCACATAACCCTTCCCGCAACTTTAACTGCCGCATTCTATATTCCCTTCACCATTCTCCCGCAACAAATTCAACCTCAATATACTCCCTCTCTATCTCCCACACCGAAACGTCAAATTCAAATAATACATATTTACACGTCACCACCTGACTCACCTCCAAATACACCCTCCGGCGCTAAATACTGACACAGCCTTAGCCGCCCGTTCGGCGTTAAACCCCAATAACTGATTCGCCGCTAGCTACTCTAGGAACTACGACATACAAACGGCATTCACTTCTACATTCTGTCCTTACACCTGCCCCCCAATACACTAACCAACATACTAATACAGAACAAGCAACCGCAAACAAATCCCCCGAGCAAATGGCCACTAAAGGATTGTCACGTGTACTTACTGTCATCCGTGAAGACGCCCCGGCTAGGATGAAGACAAACAAGACAAGACAAGCCAAGGGTTAAGTCATCGCAGCTCTCTCTTCTCTCCTTCCTCGGACAACGGCTCCGAGACAACCAGACAACCGTATCGCAGGGCCGATACACAGGACCGACACAGCTGCTTGTGGCCTCCAGCAAATGGTGAACCACGCCTGGACAACCACCCTAAGAGACTGCTAGTAAGAGACGACTCACTCGTTCGCTGTTGGAATTGCAACTGCCTACAAATTTCGATACCGTAAGGTTAGCAAAAAACCCTCACTACGTCATATGATGTAAAAGCACGCAAAAAAGGTACCACCTGATGGCGTTTAGACAGGGCGGCCATGTGCTTCACGCCGACCACCAAACTCTCACACGGCAGCAAATACACGTGTAACAGGCCAACTACTACATACCTATGCTATCGCTACCAGGTGACTAACTAATTCCTGTCACCCCTCTAAACTTACTCCCCTACAAAATTAGATGGAAAAAAATCGTGTATTGACACATTGTGTACGCTCGCTGGTGCGAAGCTGAGTAGTATGAAACTTATTATCAGTAAAGCGTTGCAGGATAATTTTATTGATGACGAAGAATTTAAGAGAGTGCAGGATGATTTGAACAATTATAAGAAACAAAAGTCTGAAATATAGAATAAGATCTCCCTTCTTACGCTACTCGACCTCTCTGCCGCCTTCGACACCATAGACCACTCTATCCTCCTCCACCGCTTTCACCACTCCTTTGGCATCACTGACTCTGCTCATTCCTGGTTTCTCTCCTACATCTCTGACAGACAGCAGTCCGTCATCATCGACGGCGTCTCCTCCAACCCAGTCACGCTTTCCTGCGGAGTTCCACAGGGGTCCGTCCTGGGCCCGGTCTTTTTCACACTCTACACCTCCCCCCTGACCAACATCATACAGTCTCACCACATACACCACCACCTCTATGCTGACGACTCACAACTACTAGACAAAGACAAGCCCGACAACACTCAATCACTACTGACTCGCATGGCTGACTGCTATGAAGACGTGAAAAACTGGATGACAGCAAACAAGCTTAAACTAAATGACGACAAAACGGAAGCCATGCTGGTAAGCACTCACCAGAAACTTTCCAAGCTCACTCCCTCTCTTCACCTTCAACTCGACAGCACCCACATCTTCCTCAGTGACTCGGCCAAAAACCTTGGCGTTATCCTTGATTCCTCTCTTACCATGACCAGCTTTGTCTCCGCCACTGCCCAGGCATGCTACTTCCACCTCCGCCGCATCTGTCAAATCAGAAAATACCTCACCACCGAAGCTGCCACCAAACTTACTGTCTCTCTCATCCTATCTCGCATCGACTACTGCAACTCTCTCCTTTCCAGCCTCCGTCACTCCACCACTTCCACTCTCCAGCGCATCTAGAACAATGCTGCCCGCCTCGTCCTCAGAAAGAAAAAATCCCACCACATCACTCCCCTGCTCATACTCCTTCACTGGCTTTCCATCCCACAACGCATCCAATACAAGATTCTGTCTCTCTGCTACAAATTCCTGAACAACTGCGCTCCTGCCTATCTCTCCAACTTACTTCACCCCTACACTCCTTCCCGCTCCCTCCGCTCCACCTCCGACCCTCTCCGTCTCCACATTCCCCGCACCAAACTCAGCACTTTCGGCCCCCGCTCCTTCTCAGTTTATGGTTCATCCACCTGGAACACTCTCCCACTCTCTCTCCGTCAGAAAGACTCTCTCTCTCCTCCTTTCAGTCCGCCCTCAAAACTCACCTCTTTCAACAGTTCTAGCACTATATCACCACACTCCCCACAAAAGCTGACTGTCGCAATGTATTTCACTATTTGTGGTACATGAGTCATTGCCTACAGCGTGCGCATGCGTGCGCGAGTTGTGAGTGCGCGCTTAGAGTTATAATTATTATAGATAAGCGCATTATAAATACCGTAATTATTATTATTATTATTAGATGCGGAGTCAATCCCCTGTGAATGTTGAAGAACTAAAGGCTAGTTTTTTAGCGGAAGGAAAAAAGATCAGTTTTCAGGAAACCATGGAAAAAAATACAAAATCTTTTAAGCAAATAAAAATCATATTTGGTAATCGTTTATTTTTTTTTATTATTACTTGTCACAGAGAGATGACTTGTTGCTTGCACCTAACTATTTAACCCTATCAGCTCCACCACCACCAGACTATTACTAAAAAACAATGATTTTGTTGTCCTTGTATCTTGTCAAATCTGTCCGATTAAGTTGTGACTTTCAATTTGTTATGTTTAAGTTCTTATAAGTTCTTATAAGTTCTTATTTATGACACTTATATGTTCTGTGTCAACTAATTTATAATAACTTATGAAAACTAATTTATAGGAACTTTAAAAAAAAGTTACCTGTAAAGTTATTTGGCAGTTATGTGACTTTGAAAATTTGTTATCAAGTATCTGTAGGTAACTTTAAAAAATTGTTATCAAGTGCATATAACAATGTTGTTGTATTTTTGTTTGTGTGTGTGTGTGTGTGTGTGTGTGTGTGTGTGTGTGTATGTGTGTGTGTGTGTGGTTATTATTAAAATAACTGTGTTTTGGGGTATTGACACAAAGTCAATGGTATAAATGTTCCTGAATAATCCTTTTTCATATCTATAACACTAAGCCATATATAAACACACATACGCACATAAACACATACAGACACACACGCGTAAACACAAACACACACACACACGTAAACACAAACACACATATTTACACACATGCACACACACGCACAGACATACGCACTCACACACGTAAACAGACACACACATGTAAACAAACACGTAAATACACACGCATACACACACACACATACACGCATATTTTCGTGCATGTATACACGCACACACGCATACACACATAGACACGCAAACACACACACACACGTACACACGCACATACACACGCATACAGACACAATCTTTATTCAGCATGCATAAATATTGTAGACTCCTGTCCGCAGAACACTTCGCCACACCGTTGTATTACACAAGTATGTTGAGTTTTGTATCGTATATGATACACAGCAAATTGGATACTCGTCTGAAGGCTTCGGACGAGTTGCTAAGACCCTACGTCATTGTTTACGTTAGAAACTGCGGTAACGGCGTTACCGCCCAGGGAATAAACAGAAGATTGAAGACTTTGTATTTAAGAGTCCTTTTAACTCTGCGATCTGTATGAGTAGACGAGCAACTTCCGCCTTGCAACTAGTGACGTATTGGACTCCTCACTGTACGCAAATGACACTGCCTGCAGTCTTCGCTGCGCTGTTTACCTGCTACCACAATCTAGCTTAGGAACCGAGGTAAAAAAATGGCGTTACCGCTTAGGGTGTCATTATAAGACTAAAGACTTTCTGTTAAGAGTCATTTTAACTCTGTGTTCTGTCTCTCATTTCTTATTTGTTTGTGACACAAAAGTGATAGCAAATGGTTCTTTTTACACACTGCATTGGCTAATGACATGAGCGGTGGTTGGCAAGCACAACATTCTTTGTTTATCTTAGAAACCACATTAACGGCGTTACCGCCTAGGATGTCATTATAAGACTTTGTGTTAAGAGTCACTTTAACTCTGTGTTCTGTCTCTCATTTCTTACTTGTCAACGGCATAAAAGTGATAGCAATCAGCTCTGTTTGAGAAGGCTCAATCTTCTGTTACACCCTCCTCTCCTTACTGTGCAGACACCACTATTGTTAATGCCTCATTGTTTTAAATAATCACGGCTTTTTTTTACAATTAACTACCATTGACCCCCACCAGCGCCTCCGTCTTCCTCAATTACCCTGTTGATTTCAAATAAAACTCAAGTTTAACAATGCTGCAATAACGATTGTGGATTCTTTGGAAAATAGTTTCTACTTTCTCTCTTTTACTCCGCGAAAATATAGATTTCCAAAATCAATGCCATTTATGACTAAAGCAAAATTAACACCCAGAGTTAGTTAATTTAATGGATTTGTTAGTGTGTACACACAAAAATGTGTATTTAATATGTTTAATTATAACTTTAAAAATTATGTGTTGGAAAAAAACGGTGCTCACATTGCACACATGAATGTTTCAGCCTGATTCTGGCCTGGCCATATACAGAGAGTTTTGTGACACATGTCTCGATTTTGTTGTAGTCACTCAATCTTTGTGTATTTTGAACATGTTTCACTTTTTAAAAAGTCAGGTACTGCTCTCGTCAGCGGACCAAACCTGACCACAGAGGCGTGATTTAGTTATCACATCCGTCCTTCTGTTCAAAGGAAGATCTGTGGATTTGTTGTTTGACGGTATTTGTTGTCCGTTCATTGTGAGTTGGTCGGTTCATTGCGTCTCCACGTGAAGTAATTCAATGCACTGTGCGAGGTTTACCAGCACTAGGTTATTGTGCGTCACCAGTTTTGGTGCGATTCCCTCGCCGTCTATGTTACCTTCATTGCGTTTTCGCAGCGGTGTTTTCATAGAGGCATTTTGGGTTGTTTAGCACCAGGCTGTTGTACGTCACCATAATGTTTGGTGCGATTTCAGTTGGTTGTTGGATTCCTATAACCACGGCATTCTGGTTGATGCCAGTGCACGGTTTGTGGTGAGGCTGTAGCTCTTACTACGACCTTCTCGTCTTCAGTTCAAGTGACATGTATGGCTACTGCCAGGTCATGCGAAGTTGGTCAGTGGCAGCTCGCTGTGACATCCGATCATGTGGTCCCGCTTGGCGTGCCTGTTACTGGGCTGGTGGTTCGTCATTGACTGTTTTCACGCACAAACACCTTGGCAAGGGCTGGTTCCGTCCATCACGGCCTCCTGTGCAAGTATCTCTGCGGAAAGAGGCGTAGATGCTAACGTGTCCCTGCAGAAGAAAGGAAAACACCAGGATCAATGCAGAAGGCATAGAGGTTCAGGTGTCCTTGCAGAAAAACAAAGAAAACGCATGCATAAAAGGTTTTCATGCAGAAAAAAGAAAACACACATGCATCAACGGTTTCCCTGCAAAAAAAAAAAATAAAAAAAAAATACATATGCATCAACGATTTACCAGCAGAAAAAAAGAAACACATATGCATCAATGGTTTCCCTGCAGAAAAAAGAAACGTATAATTCTGCATCAAATGCGGCCCCACCCGGGTCTGCCCTGGGGGACTTGGGTGGGGTTAGGTATTTTTTAGTTCCCAGGGTCACCCTGGTCAGCCCCACAGGGTGGGTTTATCTCTCTATTCTGGGGCATGTGTTTCTGTCTACCCTTTGTCCCTTCACCTGTATTTGCCTTTTTAAAACTCTCCCTACTGTCTGCACTGCCTGTAGCTCTTGATATTGGATGTGTGTTGCTAGATGGTCTTAGCTTTATTTAGGCCCATGTGTTAGGTTTATTTAATGTATTTGACCGGCTGGCGACATACATTCAATGTTCTGTTTAGTTTGGTGTTTTTTCACAAGCAGTGCAGGCACGTCCTGAGAAAGCCTTGTTGCTGTCGGGACGTTAAGCAATGTACAATCAATCAATTAGATGCACCCTGGTCCCTGCGGATGGAAGCATAGATGTTTGAGTGTTCCTGTAGAAAAAAGGAAAAAGACACACACATGCACAAAAGTCCCTGCAGAAGCAAGAGGCATAGATGCACATGTTGGTTATTTGGTATCGTTATTTTTTGCTGTTTCCAATGTTTCATATTTCCGCATCGTTTGTCTGGTGTACATCAGTGAGCCATGCCATGCCTTCTTTATTATAAAATGAACCAAGACGAATTACTTCTTCTAAATGATATCAGTGCTGTAGAGAACAAAGACTTAGACTCCAAAAACAGCGGATTTTGTCTGTAATTTTTCCTGGAAAGTCCAAAGCTTATCTTGGAAAACAATAAATGACAGAAGATATAAAATCCCTCATCGCTGACGAGTTAATTAAACTACACTCTAAATATGAAAATCACATTACTTCACTAATGGCTCGTGATTTGAGTCAAACTCTTGTCTGTCTATACACAAAAGCAATGAGTCACTTTCTACCTGTAGACACTGACAGTCTATCACACGACCTTGAAAGCAACCCTATTGTTACAAGTTCAATTGGTAAATTAGCATGCGTCATGTTTTACAAGTTTGGCAATTACCTTGCACCTGTCGTAACTTTGCTTGTTACTGGTACTTGTGTGGTAGTCATATTGATTATTCGAAAATAAAGTTTACTGCTGAAGAAAATGGACGAAACCCAGGCGACCCCACAACCGAACCCCGGTCCTGCCCTGACACAGGTTCAAACAGTGACTAAGATAAAAAGTCCAGGAAGGGTAGAGGCTGGAAAAAGATTAGCTGAATATAACAGACAAAAAAAAATTACAGCTTCAAGCACAAACAGAAAAAGCTCATGTAACTGACCCACCATCAGGACAATCAGGAACTTCAACACCACCAGTGTCATTACCGTCAGGGCCATCAGGACCATTAGAATCATCACAATTGTCAGGATTGTCACACCCTCATCAAAATGATAGACAAACAACTAAGTCTAACCCTGAAACTGAAATAACAAGATATATAGTTGACGGCTTTGTTATCGGATTTGGTTACGTAGGTTACCAATTATACAAAAAGTACAAACTACAGACTCGAACAATGTCCAAAAAATCAGACACTCCAAGAACAAAACCAGAAGTCACCACACTTCCATAACACCCAAAGCCATTGACCCATTTCATATGCAGTGAATAAACTATTATTTTAATTTTTATTGCCTAAGAAAATGAGCGACACAAAGAACATAATGAACCTTGTCTATCACTCTGCAGTAATAAGCGGACTAGCAGTAGCTTACTCTATGCTGGGAAAATGTCTACTCAAAATGAAATCTGCTGATCTTAGTAGATTAGACTTTGAAGACAGTGCTAAGCTAGTTGCTGTCAATACAGCGTCAATTGTGACAAAAGAATTTCTCGTCAAGCAAGGAATTATTCCAGAAAATGTTTCTATGTAAATAAAATAAGTATGGCAAATATAGCCAATAAGATTGTGGTGCAGTTGTTAATGCATTGGCATTTAGTGGATCAAACTATCTTTTTTCAAAAATGGGTAGCGAGGAATCTGCGGGTGAATTGAAACGTCACAATGAGGCGTCTGAAAAACTTGCACAAGTGTAGCAGGATTATGAAAAGCAATGAATAGAAAAACTTGATTTCATTAATGAAAAACTGAGGCTTGAAGGTCATGCACAGCATACGTTTTCAAATACCGACGACGCAATTCGTGAGTATTTTCTCATCACGGGTAATGACATGACCCCAAAACCAAAACTAAGTGACTATTATCAACCAAGTACACAACAAAGAAATGGAGAGATAATCTTTTTCTAGTAGGCATGACATTTGTTTATTTTACAGGAGTTTTTATTGCTAGAAAAAAATGACAGACGTTAAACTATCAAAAATATATTACTCCCCAATTGGGTACTGGAAAGGCCAAACTGCTATTAAGAAATTACACGCAGCTGTAGGCGGTGATGTAACACTCAATCAAATAAAACAATGGTTAAAAAACAGGCAATATGGTAGATATACCTCCCTGCTCCAAGAAAAATAACAAGACCTCATTTTGAAAACACAACACCGAATGACACCCATCAAATGGACCTCCTGTTCCTTCCACATGACACAATAAGAAAAAAGCAATAGAAGTATGCACTGACTGTAGTTGACATTGCTTCAAAGTACAAGGATGCTGAACCAATATCTGACAAAACTGCTACCACAGTTGCTACAGCATCAACAAAAATATATAGTCGTGGTCCTTTAAATTTTCCCAGACTTGTGTGGAGCAGTTAATCAATTATTTGTGAAGCATGGCGTAATGGTTAGACGCGGCATTCCAGGAGTGCACAGGTTACAGGCAATTGTTGAGAACTTTAACAAACAGTTATCAGAAAGACTTTTCAGTTACCAGTATTCAAAGGACCTTATGCATGACACATGAAACACTGAATGGGTAAAAAGATTACCACCTGTGATAAAAGCAATGAATGATGAAGGCCATGTAAAGTCAGCATATGCTATTCAATTGAAAACAATGACAAAGCCAAAAACAACCCAGGCCCCACCAACGCTGGCGCCAGACACAAGTTTGTTTACAAAACAGGTAAGATATTATATCAGCCCGGAGAATCAGAAAACGACGTCAGATGTAGAGCAACCGACCCCATTTGGTCTACATCTGTACACAATATAAAAAATTTAGTCCCTTGCACTGACGCAACAATTTATTATCTGTATGAACCAGCTCCACAGAGGGCATTTGTCAAAGAAGAATTACAGATTATTCCTCCAGACACTGTTACCCATTTCAGCAACTAATTCATCAATTAATTCATCTACTAATTCATCGGCTATTTGTTCAGATAACTTGCGTCGGTAATGCCCAGGCACATAAGCTTTTTTTTTTATACTGTGAAACACATTTTTTGTGTCCCCAACTGCAAATGACTTTTTATGTGTTTGGATCATTTCAAGATTATGTTTGTTTGATCTCAATGACTTGTTTGGATAATCAGGCATTAATGCTCCATCTAATACTTGCTTGTAATGTTCATGATGGATGTCTTTATTTTTTATTGCTGTTTTTTTTTTTTTTGGTATTCCTTTTGCTTTTGACTGACTACCTTTTTGATGCCATATAGAATACATTTTTGATCTCAGTCCAACATACTCAACCATTGGCACACCATTCAGTTCATCTTTAAACTTTCCAGGCACTTTCTTGTTTTGTGTGCTAAACAGTGTTTGGTCTTTTGGATAATGAGATGTGTCATAGATGTGTAACTCTGTTTTCATGTCTTCATAAAAGTCTTCAGTAGGCACATCAATAATCATAGAGTCAGTGTCAGTGTCAGTGTATAGCAGACAGCACTCAGGATACTTTGGTTTGAAGTAATCATAGTAGAATTCAAGCATCAACAATTTTGATAACTCAAGAATTGCCATACCAATGAAAACTGGCTTGTCCAGTTTAACAATTTTTTTGTAGTGAAATTGCATACAATGATGAATGAAACTTTTTATACCTCGTGTACTGTGGTTTGCCTGTAAGTTTAATTGCACCCGAATCAGTTGTGACTAGTCTCACATCTTTGCAGTGATGAGGATTTTCCATCGTCTTCCCAAAAGAGGAATTGTTCAAAAGCTTAAAAAGGTCTTTGTCAAATGCAGTGTTGCCATCCCTGGCATGCAATGTTGTGTTCTTCATTTTGTAATCTTTCATGAAAGTACTCTGATCAAATTGAATACCTATGTAAACTTTCTTTAGTACTACCCATGTCTGATGTACAACTGTAGCAAGCAAAAGTGACATACATAATTGAATTTGTCATTCAGATTTGGTACAAGTTTAGTGTCTTCTTTTTTCCCTGTCATACTCATTTTTTCAACAGCTAATGGATAATCATTGTGGTAATCATGTAGATGATGCGGGTACTCCAAGTCTACTTCAAAGATCCAACCCTTTGCATCATTCCGGTCATGATTCATAATATTGTTTGTAAACTGTGTTATATCAGATTGTGGCAAATCATACAGACAAAAGTTTTTCAAGGGTAATAACTCACACATCGCCCAGCCATACATATTGTTCGCATCTACGTACGTAATGAATGACCTTGACTTTGAGGGGTCAAAGTCAAGGTCGTCCAGATATTTATTGTTGGCTTTGGCAATAAGTAAGGGACTGGGTTCTGCATCAGCAAAATCCACGTTTCCTCAAACTTAACTTTAAGCATGTTTCACACATCTGTCAACCCATCGTGACCCTTGACAACCTTTGTGATGAGTCGACTAAATTAGTATGCATAGAAAAGTGTTATCATCAGCTACCTTTGTGCCAAATTTGATTAAAAAATTTGCAAAAATATTGATAATACAAACAATTTATTTTTATAATTTGTATTGTACGCACATTTGTCAGCCCTCTTGTGACCCTGGAACTTTCTGAGGGGTGATCCAAATTAGTATGCATAGATAGGTCTTACAATCAGGTATCTCTGTACCAAATTTGGGTTTGAAGTTGTGAATAGTATTTGAGAAAACAAAAACATCTTTTGTCAAAATATGGCTATTTTGAACCTATCTCCTGAACTCTTGTGACCCTTGACCTTTCCGAGAGGTCATCCAAACTAGTATGCATAGATAGGTCTTGATATCAGGTATCTCTGTTGCATGTTTGGTTTTGAAGTTGTGAATAATATTGGAGAAAAAAAAATCTTTTGTCAAAATATGGCTTTTTGAGACCTATTTCCAGAGCTCTTGTGACCCTTGACCTTTCCAAAGTATCAACTAAATTTGTATGCACATAAAAAGGTCTTCCCATCAGGTACCTTTGTACCAAGTTTTGGTTTGAAGTTGTGAATAGTATTTGAGAAAAAATAATTATGTCAAAATATAACTATTTTTGACCTATTTCCAATTCCTGATCCCATGTGACCCTGACCTTTGTGAGTGGTCACTCAAATTGGTATTTTTAGAAAGGTCATGCCACAAAATATCCTTGGACCAAGTGGATATCAATTTGGATGACCCGTCAGAAAGGTCAAGGGTCACAAATGATCATGAAATAGGAAACAAGTAGTCATTATTTTAAAACACAAAAAAAATGTTTTTTCTTAAATACTATTTGCAACTTCCATCCCAAATCTGGTACAGAGATACCTGATGGTAAGATCTTCCTGTGCATGCTTATTTGGACGACCCGTCGGA
Source organism: Semisulcospira habei (assembly GCA_036245525.1). NCBI lineage: Eukaryota > Metazoa > Mollusca > Gastropoda > Semisulcospiridae > Semisulcospira > Semisulcospira habei. The sequence continues at coordinate 213,677,447 of BTPG01000005.1, forward strand.
AAGGTCAAGGGTGGCAAGAGATCAGGAAATGATGTGAAAAAAATGTCTTGTTTGTATAATTTTAGTTCTTATCAGGATTTTTCAAAACTTTTCATCCAAATGTAGTAGAAAGGTGGCTGATAATAAGACCGTTCTATGCGTACTAATTTGGTTCACTACTCCCAAAGTTCAAGGGTGATGGGAGGTTGACAAACTGAAAAGTACGTAAATTTTTATAAAACATTGGTTTTACAGGTAAATATGCCAAACCTTTTCTTATGTTAGAACACTAGAACACTTGCTTATTTCAGTGACCTGTTGGAAAGGTCACAGTCAACAATGTTTGATTAATTATGTTGATCAGTCATGCACGTGAACCTTAAGGGCTTTGCCATTCTTGCCTTTTCTTTTTCATGAATAATACATGACAGTGCCAGTACTTACTAACATTTATGTTTTAGTATTAGTTGTCCAAGCTGTGTATGTTCTTTTACAGAGTGTATTACTTCATTAATTAATGAATATTTTGAAATGGTCTGTTGCAGATGGTGAGGTTAGCTCAAAAGTAAATCCAACTAGGCACATAATTCCATAGGAAATCTTGCCACAGCTATGCAGGTAGTGCATGATGGACAGTCACTGTACAGTGTTGCTGAAGCTTCTTTTTAGTAAACAAAGTTACTTTGTGACATGCCATGAAGACCTTAGCAAACGGCTTAAAACTGTCAGGCAGAGCTGCAAAACAAGGCAGGTTTTCTTGTTTTGAACTAGAGCTCGAGCAATACATATTGATGGCATCTAGAAGTAGTTTTCCACTTGATTTGAAAACTTATCATGGCCTGGCCTATGGGCTGATTCAGCGAAACATTAAAGTTCACTCCTCTTTCTGGGATGACAATGGACGAGACGGGAAAGACTGGGATGACAATGGACGAGAGGGGAAGGACTGGGATGACAATGGACGAGAGAGGAAGGACTGGGATGACAATGGACAAGAGGGGAAGGACTGAGTGAAGGGGTTAACATAAGGATGAGTAATGTGAGAACATATGCACGGAAGTCTTATTAAGAAAGTAAATGGGGCACTTTATTTGAATACTGACACAGTTCCCACCTAGTTTACATTTATATTCTCTTATTTTCGCCACAGCTCATAACAGCCACCATTTTCCCTAGTTTTGATGGCGACTTTAAAAAAAAAATAATCTAGTCACATTTTAATCATATTATTTTTCCTGTTAGATCTATGACTGCTGCATATCTAACATGTAACCTGATATATTTGCAAAATTAATTTTTGTCTGCACCTGCCCCCTCCCCCTCCCCCCCCCCCCAAAAAAAAAAAAAAAGCCTGCCCCAGATTTTAATTCTTGATTATACCAAAAATGTTGAGGTTTCTGGTCTGATATTTGCTTTTAACTCTGAATAACAACGATTCAAGTATTGTGTTTACACTGTAGTCAAAGAGCTAACTTAACTGTGAGTGTTTGTGAGCCAAACTAAAGTGTTGCGTCTCAAACTGCTCCATTTTTGTCTCAGCCTACCCTGCTCAGTGTCTCAACATGCCCTGTTGTGTATCAAACTGCCCCTGTTTGATCACTTTTTTAAAATCAGTTATTGTGGCAAAACTGTCTGCAATTTTTGTTAATTTTTCTGTTGTGTATGTCACTGAACCTACTGTCTTTGACCTGATTGTGATTTAGTAATACTCCTTGTGGCCGCTGTCTTCCAAAAGACATTTATTGTCATGAGCACCTCCAGCTCATAGATGTTTATAGAATCTTTGTCTTTCAGATAGGATGGATGGATAAGCTGCGGTCTTTCATAATGATGGTATTCGCGGGTCAGGTATTCATGTCGCTACATCAGATATGTCAAACACCACATTCATGTCGCTACATCAGATATGTCAAACACCACATTCATGTCGCTACATCAGATATGTCAACAAGTACATTCATGTCGCTACATCAGATATGTCAAACACCACATTCATGTCGCTACATCAGATATGTCAACAAGTACATTCATGTCGCTACATCAGATATGTCAAACACCACATTCATGTCGCTACATCAGATATGTCAAACACCACATTCATGTCACTACATCAGATATGTCAAACACCACATTCATGTCGCTACATCAGATATGTCAAACACCACATTCATGTTGCTACATCACATATGTCAAACACCACATTCATGTCACTACATCAGATATGTCAAACACCACATTCATGTCGATACATCAGATATATCAACAAGTACATTCATGTCGCTACATCAGATATGTCAAACACCACATTCATGTCGCTACATCACATATGTCAAACACCACATTCATGTCGCTACATCAGATATGTCAACAAGTACATTCATGTCGCTACATCAGATATGTGAAACACCACATTCATGTCGCTACATCAGATATGTCAAACACCACATTCATGTCACTACATCAGATATGTCAAACACCACATTCATGTCACTACATTTTCTCTTGGCTTGACTTCGCGAACGAAGATTCTATAGGGGTTGTCCACGACGTCTGCAGGCATTCTCGTGATTGCGGAGGCCAATCCGGGAAAGGCAGGTTCGACCGCAGTGACTGCAGAGGGAGGTCTGGCCAGGGTTCTAAATTGTGGCATCTCTGTTTTTTTCTCCTGAGCCGCTTGTCTTTAAGGCCAGCTCTGCGAGAGTCCTCAAAGGAGACAGCTGCCTTGTAAATGGTGGGGCGCCAGGTGTCACGGTCTGCAGCAAGTGAAGACCACTGGCGGTGGTCGATTTGGCAGGCACTAAGTGACTTCTTTAGACAGTCTTTGTATCTCTTCTTTGGTGCCCCTCTGTCTCTGTGTCCAGTGGCGAGCTCGCCGAACAGGGTGATCTTGGGTAGGCGATGATCCTCCATCCTGGAGACGTGCACAGCCCAGCGGAGCTGTGTCCGCAGCAGCAATGCCTCGATGCTCACAGTTTCTGTCTGTTTAAGGACCTCGACGTTTGTGACATAGTCACTCCAGTGAATGCCAAGGATTGTACGCAGGCAGCGCTGGTGGAAGCGTTCGAGGAGTCGTAGTTGGCTGTGGTAGAGGGCCCAGGACTCGGAACCAAACAGCAGGGTGGTGAGGACGACAGCTCTGTACACGCTGATCTTCGTGCCTGTTTTTAGCTGTTGATTGTGCCACACCCGCTTATATAGACGCCCAAAAGCGCTGTTTGCTTTTGCCAGCCTGCTGTCCAGCTCCTTGTCCAGCTTGACGTCTGACGTAATGATGCAGCCAAGGTAGGTAAACTGGTGCACTGACTTCAGTTCAGACTCGCCGATGGTGATGTGGGGAGGGCGATACTCTACCTTGGGTGCCGGCTGATGGAGAACTTCTGTCTTTTTCAGACTGACCTCGAGTCCAAAGAGCTGGGCAGCGTCTGCAAAGCAGGATGTGATGCGCTGCAGGGCTCTCTCTGTGTGTGCAACGAGGGCAGCGTTGTCAGCGAAGAGCAGCTCACGAATCAGTTGGTCTAGGGTTTTGGTGTGGGCCTGCAGTCGTCTGAGGTTGAACAGACTGCCATCGAGACAATACCTGATGTACACTACATCGTCATAGTCGAGGTCGACTGTGGCCTGCTTCAACATCATGCAAAAGAAGATGGTGAAGAGGGTTGGTGCCAGTACACAGCCCTGCGTCACACCGTTGAGAATGGGGAATGGTTATGATAGGTCATCGTTGAGTCTGACCTGGCCTTGCTGGTCCTCGTGTAGCTGTACGATCATGCTGGGGAACTTTGGGGGACAGCCAAGTCGCTCCAGGATCAGCCACATGCCTTGCCTGTTTACAGTGTCGAACACTTTTGTTAGGTCGACAAACGTTACGTACAGCCCTTTGTTCTGCTGGCGGCACTTCTCCTGAAGCTGTCTCAGCACAAAGACCATGTCGGTGGTACTCCTGTTGGCTCTGAAGCCACACTGGCCCTCTGGGAGGTGGTCTTCTGCAATGGCAGGTACCAGTCGATTCAGGACCAGCCTTGCGAATATTTTCCCAGCAATGTGCAGCAAGGTAATTCCTCGATAGTTGGAGCAGGCAGACTTCTCTCCTTTGTTCTTGTACAGGGTGATGACGACTGCATCACGGAGATCCTTTGGTAGTGTTCCTTCCTCCCAGCAGCAGAGAAAGAGGTCATGAGTGCTGGGCCTCCATGTTTCCAGATCTCTGGTGGGATTCCGTCAATGCCTGCTGCTTTGCCACACTTGAGCTGGTGGATGGCTGTGAGGGTCTCTTCAGCAGTGGACTGTTCGTCCAATTCAACCTTTACTGTGAGGTGTGGGATTTGGAAGATGACTGCTTTTTGAACAGTGTGCTTAGCGCTGAAGAGGTCCTAAAAGTATTCCGAACAGACCAAAACGGTGACTGCCAAGCGTGTAATATGCAAAGAAGTACCCAACGGAGAAAGAAACACGCTTAGAAAAGACGGGTACAACACAATTTATTAATATTTCGGGTAAATACACTTTGTCAAAATAGACAAACAAACAGATGTCTGTTTGTTTGTTTGTCTATTTTGACAAAGGGTATTTACCCGAAATATTAATAAATTGTATTGTACCCGTCTTTTCTAAGCGTGTTTCTTTCTCCGTTGGGTATTCCGACCAGCGGTACAAGATAGAGTTATTATCTGTGAGGAGTGCCTGTCCATCAGCGCTTCGCAGTGGACTTTGTATCAGGTGCTTAAGGCCATACACTGCTTTCAGTGCTTCGTAGAAGCCCCTGTAGTCACCGTTGTCAGCACAAAGCTGGGTCCTCTGTGCGAGTATGGTCCACCACTCGTTCTGGAGATCTCTGAGCTTGCGCTGGAGACTGCTGCAGATGAGGCGGAAGGCAGACTTCTTCACATGGCAGGAAGGCTGGGCTAGGTGGGCCTGACGGGCGGCTCTTTTTTTTTTTTTTGCTAGGAGTTCCTGGATCTCTACGTCATTTTCGTCAAACCAGTCTTTGTTCCTCTTTCTAGCAAAACCCAAGACCTCTGCAGAGGATTTTGCGATAGCAGTTTTCAGCCGTTCCCAGAGTGTTTCAGGTGAGGAGTCTGCTGGGTCAGCTGTGTCTGTGAGCCTGCGCTGTAAATCTGTCTGAAAGGCAGCTTTTATGTCGTCACGCTGAAGGCTGGCAACATCAAGCTTTTTCTTAGGGCCCCCCCCCCCCCCCCCCGCTTTCTTGGGTTTTGGCTTGAAGTGGAGCCTGAGTTTGCAGCGGACAAGGCGGTGGTCAGTGTGGCACTCTGCGCTGGGCATCACTCTTGTGAGGAGGACATCACTGCGGTCCCTCTGACGCACTAGGACATAGTCGATAAGGTGCCAGTGTTTGGAGCGAGGATGCATCCAGGTGGTCTTTCGACTGTTCTTTTGCTGGAAAGTAGTGTTGGTGATGACAAGCTGCTGCTCTGCACAGAACTCCAACAGTAGGCGGCCATTGTCATTGCAGTTCCCAACACCATGCTTGCCGAGGACTACTTTCCAGGCTTCATAGTCCTGGCCCACTCTGGCGTTGAAGTCGCCAAGGATGATGACTTTGTCGTCTGCAGGGGTGCTCTGTAGGAGGCTGCGCAGGTCAGTGTAGAGCTTGTCCTTTTCTGCAGGCTCTACCTGGAGTGTTGGGGAGTACACACTGAGAAGGGCGACGTGTTGCTTGTGTCTCAGTGGGAGGCGCATGGACATGATGCGGTCTGAGTGACCGGTTGGTAGGTTTTCCAGCTTAGTCGCAATGCAGGTCTTGACCATGAAGCCCACGCCCGAGAGCCGTCTTTCTGATGCAGACTTGCTTGACCAGTAGAGGTTGTAGCCAGCGCCAAGTTGTTGGAGACTGCCTTCGTCCGGGAGGCGTACTTCGCTGAGCGCAGCGATGTCGATGTTTAACTTCCGCAATTCATGGGCAATGAGGGCGGAACGACGTTCAGGGCGTCCGCTGTCTGCTGTGTCAAGCATAGTTCGGATGTTCCAGCATGCTACGTTGAGTCCGGTCGTGGTCGTCATTGTTTTTACTTGTTTTCTGACCGCAGGAGAAGATGCCCGTTGACCGCGGCTAGCCAACTGGGGTTGTGAGGGGATGAGCTTTGGTTAGGCCACCTTTTCTAGGCCCCTCTCCGTGTGGAGCAAGCAGTGCTGTCCCTAGAGAAGGCTGCTTGGTCGTTCAGGGTGTGCCGAGTGACGTTGTAATGCCCAGGTCAACATCAGGCGACCAATATCCTAAAACGCCTGCATGCAGGTTTGAGACTGCGGCTTCCAGTGACATCTTTCACCTGCCGTTTCGCCCCTCGCCCGTCGCTACAGGACTTGGAATGGTCTGTGTCATGGTCCGTGGGCGTTTCCTAAAGCCTGCGCAGTGGAGCTTTTTGGTGGAGTGCAGTGTGCGCAGTACTGGCCCCACCTTTAAACCCTTGGTTCGTCTGCCATAGCCTAGCAAGCTGGGACGATGGCATCGAGGTCCTCAGGTCCTCAGGTCAAAAAACTCTGGCTCTGGCTCTGGCTCAAAAACCTTCCCCGGAGACACGGTGGCTTTGAAGTCAGGGTTTTCCTTCCTTAACCTTTCCGCAGCCAAGCGGCCAGGCCTGCAAGGCAGCAGGACAATGTTGATTAATTTTCGAGGTTCTCTCCTCTAGATCCGCCGTGTTTAGCCTGGGGGCTCGTGCTCCCAGTTTTTGAGTCACCTCGGAGAGGATGTGGCCAGGGACCACGCACGGGCGGTCTTGGGATGAAGGGATGCTATGCTAGTCTGGAGGGATTACACACGAGGTGCCTCACGAAGGCCAAGAGGCCCTAGACTAGGGTGATCCCGGGGGAGGCGCTGTAAGAGTTCCCCACTACACGCACCACCAACGCAACTCGTCCCCTGGAGCTCCCACCTTTTGAGTCAGGCAGCGACCCCTTGACCCCTGTCACCACATCAGATATGTCAAACACCACATTCATGTCGCTACATCAGATATGTCAAACACCACATTCATGTCGCTACATCAGAAATGTCAAACACCACATTCATGTCGCTACATCAGATATGTCAAACACTACATTTATGTCGCTACATCAGATATGTCAAACACCACATTTATGTCGCTACGTCAGATATGTCAAACACCACATTCATGTCGCTACATCAGATATGTCAAACACTACATTCATGTCGCTACATCAGATATGTCAAACACCACATTCATGTCACTAATTCAGATATGTCAAACACCATATTCATGTCACTACATCAGATATGTCAAACACCACATTCATTTCGCTACATCAGATATGTCAAAACACCACATTTATGTCGCTACATCAGTTGTATCAATCACCACATTCATGTCGCTACATCAGATATATCAAACACCACATTCATGCGCTACATCGGATATGTCAAACACCACATTCATGTCACTACATCAGATATGTCAAACACCACATTCATGTCACTACATCAGATATGTCAAACACCACATTCATGTCGCTACATCAGTTATGTCAAACACCACATTCATGTCGCTACATAAGATATGTCAAACACCACATTCATGTCGCTACATCAGTTCAAGATGAAGCGCATAGTTGATGGGGATGCTTTCAGACAGACAACACGCCGCGTTACTGTCCGAGAGGAGGGGATGGGGCTAAAAAGCGGCTCCAAGAGCAAACCTTGTTATCTTACGTAAGACAGCAAATGTATGTCGTACAAATGAAGTCACCGATCATCCATGCATCCGCTCTTCATCCGTCGTGTGTGTATGCGTGCGTGCGTGCATTCATGTGCATTTGTCTAAAGCAATTTCTCAGGGACTATAACATCCATAGACTTTCAACTCGACACAACTGTAGTTTACAAGAACACCTTAATAATCACATTTTACCTTTTTTAAAAGGTCAAAGTCATCATAGGTCAATGTTTTTTTTTTAAAGATAAGTCAGTTTTCGTACACACATATACTCCCCCCTCCCCCCCCCCCCAATCCCCTTAACCACAATTACGCTTCAGACGCAAAGGTTTGTGTTTTATTTGTGTAATCAGCGTGCTCACTGAGGCTAGGAGTCGGTTGTTTGGTTCAGGTTCACTTATTTTTTGTTTCCATCAAGTTCGGAATGTAGTGTGTACATTTATTACCAGTGTTAAGAGGCGAGGCTGTGAAGCTGAGCGGAATGTTTAGACAAGAGCCAGCCGGGGTACTCAGTGACTGCACCCTGCCTAGTGTTGTTTGTACTCAGTGACTGCACCCTGCCTAGCGTTGTTTGTACTCAGTGACTGCACCCTGCCTAGCGTTGTTTATACTCAGTGACTGCACCCTGCCTAGTGTTGCTTTCCCCCTTCCCAGGCCTCAGCTGTGGTGCCAGACTAATCTGATCACTGCAAAGTACTTTTGCTTGTAAGTTCTGTATTGTTGTAATAGTTGAATTTTTTTTTCTAGTAGCGGTTTATGCGACAATATAGTGTCTAAAGTGCTCTAAGTGTTGTTAATGGTTTTGTATAGTGTCTAAGCGGGGAAGTGGCGCAGTGGTTAAGGCGTCTGCCTCCAATGCCAAAGGTGCGAGGTTCGATACCGGGTTCCGGCGTTGGATTTTTTTCCTCTGGTACCCCACCCGGGTCTGCCCTGGGGGACTTGGGTGGGGTTAGGTATTTTTTAGTTCCCAGGGTCACCCTGGTCAGCCCCACAGGGTGGGTTTTTCTCTCTATTCTGGGGCATGTGTTTCTGTCTACCCTTTGTCCATTCACCTGTATTTGCCTTTTTAAAACTCTCCCTACTGTCTGCACTGCCTGTAGCTCTTGATATTGGATGTGTGTTGCTAAATGGTCTTATCTTTATTTAGGCCCCATGTGTTAGGTTTATTTGATGTATTTGACCGGCTGGCGACATACATTCAATGTTCTGTTGGTTTTTTTTTTTTTTCACTAGCAGTGCAGGCACGTCCTGAGAAAGCCTTGTTGCTGTCGGGACGTTAAGCAATATACAATCAATCTCCTCTGGTAAGTGTCACCGTCTGGGCAGTGGGCAGATGTTCACATCTGCACGGGACATAGACGACCCCGGCCCCCACGAGTCCCCTGCTGCCTTGCAGGCTTGGCCGCTTGGCTGCGGAAAGGCTAAGGGAGGAAACCCCTGAAATCAAAGCCCCCGTGTCTCCGGGGAAGGCTTTTGAGCCAGAGACTAAGACAAGGACAGTCTGATATAAAACCTACGACCCGAGGACCTCGATGCCACCGTCCCAGCTTGCTAGGCCATGGCAAACGAACCAAGGGTTTAAAGGGTGGGGCCAGTACTGCGCACACTGCACTCCACCAAAAAGCTCCACCGCGCAGGCTTTAGGAAACGCCCACGGACTATGACACTGAACTTTCCAAGTCCTGTAGCGATGGGCAAGGGGCAAAACGGCAGGTGAAAGATGTCACTGGAAGCCGCAGTCTCAAACCTGCATGCAGGCGGTTCAGGATATTGGTCGCCTGATGTTGACCTGGGGATGACAACGTCACTCGGCACACCCTGAACGACCAAGCAGCCTTCTCTAGGGACAGCACTGCTTGCTCCACACGGAGAGGGGCCTAGAAAAGGTGGCCTAACCAAAGCTTATCCCCTCGTAACCCAGTTGGCTAGCCGCGGTCAACGGGCATCTTCTCATGCGGTCAGAAAACAAGAAAAAACAATGGATCCACTCTCATGACGACCACGACCGGACTCAACGTAGGATGCTGGAACATCCGAACCATGCTCGACACAGCAGACAGCGGACGCCCTGAACGTCGCTCCGCCCTCATTGCCCATGAATTGCGGAGGTTAAACATCGACATCGCCGCGCTCAGCGAAGTACGCCTCCCGGAGGAAGGCAGCCTCCAAGAACTTGGCGCTGGCTACACCCTCTACTGGTCAGGCAGGCCTGCATCAGAAAGACGGCTCTCAGGCGTGGGCTTTATGGTGACGACCCACATTGCGACTAAGCTGGAAAACCTACCAACGGGTCACTCCGACCGCATCATGTCCATGCGCCTCCCACTGAGACACCAGCAATACGTCACCCTTCTCAGTGTGTACTCCCCAACCCTCCTTGCAGAGCCTGCAGAAAAAGACAAGTTCTACTCTGACCTGCGCAGCCTCCTGCAGAGCACCCCTGCAGACGACAAAGTCATCATCCTTGGCGACTTCAACGCCAGAGTGGGCAAAGACTCTGAAGCCTGGAAAGGAGTCCTCGGCAAGCATGGCGTTGGGAACTGCAATGACAATGGTCGCCTACTGTTGGAGCTCTGTGCAGAGCAGCAACTTGTCATCACCAACACTACTTTCCAGCAAAAGGACAGTCGAAAGACCACCTGGATGCATCCTCGCTCCAAGCACTGGCACCTTATCGACTATGTCCTAGTGCGTCAGAGGGACCGCAGTGACGTCCTCCTCACCAGAGTGATGCCCAGCGCATAGTGCCACACTGACCACCGCCTTGTTCGCTGCAAACTCAGGCTCCGCCTCAAGCTGAAACCCAAGAAATGCCCCCCCCCCCCCCAAGAAAAAGCTTGATGTTGCCAGCATTCAGCGTGACGACAGCAAAGCTGCCCTTCAGGCCGATTTACAGTGCATGCTCAAAGACACAGTTGGTCCAGCAGACTCCTCCTCTGAAAAACTCTGGGAACAACTGAAAACTGCTATTGTATAATCTTCTGTGGAAGTCTTGGGCTTTGCTAGAAAGAGGAACAAAGACTGGTTTGACGAAAACGACGTAGAGATCCAGGAACGTCTAGCAAAGAAAGAGAGCCGCCCACCAGGCCCATCTAGCCCAGCCTTCCTGCCCTGTGAAGAAGTCTGCCTTCCGCCTCATCTGCAGCAGTCTCCAGCTCAAGCTTAGAGAGCTCCTGAACGAGTGGTGGTCCAGACTCGCACAGAGGACCCAGCTCTGCGCTGACAACGGTGACTACAGGGGCTTCTACGAAGCACTGAAAGCAGTGTATGGCCCTAGACACCTGGTACAAAGTCCCCTGCAAAGCGCTGATGGACAGGCACTCCTCACAGATAATACCTCCATCTTGAACCGCTGGTCGGAATACTTTCAGGACCTCTTCGGCGCTGAGCGCACTGTTCAAGAAACAGAAATGCTCCAAATCCCACACCTTCCACTAAAGGTTGAATTGGACGAACCGCCCACCGCCGAAGAGACCCTCACAGCCATCCACCAGCTCAAGAGTGGCAAAGCAGCAGGCATTGTCGGAATCCCGCCAGAGATCTGGAAACATGGAGGCCCAGCACTGCACAACAAGCTCCACGACCTCTTTCTCTGCTGCTGGGAAAAAGGAACACTACCAAAGGATCTCCGTGATGCAGTCATCATCACCCTGTACAAAAACAAAGGGGAGAAGTCTGCCTGCTCTAATTATCGTGGAATTACCCTGCTGTCTATTGCCGGGAACATTCTCGCAAGGTTGCTCCTGAATCGGCTGGTACCTGCCATTGCTGAAGACCACCTCCCAGAGGGCCAGTGTGGCTTCAGAGCCAACAGGAGTACCACCGACATGGTCTTTGTGCTGAGACAGCTTCAGGAGAAGTGCCGCGAGCAGAACAAAGGGCTGTACGTAACGTTTGTCGACCTAACAAAAGCTTTTGACACTGTGAGCAGGCAAGGTATGTGGCAGATCCTGGAGCGACTAGGCTGTCCCCCAAAGTTCCTCAACATGATCGTCCAGCTCCACGAGGACCAGCAAGGCCAGGTCAGACTAAACAGTGACCTCTCAGAACCATTCCCCATTCGCAACGGCGTGAAGCAAGGCTGCGTGCTGGCACCGACCCTCTTCACCATCTTCTTCAGCATGATGTTGAAGCAGGCCACAGTGGACCTCGACGATGACGACGCAGTGTACATCAGGTATCGTCTCAATGGCAGCCTGTTCAACCTCAGACGACTGCAGGCCCACACGAAAACCCTAGACCAACTGATTCGTGAGCTGCTCTTTGCTGATGACGCTGCCCTCGTTGCACACACAGAGAAAGCCTTGCAGCGCATTACGTCCTGCTTCGCAGATGCCGCCCAGCTCTTTGGACTTGAGGTCAGTCTGAAAAAGACAGAGGTTCTTCATCAGCCGGCACCCAAGGAAGAGCATCGCCCTCCCCACATCACCATCGGCGAGTCCGAACTGAAGTCTGTACACCAGTTTACCTACCTTGGCTGCATCATCACGTCAGACGCCAAGCTGGACAAGGAGCTGGACAACAGGCTGGCAAAAGCGAACAGTGCTTTCGGGCGACTATTCAAGCGGGTGTGGCACAATCAACAGCTGAAAAAAGGCACCAAGATCATCGTGTACAGAGCTGTCGTCCTCACCACCCTGCTGTACGGTTCCGAGTCCTGGGCCCTCTACCGCAGCCAACTACGACTCCTCGAACGCTTTCACCAGCGCTGCCTGCGTACCATCCTCAGCATTCACTGGAGTGACTATGTCACCAACGTCGAGGTCCTTGAACAGGCGGAAACTGTGAGCATCGACAGACACAGCTTCGCTGGGCGGGGCACGTCTCCAGGATGGAGGATCATCGCCTACCCAAGATCACTCTGTTCGGCGAGCTCGCCACTGGACACCGAGTTAGAGGGGCACCAAAGAAAAGATACAAAGACGGTCTCAAGAAGTCACTTAGTGCCTGCCAAATCGACCACCGCCAGTGGTCTTCGCTTGCTGCGGACCGTGACACCTGGCGCTCCACCATTCACAAGGCAGCCGTCTTCTTTGAGGACTCTCGCAGAGCTAACCTTAAAGACAAGCGGCTCAGAAGAAAAAACAGAGCTGTCGTAACTCAGAGCCCTGACCAGATCTTCCCCTGCAGCCACTGCGGTCGAACCTGCCTGTCCCGGATTGGCTTCCGCAGCCACGAAAATGCCTGCAGACGACGTGGGCAAGCCCTATAGAATCTTCGTTCGCGAAGTGAAGCCAAGGAGGATAGTGTCTAAAGTGCTCTGAGTGTTGCTAATGGGTTTGTATAGAGTCTAAAGTGCTCTAAGTGTTGGTAATGTTTTCCGGAATTATCAAAGTGAAAGTAATGACTCAGAAAAGCGTTGTTATAAATTATGGAAGAGCACTTTGCCATTAAGTAAAACATAGCAGTATTATACGGGCAAGTTTTCTTATCAAGATGGGTTCAAGTCTTAACTAGCAAGACTTCATGTTCCTTCAAGTGCAGTGTTCCTGGCCTATCTTCCTTATAACGGGAATCACCATTTTTAGGGAGTCAGTCTCGGGACTTTGCCACGTTTGCCATTTTTCTGGCGGCTTTTTATTATAACGGACGCTTTGGACTCTGCCTTTTTTTCTATGTTTCCCTTTACAATGGCAGCCTTGGTCCTTTTTTTTTAAACTTTACTTTGTAAAGGGCACTTCGGACCTTGCCATTTGTTTAGCAGCCTCTTTTACCAAAAGCCTAGTCAACTTTGTCACTGTCTGGATAGATAGATACATAGCTAGTAACACTACGCTACTGTAGTAACTCCTGAAAACTGTGTGACCAGCAGACAATAGATTGTTCTCAAACGGCCTCAAGCCACGCATTTGTTTTAATCTTGTCGCTTTACCATTACTATACTGCAATTTAGTCGGAGACAAATCCGACTTTCCTTTCTCGTGTTTTATTGTAGTTAGTACTGAGTGCGAGTGAATGTGCTTGTGTGTCAGTGTGAAGGTATCCTGACACAACGCAAACATCCACAGACACATCCACCGGTACCCACACCGGGTCTGCCCTGGGGGACTTGGGTGGGGTTAACTACTTTTTAGTTCCCATGGTCACCCTGGTCAGCACCACAGGGTGGGTTTTCTCCTCTATTTTGGGGCATGTGTTTCTGTCTACCCTTGGTCCATTCACCTGCATTTTCCTTTTTTTTTTTAAAAATAAACTCTCCCTACAGTCTAAGCTGCCTGTAGTTCTTGATATTGGATGTGTGTTGCTAAATGGTCTTTGGTTAATTTCGCTTATTGGACCAGCTGGCGACATACATTCAATATTCTGTTTAGTTTTTTTTTTCACAAGCAGTGCAGACACGTCCTGAGAAAGTTTTGTTGTTGGTCACGGTATACATTTAAATTGGGAAGTTCAGGCAGTAAGAGGTCCCGTGTTTTTAAAAATAATTTTTGCCTTGTTTGAAAATTTGCAGTTGGGCTGAATGTGGGAATTTGCTGGAAATTTGTGGTTAGCTGAGAGGAGACATGTTTGGTGCTTTGATTCATACCATCCTGAGCTTATCCAGTGGACATTTGTGGGCCTATGTTGAGTTGCCTTTGGCGTAGTGATTTGAGGGGCACGCTGATTTCAGCTGTGCTTGGGTGTGGGGTTGGTAAGGAACCAGTTTCATAGTCAAGAAATGAGACGGGTCATGTGCTGGTTTTTTTGGAATTTTATGCATGGCAAATGTGCAGCTGGTGGGCGGTAGTGCTTTTTAGGGAATTGAACAATTAGGGGATGACTGGGATTGACTAAGGCTAAGAGACTGGACAGTACGGAAACACCACTGTGGTCCGTGGCCTGTCAGGTGCACCACATGCCATATGTGACATAGACCGGAAACTGGTTTAGTGTAACCAGATCAATGAGTTTGGATGGTTGCAGTTGGAAAAGTAAAAAAATCATGAAAAATTTGAAATTTTGCCAAAAAATCGCTGTGCATGCAGTTTTATAGGCGTTTTGGCATGTTTTGCATGGCAACACCCTGTTTACCTGCACTGTGAGCTAGGTTTAGTGTGTTTGCTTATTTTTTTTTTGTCTTACAGGTAGTCATGCGTCTTTCCTTCGACCATGAGCTGTGACCTTTGACCTTGACCTTGAAAGGGGTGGGGTTTGGGGTGTTCAGTTTTGATAAATGCGTTAAAAAAAATTCACTCTTTCAGTTTTTGAAGTTGTGTGGGGTGGGTGTAGGGTGGGGTGGGCAGGGGTTTGGGTTGGAGGCCGGGAGGGGGGTGGAGGGGAGGGGGGGGGGGGGTTGGGGGCTTAAGGTCAAAGGTTAAGATAAAAACTACAATGAAACAGTGTTAGCATGTGCATTTCATCAGACAGCTGACCTCAGAGTGAAATAAGCGGCCAAAATAATGTGACCTGCAGAAGTGTTATTTTGCATGGTACTGCTACACTGGTTGCATCTGAGGTGTCATTCTGCTGTAATTGTCATGAGGGATGTCTCTGGTGTCTATTCTAAGCCAAACACAAGCACTTGTACACTGAGTAAAGCTCATTTGAGTGCATTGTTATGGGACCAGCAGTTGCAGGCACCAGTACAGGGTTTTACAGGAGTGTTGACAAGTTTGGCACACACATGCCTACTACATCTGCAAGATGAGCTGAGGTGTTTTGAGACTCTGACAAGTGTGTTTTATATAAAAATGAACTGTACATAACCATTTTTCTATGCTACCTCCTAAATCAGCAGTCCAGACACTAATTAGTGTATGCGGCGTGTCCCGCATAGCATAGTTTTGGTTGTTTTGTGTAGTCTTTTTCCTGTGGGATAGCTCAATAGACTTAATGTTTAAATTGCAGAGCTCTTTCATGACCCCTTTTGCCTAGGGAAAGATTGCCAGCAGCACATAGGGCATGGCAGCTGGTTACAGGCCTCTTCCAGCATGTTGTCACCAGACAACAGGGTCAATGAGGATGCCTGGGTGTTGTCTTTTGGGCTGCCCTAAGATACACAAGGAAATGGCCTTGGGTCTGAAAGCTCATTTTTCATCAGTGTCAGTGTCATGGTAACTGTTTTAAGTTGTCCAGCCCACCAGAAGTCAGTTTGACTGTATTGCATGCGTGTGTAAACATGGAAAAACAGAAAAAGTAGGGGGGTAGGCAATGGAAAAATATGAAAAAAACCACTTTCATGTGCCTGTGTCTCAAATGCTACATTTCTGAAGATCAGATATATTACTTGATGTACATGCCAATTTTGGAGGCATTATGACCATATCTAGGCTGTTTTTCATGGCATCAGATATGCATGATCCAACACGTCAGCAGCGTTGTGAACGCCACATCAAGGCACTTCACATAATGGGCCATAACTTAAAGATGCAGCAACGTTCAAGGGTGTCACTTTGGATTTGACTTAGCTATTGTCTAAGGGTTGCACTGATAGCAGATTGAATGGTGTTCAGGTGGGACAAGTGTCTCTGACAGGTCACGGTATACATTTAAATTGGGAAGTTCAGGCAGTAAGAGGTCCCGTGTTTTTAAAAATAATTTTTGCCTTGTTTGAAAATTTGCAGTTGGGCTGAATGTGGGAATTTGCTGGAAATTTGTGGTTAGCTGAGAGGAGACATGTTTGGTGCTTTGATTCATACCATCCTGAGCTTATCCAGTGGACATTTGTGGGCCTATGTTGAGTTGCCTTTGGCGTAGTGATTTGAGGGGCACGCTGATTTCAGCTGTGCTTGGGTGTGGGGTTGGTAAGGAACCAGTTTCATAGCCAAGAAATGAGACGGGTCATGTGCTGGTTTTTTTGGAATTTTATGCATGGCAAATGTGCAGCTGGTGGGCGGTAGTGCTTTTTAGGGAATTGAACAATTAGGGGATGACTGGGATTGACTAAGGCTAAGAGACTGGACAGTACGGAAACACCACTGTGGTCCGTGGCCTGTTATCGGGACGTTAAGCAATGTACAACCTACATCTTCCGGTCACACAAACACAACACACTGCCAGCGACACTACTGAATTTGATGTCAGATGCTGAATGAAGTGACAATACACAAGTATTAACATTTTAAAGTTTGAACGGGGGTTTATATAGAGATGGCAGTCAAAGCCAGTATTTCCTTTTGTGAAGTAATCGTAAAATGGCAATTACTGGGCGCTGCCTGTGGACGCTGTGCGTGCTGCTATTTGTTGTGACAACTGCTGAGAAGCATGAAATTGGCGTGCAGTTTTGGTCAAAACCAATAAGATACCACCAGAAACGCTGACCGACATGAGCACACACGTGTTGGAGAAAGAAAGCGGTCAGATAGATGATAGTCATGGGAACGGTGCCATGCACAATGCACGTGACACGAGCACACACGTGTTGGAGAAAGAGAGCGGTCAGACAGATGATAGTCATGGGAACGGCGCCATGCACAATGCAAATGACATGAGCACACACGTGTTGCAGAAAGAGAGCGGTCAGACAGATGATAGTCATGGGAGCGGTGCCATGCACAATGCACGTGACATGAGCACACACGTGTTGGATAAGAGAGAGCGGTCAGACAGATGATAGTCATGGGAATGGCGCCATGCACAATGCACGTGACATGAGCACACACGTGATGGAGAAAGAGAGCGGTCAGACAGAAGATAGTTATGGGAACGGTGCCATGCACAATGCACGTGACAAGAGGAAGCTCTGGACGCTGAAGACAAAGTTACATTTTAAAGAGTAATTGCACCGGAAACACTTTCAGAAACCCGGCATGTCCACTCCATTCCATCAAGTGGCGTTAATCCGTGTAAGCATCTTGCGGAGGGAGCGAACTGGCTGAACCGCTGTGAATACGTGAATTGAGTGCATTTGTTACATTCTTCTGATTTAAGGATGACGTCTGTTGCAGTGAACAATACATGCCCGGCGGGTGTGTTCCGATGCAGCAGTGGACAATGTTTGCCTCTGTCTCGGCGCTGTGATGGTGATAAACGCTGCTCGGACGGCTCCGATGAAATGGACTGTGGTAAGTACAGATACATGTTGAGACGGACGGACCGACAGACTGACTGGCTTCCTGACTGACTGGCTGACTGAATGACAAACGAACAAAATCCAGAACAAGACAAAGACAAGCGAGTAAAATGTCAGGAAATTACCAAGCAAGGAAGAAACAGTCGTGTTAGTGTCATCCACAGTCGTGTTAGTGTCACCCACAGTCGTGTTAATGTCATCCACAGACGTGTTAGTGTAATCACAGTCGTGTTAGCATCTACAGTCGTGTTAGTGTCATACACAGTTGTGTTGGTGTCAATTACTACCGTGTTAGTGTAATCACAGGCATGTTAGTGTCATCCACAGCCGTGTTAGTTTAATCCACTATATTGCACTGGCTAACATCGGCCGAAGTCGCCACGATGACCTTATACGAATTGGGGTAATTGTATAACAAACAGTCAGGTTGGCGTTGAAGCTGGCTTTGAGAAGCGGTTAGTAATGGAACAGTTACACGCACTGGGGTAATTGTATAACAAACAGTCAGGTTGGCGTTGAAGCTGGCTTTGAGAAGCGGTTAGTAATGGAACAGTTACACGCACTGGGGTAATTGTATAACAAACAGTCAGGTTGGCGTTGAAGCTGGCTTTGAGAAGCGGTTAGTAATGGAACAGTTACACGCACTGGGGTAATTGCATAACAAACAGTCAGGTTGGCGTTGAAGCTGGCTTTGAGAAGCGGTTAGTAATGGAACAGTTACACGCACTGGGGTAATTGTATAACAAACAGTCAGGTTGGCGTTGAAGCTGGCTTTGAGAAGCGGTTAGTAATGGAACAGTTACACGCACTGGGGTAATTGTATAACAAACAGTCAGGTTGGCGTTGAAGCTGGCTTTGAGAAGCGGTTAGTAATGGAACAGTTACACGCACTGGGGTAATTGTATAACAAGCAGTCAGGTTGGCGTTGAAGCTGGCTTTGAGAAGCGGTTAGTAATGGAACAGTTACACGCACTGGGGTAATTGTATAACAAACAGTCAGGTTGGCGTTGAAGCTGGCTTTAAGAAGCGGTTAGTAATGGAACAGTTACACGCACTGGGGTAATTGTATAACAAACAGTCAGGTTGGCGTTGAAGCTGGCTTTGAGAAGCGGTTAGTAATGGAACAGTTACACGCACTGGGGTAATTGTATAACAAACAGTCAGGTTGGCGTTTAAGCTGGCTTTGAGAAGCGGGTAGTAATGGAACAGTTACACGCACTGGGGTAATTGTATAACAAACAGTCAGGTTGGCGTTGAAGCTGGCTTTGAGAAGCGGTTAGTAATGGAACAGTTACACGCACTGGGGTAATTGTATAAAAAACAGTCAGGTTGGCGTTGAAGCTGGCTTTGAGAAGCGGTTAGTAATGGAACAGTTACACGCACTGGGGTAATTGTATAACAAACAGTCAGGTTGGCGTTGAAGCTGGCTTTGAGAAGCGGTTAGTAATGGAACAGTTACACGCACTGGGGTAATTGTATAACAAACAGTCAGGTTGGCGTTGAAGCTGGCTTTGAGAAGCGGTTAGTAATGGAACAGTTACACGCACTGGGGTAATTGTATAACAGTCAGGTTGGCGTTGAAGCTGGCTTTGAGAAGCGGTTAGTAATGGAACAGTTACACGCACTGGGGTAATTGTATAACAAACAGTCAGGTTGGCGTTAAAGCTGGCTTTGAGAAGCGGTTAGTAATGGAACAGTTACACGCACTGGGATAATTGTATAACAAACAGTCAGGTTGGCGTTGAAGCTGGCTTTGAGAAGCGGTTAGTAATGGAACAGTTACACGCACTGGAGTAATTGTATAACAAACAGTCAGGTTGGCGTTGAAGCTGGCTTTGAGAAGCGGTTAGTAATGGAACAGTTACACGCACTGGGGTAGTTGTATAACAAACAGTCAGGTTGGCGTTGAAGCTGGCTTTGAGAAGCGGTTAGTAATGGAACAGTTACACGCACTGGGGTAATTGTATAACAAACAGTCAGGTTGGCGTTGAAGCTGGCTTTGAGAAGCGGTTAGTAATGGAACAGTTACACGCACTGGGGTAATTGTATAACAAACAGTCAGGTTGGCGTTGAAGCTGGCTTTGAGAAGCGGTTAGTAATGGAACAGTTACACGCACTGGGGTAATTGTATAACAAACAGTCAGGTTGGCGTTGAAGCTGGCTTTGAGAAGCGGTTAGTAATGGAACAGTTACACGCACTGGGGTAATTGTATAACAAACAGTCAGGTTGGCGTTGAAGCTGGCTTTGAGAAGCGGTTAGTAATGGAACAGTTACACGCACTTGGGGTAATTGTATAACAAACAGTCAGGTTGGCGTTGAAGCTGGCTTTGAGAAGCGGTTAGTAATGGAACAGTTACACGCACTGGGGTAATTGTATAACAAACAGTCAGGTTGGCGTTGAAGCTGGCTTTGAGAAGCGGCTAGTAATGGAACAGTTACATGCACTGGGGTAATTGTATAATAAACAGTCAGGTTGGCGTTGAAGCTGGCTTTTAGAAGCGGTTAGTAATGGAACAGTTGCATGCACTGGGGTAATTGTATAACAAACAGTCAGTTTGGCGTTGAAGCTGGCTTTGAGAAGCGGTTAGTAATGGAACAGTTACATGCACTGGGGTAATTGTATAACAAACAGTCAGGTTGGCATTGAAGATGGCTTTGAGAAGCAGTTAGTAATGGAACAGTTACATGCACTGGGGTAATTGTATAACAAACAGTCAGGTTGGCGTTGAAGCTGGCTTTGAGAAGCGGTTAGTAATGGAACAGTTACATGCACTGGGGTTATTGTATAACAAACAGTCAGGTTGGCGTTGAAGCTGGCTTTGAGAAGCGGTTAGTAATGGAACAGTTACATGCACTGGGGTAATTGTATAAAAAACAGTCAGGTTGGCGTTGAAGCTGGCTTTGAGAAGCGATTAGTAATGGAGCAGTTACATGCACTGGGGTAATTGTATAACAAACAGTCAGGTTGGCATTGAAGCTGGCTTTGAGAAGCAGTTAGTAATGGAACAGTTACATGCACTGGGGTAATTGTATAACAAACAGTCAGGTTGGCATTGAAGCTGGCTTTGAGAAGCAGTTAGTAATGGAACAGTTACATGCACTGGGGTAATTGTATAACAAACAGTCAGGTTGGCGTTGAAGCTGGCTTTGAGAAGCGGTTAGTAATGGAACAGTTACATGCACTGGGGTAATTGTATAACAAACAGTCAGGTTGGCGTTGAAGCTGGCTTTGAGAAGCGGTTAGTAATGGAACAGTTACATGCACTGGGGTAATTGTATAACAAACAGTCAGGTTGGCGTTGAAGCTGGCTTTGAGAAGCGGTTAGTAATGGAACAGTTACATGCACTGGGTAATTGTATACCAAACAGTCAGGTTGGCGTTGAAGCTGGCTTTGAGAAGCGGTTAGTAATGGAACAGTTACATGCACTGGGGTAATTGTATAACAAACAGTCAGGTTGGCGTTGAAGCTGGCTTTGAGAAGCGGTTAGTAATGGAGCAGTTACATGCACTGGGGTAATTGTATAACAAACAGTCATGTTGGCATTGAAGCTGGCTTTGAGAAGCAGTTAATAATGGAACAGTTACATGCACTGGGGTAATTGTATAATAAACAGTCAGGTTGGCGTAGAAGCTGGCTTTGAGAAGCGGTTAGTAATGGACAGTTACATGCACTGGGGTAATTGTATAACAAACAGTCAGGTTGGCGTTGAAGCTGGCTTTGAGAAGCGGTTAGTAATGGAGCAGTTACATGCACTGGGGTAATTGTATAACAAACAGTCAGGTTGGCATTGAAGCTGGCTTTGAGAAGCAGTTAGTAATGGAACAGTTACACGCACTGGGGTAATTGTATAACAAATAGTCAGGTTGGCGTTGAAGCTGGCTTTGAGAAGCGGTTAGTAAGGGAACAGTTACATGCACTGGGGTAATTGTATAACAAACAGTCAGGTTGGCGTTGAAGCTGGCTTTGAGAAGCGGTTAGTAATGGAACAGTTACATGCACTGGGGTAATTGTTTAACAAACAGTCAGGTTGGCGTTGAAGCTGGCTTTGAGAAGCGGTTAGTAAGGGAACAGTTACATGCACTGGGGTAATTGTATAACAAACAGTCAGGTTGGCGTTGAAGCTGGCTTTGAGAAGCGGTTAGTAATGGAAGAGTTACATGCACTGGGGTAATTGTATAACAAACAGTCAGGTTGGCGTTGAAGCTGGCTTTGAGGAGCGGTTAGTAATGGAACAGTTACATGCACTGGGGTAATTGTATAACAAACAGTCATGTTGGCATTGAAGCTGGCTTTGAGAAGCGGTTAGTAATGGAACAGTTACATGCACTGGGGTAATTGTATAACAAACAGTCAGGTTGGCGTTGAAGTTGGCTTTGAGAAGCGGTTAGTAATGGAGCAGTTACATGCACTGGGGTAATTGTATAACAAACAGTCAGGTTGGCATTGAAGCTGGCTTTGAAAAGCGGTTAGTAATGGAAGAGTTACATGCACTGGGGTAATTGTATAACAAACAGTCAGGTTGGCGTTGAAGCTGGCTTTGAGAAGCGGTTAGTAATGGAACAGTTACATGGACTGGGGTAATTGTATAACAAACAGTCAGGTTGGCATTGAAGCTGGCTTTGAAAAGCGGTTAGTAATGGAAGAGTTACATGCACTGGAATAGTGGTTAACCCCTTGACTGCCGACAATAAGTAAACGCGATGCAACTGCAAGAGGCATACATCGTCATCAGCCCACGTGACTGTGGCGCTCATGAGGATCTAGGCCTCGTCATCAGCCCACGTGACTGCGGCGCTCATGAGGATCTAGGCCTCGTCATCAGCCCACGTGACTGCGGCGCTCATGAGGATCTAGGCATCGTCATCAGCCCACGTGACTGCGGCGCTCATGAGGATCTAGGCCTCGTCATCAGCCCACGTGACTGTGACGCTCATGAGGATCTAGGCCTCGTCATCAGCCCACGTGACTGCGGCGCTCATGAGGATCTAGGCCTCGTCATCAACCCACGTGACTGCGGCGCTCATGAGGATCTAGGCCTTGTCATCAGCCCACGTGACTGTGGCGCTCATGAGGATCTAGGCCTCGTCATCAGCCCACGTGACTGCGGCGCTCATGAGGATCTAGGCCTCGTCATCAGCCCACGTGACTGCGGCGCTCATGAGGATCTAGGCCTCGTCATCAGCCCACGTGACTGCGGCGCTCATGAGGATATAGGCCTCGTCATCAGCCCACGTGACTGCGGCGCTCATGAGGATCTAGGCCTCGTCATCAGCCCACGTGACTGCGGCGCTCATGAGGATCTAGGCCTCGTCATCAGCCCACGTGACTGCGGCGCTCATGAGGATCTAGGCCTCGTCATCAACCCACGTGACTGCGGCGCTCATGAGGTTCTAGGCCTCGTCATCAGCCCACGTGACTGCGGCGCTTATGAGGATCTAGGCCTCGTCATCAGCCCACGTGACTGCGGCGCTCATGAGGATCTAGGCCTCGTCATCAGCCCACGTGACTGCGGCGCTCATGAGGATCTAGGCCTCGTCATCAGCCCACGTGACTGCGGCGCTCATGAGGATCTAGGCCTCGTCATCAGCCCACGTGACTGCGGCGCTCATGAGGATCTAGGCCTCGTCATCAGCCCACGTGACTGCGGCGCTCATGAGGATCTAGGCCTCGTCATCAGCCCACGTGACTGCGGCGCTCATGAGGATCTAGGCCTCGTCATCAGCCCACGTGACTGCGGCGCTCATGAGGATCTAGGCCTCTTGCTAAGACCACTCTGTGTCCACGGACAGCTGTGGCTTTTGGTCGTTCGGTGAAGACAGGTTTCAGAAACAAAATGTCCGTCAATCGGCAGCGAAGGGGTTAACAAATGTTGCAATAAATGCGTCACGTGATCTAGACTCGTTCACAAACATCATGAAGACTCTGTCAATGCGTGGTGAAACAAGTGATTTAGACTCGTTCACAAACATCATGAACACATGGTCAATGCGTGGTGAAACAAGTGATTTAGACTCGTACACAAACATCATGAACACACTGTCAATGCGTGGTGAAATAAGTGATTTAGACTCGTTCAAAAACACCATGAACACACTGTTAATGCGTGGTGAAACAAGTGATTTAGACTCGTTCACAAACATCATGAACACACTGTCAATGCGTGGTGAAACAAGTGATTTAGACTCGTTCACAAACATCATGAACACACTGTCAATGGGTGGTGAAACAAGTGATTTAGACTCGTTTACAAACATTATGAACACACTGTCAATGCGTGGTAAAACAAGTGATTTAGACTCGTTCACAAACATCATAAACACAGTGTCAATGCGTGGTGAATCAAGTGACTTAGACTCGTTCACAAACATCATAAACACACTGTCAATGCGTAGTGAAACAAGTGATTTAGACACGTTCACAAACATCATGAACACACTGTCAATACGTGGTGAAACAAGTGATTTAGACTCGTTCACAAACATCATAATCACACTGTCAATGGATGGTGAAACAAGTGATTTAGGCTCGTTCACAAACATCATGAACACACTGTCAATGCGTGGTGAAACAAGCGATTTAGACTCGTTCATAAACATCATGAACACACTGTCATTGCTTGGTGAAACAAGTAATTTAGACTCGTTCACAAACATCATGATCACACTGTCAATGCTTGGAGAAACAAGTGATTTAGACTCGTTCACAAACATCATGAACACACTGTAAATGCTTGGTGAAACAAGTGATTTAGAATCGTTCGCAAACATCATGAACACACTGTTAATGCGTGGTGAAACAAGTGATTTAGACTCGTTCACAAACATCAAGAACACACTGTCAAAGCGTGTTGAAACAAATGATTTCTACTGTTAACATCATGGACACACGGTCACTGCGTGGTGAAACAAGTGATTTAGGCTCGTTCACAAACATGAACATAGTGTCAATACATGGTGAAACAAGTGATTTAGACTCGTTCACAAACATCATGAACACACTGTCAATGCGTAGTGAAACAAGTGATTTAGACTCGTTCACAAACATTATCAACACACTGTCAAAGCATGGTGAATCAAGTGATTTAGACTGTGAACGTCATGAACACACTGTCAATGCGTAGTGAAACAAGTAATTTAGTCTCGATCACAAACATCATGTTCACACTGTGAAAGCGTGGTGAAACAAGTGATTTAAAATCGTTCTCAAACATCATGAACACACTGTTGTGAAACAAGTGATTTAGACAGTGATCATCATGAACACACTGTCAATGCGTGGTGAAACAAATGAATTAGACTCGTTCACAAACATCATGAACACACTGTCAATGCTTTGTGAAACAAGTGATTAATTAGGCTCGTTCACAAACATCATGAAGACTCTGTCAATGCGTGGTGAAACAAGTGATTTAGACTCGTTCACAAACATCATGAACACACTGTCCATGCTTGGTGAAACAAGGCATTTAGACTCGTTCACAAACATCATAACACACTGTCAATGCGTGGTGAAATAAATGATTTAGACTCGTTCACAAATATCATGAACACACTGTCCATGCTTGGTGAAACAAGGCATTTAGACTCGTTCACATACATCATGGGCACACTGTCAATGCGTGGTGAAACAAGTGATTTAGACTCGTTCACAAACATCATGAACACACTGTCAATGCGTAATGTAACAAGTAATTTAGACTCGTTTACAAACATCATGATCACACTGTCAATGCGTGGTGAAACAAGTTATTTAGACTCGTTAACAAACATCATGAACACACTGTCAAAGCGTGGTGAAACAAGTGATTTAGACTTGTTCACAAACATCATGAACGTCTATGCGTAATGAAACAAGTAATTTAGTCTCGATCACAAACATCATGATCACACTGTCAAAGCATGGTGAAACAAGTGATTTAGAATCGTTCTCAAACATCATGAACACACTGTCAAATCTTTGTGAAACAAGTGATTTAGACTGTGATCATCATGAACACACTGTCAATGCGTGGTGAAACAAGTGATTTAGACTCGTTCACAAACATCATGAACACACTGTCAATGCGTATTGAAACAATTAATTTAGACTGATTCACAAACATCATGAACACACTGTCAATGCGTGGTGAAACAAGTGATTTAGACTCGTTCACAAACATCATGAACACACTGTCAAAGCTTGGTGAAACAAGTGATTTAAACTTGTTCACAAACATCATAAACACACTGTCAATGCGTAATGAAACAAGTAATTTAGTCTCGTTCACAAACATCATGATCACACTGTCAATGTGTAGTGAAACAAGTGATTTAGACTCGTTCACAAACATTATCAACACACTGTCAATGCGAACACACAAAGCATGGTGAAACAAGTCATTTAGACTGTGAATGTCATGAACTAAATGTCAAAATCAATGTGTTCAAGTGATTTAAACTTGTTCACAAACATCATAAACATACTGTCAATGCGTAATGAATCAAGTAATTTAGTCTCGATCACAAACATTATGATCACACTGTCAATACGTGGTGAAACAAGTGATTTAGAATCGTTTGCAAACATCATAAACACACTGTAAATGCGTAGTGAAACAAGCGATTTAGACTTGTTCACAAACATCATGAACACACTGTCAATGCGTGGTGAAACATGTGATTTAGACTCGTTCACAAACATCATGAAGACACTGTCAAAGCGTGGTGAAACAAGTGATTTAGACTGTGAACATCATGAACACATTGTCAATGCGTGCTGAAACAAGTGATTTAGACTCGTTCACAAACATCATGAACACACTGTGAATGCGTTGTGAAACAAGTGATTTAGACGCGTTTACAAACATAATAAACACACTGTCAATGCGTGGTGAAACAAGTGATTTAGACTCGTTCACAAACATCATAAACACACTGTCAATGCGTGGTGAAACAAGTTATTTAGACTCGTTCACAAACATCATGGACACACTGTCAATGCGTGGTGAAACAAGTGATTTAGACTAGTTCACAAACATAATGAACACACTGTCAATGCGTATTGAAACAAGTAATTTAGACTCCTTCACAAACATCATGATCACACTGTGAATGCGTGGTGAAACAAGTGATTTAGACTCGTTCACAAACATCATGAACACACTCTCAATGCGTGGTGAAACAAGTGATTTAGATTCGTTCACAAACATCATGAACATACTGTCCAACGCGTGGAGAGAAAGAACAATAGAGATTTGAAAGACAATCAAATCGATAATGCCCCATCAATTGATAAATCACTCCATTTTAAATAAGAAACCTATTGACCCCCCATCACCTCCCCATCATCACCAAATCATCCTTGTTGATTTTTTTTTTAAAATCGCGACTATGATCAGTGCGGCATTATCGATTTGATTTTTTTGAAATCTATATTGTTCTCTCTTTATGACTATTGTGTAAAACATTTCATGGATAGCTATCACCTTGCTACCATTACGATTATCAATCCCATTAGTTAACCACACTGGTTTGCTTGTGTCAAGATTTGTTAAAGCTATAAACATTCTTATTATCTCATAAAAAAGAATGATGGAATTTAAATCACCAACAAGCATAACTACAAACGCATTTCAATTTAATTTGGATGCCAAGTACAATGTCGCGCCAACTTATGACCAGAAAATAATTCAACTAAATCTGCTCGATATAACTGTAAGTAAACAAGATTAATTCCAAGTGAATGTACCCATCCCCTTTGACTATTACATAAACCCTCCAATAACAGACGACTCAATTGCAACAAATCGGCCCTCAAGCCCACTACAGATGTTTCAAAACCAACTTATCTTTACTATACTATGTTCAACTACAGGCTGTGGTGTTTCTTTTACAGACCACTTGAATAACTCAAACAAACTGATTAGGTCTGTATATTGTTTCCACACGTATTTCCAGCTTAGGATAATACTGTCAGAACTGCATGTTCCACTGCCCACTGAATCCAGTTTCAACAAGTATAACAACCCCATGGATATGAAAGCATTTGAACGGATTTGTAATGAATTTAACATCAATACAAAGTATGACTTTGCTCATAAACATGATGATCACAACGGCATGGGTACATTGTGTTATGCCCACTCGGCACCGGCCTCCAATGGGCGTGGTTGGGTAGTCCACTCAGTCCCTGACTGAGTAAGCTAGCAGACGAGTGCCATCTTTGTCCAGGATTAGGACTTGATTTCAGCAGATATGTTGTTCAGCCTTTTCACTGGTCCGGTTTTTAAGGAGCTGTGCTAACCCATGTCTTACGATGTTGGATTGGTCCTTAAAAATACTCGTGACTTTTTGGTCCTTTGGATCACAAGTGTTTGCTGTGCTTGGAGACCCGTGTCGGGGAGAAGAGGATCCTGGTGGCTGAGGTTCCCTTTGGGCTGTGGCTCACTGGTGCCAACAGTCCACTTTCTTCCTTGACTTCTACCTAAACGGGAGGCTAGTCGTACCGGCCTAGTCAATCGGCTCTTGTCACGTTGAGCCATATCTCACTTTTGACATGCGGGTTGATATACGGAGCAACGTGCTATGACTTTTCCTGCTGATTAGGTGCTTAACGCCAGTATTCCCCTGCATTCAACAGTGTGCTAGAAGGTGGTGGCTCAGACGGTTCAATCGGGCTTATCCCCTTGAGTATATCTTTCGGGCAGTCTCCATTGTGCGTCGGCTGGTGACCCGCCGACATTTGCACTTTCCCTTGTTGGGCTCGGTGGCGGGCGGGGACCCCCGGGGGATGAATATCTATACTATTATAATATGGAGAAAAAAAAAATGCACAGAAACGGCACATAGCCACCAACATTGAACATGACAGTGACTCTGACTGTGAGGAACCGACGCCTCAGGCGTCGGCCGTATGACCTCGCTTCCTCATTGTCCATAGCAAGGTGAAGGAGAAACCTATTACCAAGCTACATCCTTTTCTGGTGGGGGAGACCCTCAGGAGCCGTGTTGGCAAGCCTGACGCCCAGAGTCTCAGGTCTGGTGACTTGCTGGTGGAGTGCCGTACCCGGGCACACTCTAGCGGGCTACTGAGGCTCTCTTCCATTGGAGACACTCCAGTGGATGTCACACCCCACAAAACTATAAATTCGTCAAGAGGCGTAATCAAAGATCAAGCTTTGGCAGAACTATCAGAAGATGAACTTGTACAGAACCTTAAGTCTCAAGGGATGACTTGCGTCAGGTGCTTCGCTTCCAAGCAAGGTGGTGGGGATATCCGTCTCCCTACCATCATCCTGACGTTTGGCACCCCCACCCCTCCTACTATCATCCGGGGAGGTTACTACTCCTTGAGAGTGAAAAAGTACGTCCCTCTTCCCCCTACGGTATTTTAAGTGCCAAAAGTATGGCCATGGGCAGAAGACTTGCTGCCAGGCAGAGGCTTCATTCGCCCGTTGCACTAAGCCCGGACACTCTGCTGAGTCCTGCACAGCCACCCCCCTGTGTGTGAATTGCCAGAGGGCGCATATGACTTCGGACAAGAAATGCCCTCGTTGGATATCCGAGTGCAAGATTCAGCAGGTGCGTGTGGAGAAGGGGCTGTCCTTTTTGGACGCCAAAAAACTGGTTGAAGGCCCTGGTGCAGCTGCGGCTGCCCCAACCTCTAACACCTCTGTGTATACTTTCAGTGCAGCGGTGGCAGACAAGCGCCCCACCAAAGACTTTTAATGTCAAACTCCAACTTCTTGTTTGGGGGCGGAGCCTCGGCTCATCTCGCCCCTGGAAAGTAACCCTCCTCCGGTGGTGACGAGGAGCCAGGGAACGCAGATGGCGGACACTGCCGGTCCGGTAGTGCCGCCTTCTGTTGCCCCTAAGCCTCAGCCCCCACACAAACCTGTTAATCAGTCAACTCCAAAGGCATCTGGCTCTGGTCAGCCTTCTAAGGCCGCTAACTCTAGCGGCAGGAACGCTGCCCAGGACCAGAAGTCTAAGAAATCTATGGGACCACTGTGCGCACTGGCCTAGAAGGGGAACACTTATGTCCCCTTTCAAAACAAATATGCTGCACCGGAGGAGCGGATAGAGGGAGTGGAAGTTGTCGTTCCTTATGCTGTGGCAGCTCCACCCCCTTCATCTCCGAAGAACCAGAGGAGGCCCGGGAGCCGGCCCCCCTCTGTTTCTTCAACTCCTTCCAAGGCAAAGGAAAAAGGGGGGACAAAATCCTTACCCCCAGATAAGACATAATCATGCCCTCTCTGCTTTAATGGAATTGTCGTGGTTTTCAAGCTAACTTTGAGGAATTACATCTTTTAGTCAAGTTCTATAACCCCTCAGTACTATCTCTTCAGGAGACTTACCTGAAGACTTCTGACACTGTATCCTTTAATGGTTTTAACGTTATACATAAAGGCTCTGATTCGGAGAGGCGCTCGGGTGGAGTGGCTCTTCTCATTAGTTGCCACATTTTATTTAGCCCTGTTAGCATCGACACCTGTCTTCAGGCTGTCGCAGCTCGGGTTACCTTGCAGAAGACCGTAACCATCTGCAGTATTTACCTGCCACCATCCCTTTGGGTCTGTAGTAATGATATTTTAACTTAGTAGATCAACTGCCCCCTCCCTTTCTTCTCATGCGGGATTTTAACGGTCACGCTCACCTTTGGGGTAGTGACCACTATGATGGCAGAGGTCAGATGTTAGAAGATGTTTTTTCTCAACTTAACCTATGTGTCTTTAACGATGGCTTACCTCCTTACTCCAACTCAGATTCAGGATCTAGTTCTGTTCTAGACCTCACTGTGTGTAATCCTTCTCTCATGCTGGAGTTTGACTGGAAGGTTCACGACAACCTGTGTGGTAGTGACCACTTCCCAGTAGTCCTGTCATCGGTCAGCTGTCAGGAGGATTCACCGGTGGGGTGCTGGAATCTCAAAAAAGCTAACTGGCCTCTGTTCGCCTCCCTCTGTCAGTCTCGTCTTACAGAAGAGGTGGTCATGTCAACTCAAGAACCTGTTTCTTGTTTTACTTCTATTTTGTTGGACGTAGCAGGTGAAACCATCCCTAGAACTTTCACATCACTCCCTCGGAAGCCAAGAGTACTATGGTTCAATGAAGAGTGCCGCAAGGACCTAAAAAATGCGCAAATCTGCTCAGAGACGTGCTTTTCGTTATCCGTCGCAAGTGAATAGTTTAACCTTTAAAAGATAGTGGGCGAAAGCCCGTTACATTTTTAAACGTGAACGCCATGCTTCCTGGAGCCGTTTCGTCTCATCTTTACTAGGACTCCGTCCCAAAAGTCTAACAGGCTGTTCGAAGAATTAAGGGCACGGGTGGCTTGGCTTCTGTCGGCCATCTTAGAGATGGTACCAGTTTGGTCACGGATAAAAAGGCTGTGGCCAATTTGCTTGCCTCCACCATTGTCCATAATTCTTCAACAGAGCATTATTCACCTTTCTTCCAGAGAGAGAGAGAAGGAGAAGCGAGAGTCTTGTACTTGTGATTTTATATCGGATAACTCGGAAGACTATAATGCCCCTTTTACGTTTTTAAAATTGCAGCAAGCCATGCAGAAATGTACTGACTCTGCTGCTGGATTAGATACCGTCCACTATCAGCTCCTAACACATCTGCCTGAGGATTCACTCCTTGTACTTCTCAAGGCCTTTAACCATATCTAGATAACCGGTCATTTTCCGACATCTTGGCGCCAGGCTGTGGTTGTGCCAATCCCTAAGCCGGGTAAGGATTCTTCCGACCCAAGCAACTACCAGCCAATAGCTTTGACATCATGTTTATGTGAAACTATGGAACCCTTGGTCAACGCCCGACAGGTGTGGCATCTTCAGTCACAGGGTCTCATCGCAGTCCTCCAGTGCTGTTTCCAGCGCTTCCGTAGTAACCCCGGGGGGTTCTGCCCTAGGGGACCTTGGTGGGGTTGTCTACTTTTTAGTTCCTAGGGTCACATTGTCTAACCCCTGCAAGGTGGGTTCTACTCTTTTCGGGGTTTGTATTTCTGTCTTTCTGGTCCATTCATTTGTATTTTTCTTTTGAAATTCTCCCTCCTGTCTGCGTTTTTTGCAGTTTTTTCTTCCTTAGCGCAGAGAAGGCCTTTGTCGCTTGCGGGACGTAAAGCATTCTATACTCACTCACTCACTCGCTTCCGTAGTACAACTGACCATCTAGTCCGCTTTGAGTCTTTTCTCCGAGATGCTTTTCTCAACAAGCAGCATGTCTATGCAATTTTCTTTGATCTTGAAAAGGCATATGACACTACCTGGAAGTATGGTACAATGTCTGATTTATCGGACATGGTTTCAAGGGGTATCTACCCGTTTTTATTCACAATTTTTTGGTCAAACCGGTCGTTCCATGTCCGTGTGGTCTCCACCCTCTCCGACTCCTTTGAATAGGAGATGGGTGTCCCGCAGGGCAGCATTCTATCTCCTGTTTTACTCTGCTTTAAATAAATAACATTGTAAGGCCGTCAAGGATGATTCTGAATGCTCTTTGTTTGTGGACGACTTTGCTTTGTGTGCACGAGGTCGAGGACTTGCGTCCAGGGGTGGTTGTCTATCAACGGATTCAGGTTCTTGCCCTCCAAGACAGTCTGTGTGCATTTTAATAACCAGACGAAATTTGTTCCAGAACCTAGCCTGAGCATTGCTGGAGTGCCAATTAAGGTGGCCAAAGAGGCAAAGTTTTTGGGGGTCATCTTTGACAAAAGATTGTCCTTCTGCAACCATGATAACTACCTTAGGACCTCTTGTCGGAAGGCACTCGACATTCTTCGAGTCGTTTGTGGTACTAACTGGGGTGCAGATCGCATTGTCTTACTTCGACTGTACCGGGCCCCTGTTCGGTCCAAACTGGATTACGGCTCTGTGGTATATGGCTCGGCTTCCAAGTCTGTTCTACAGTGTCTGAACTCAATTAACCATCAAGGTCTGCGCATATGTCTGTGAGCTTTCAGGACATCTCCAGTTTCTAGTCTGTATGCCGAGGCAGGGGAGCCTTCTCTCAGGCCCCACCGCATTCGCCTCATGCTCAGCTTCGTTCTGAAGCTGAAGGCCCACCCAGACAATCCCCCCCCCCCCCCACCCGGATCTGCCCTGGGGGACTTGGGTGGGGTAACTACTTTTTAGTTTCCAGGGTCACCCTGGTCAGCCCCAAAGCGTGGGTTTTCCTCTCTATTCTGGGTACTCAAACCAAGGGGAATCACAGCGCTGGACAGACAACAGTTAGATCCCCTGCCCCCGCCTATCAGGCACCCAATTGCCAGCCCACAGAGAAATACGCAGGTATAGAATAAGACGATGGAAATTGTCTTATTCTATACCTGCGTATTTCTCTGTGGGCTTTCAATTGGGTGCCTGATAGGCGGGGGCAGGGGATCTAACTGTTGTCTGTCTAGCGCTGTGATTCCCCTTGGTTTGAGTACTGACAATTCTGCCAGCACTAGCCTCACCTATCTGGTTTGTGAGTCTCTATTCTGGGGCATGTGCTTCTGTCTACCTTTTGTCCATTCACCTGTATTTGCCTTTATAAAACTCTCCCTACTGTCTGCACTGCCTGTAGCTCTTGATATTAGATGTGTGTTGCTAAATGGTCTTAGCTTTATTAGGCCCCATGTGTTAGATTTATTTAACGTATTTGACAGGTTGGCAACATATATTCAATGTTCTGTTTAGTTTGTTTTTTTCACAAGCAGTGTAGGCACGTCCTGAGAAAGCCTTGTTGCTGTCGGGACGTTAAGCAATGTACACTCAACAATCAACCAGACAGTCCTGCCTATGTTTGTGTTTTTAACCCGTTGTTTTGCAGAGATTTACGATGCCCATCCGGGAGCTGTTCGTCTACTTTCCTTCCGTGTCCGACCTCATTGGCAGGCGGCCGGAGTGGACCTGGACAAAGTTTTGGAATCTCTGCAACACGTCACTCCACCCTGGCTACTACCAGTTCCTGACATTTTGCTGGATTTTACCGCCCACAAGAAGGATTGTACTCCACCAGCCATTTACTGACAGAGCCTCAATGAACTCATTTCAATTTTTCCTGGCTATTGTCGTCTTTATACGGATGGGTCCAAGTCTGATGATGGGAGAGTGGCTGCGGCTGCAGTGTCCTCTCGCCATCCTAGAGGCCCATTTAAGCTCCGCCTCCCTGACCATTCCTCTGTATTTAGTGCAGAACTGCAGGCAATTCTACTGGCACTCAAGCATGACTATCTGTCTCGGGAAAGGAACTTCCTGATTCTATCTGACTCTCTTTCTGCCCTGCAGGCTTTCCAGGGCGTGGGCGCAGACCACCCACTGCTGGTGCAGATTAGAGAGCTCTATGCAGATTTGATGAAGGAATATTATGACATAATTTTTATTTGGATCCCTGGCCAAGTAAGCATCGAAGGCAACAGAATCACAGATTCTGCTGCCAACAGTGCCCTTAGTGACCCTGTCCCTGACACACAGACTGTTTATAATGATTTTAAACCTGTGATTAGTGCATACGTGGCCCATGAGTGGCAGTCCGAGTGGAACAAAGAGGAAGGGAACAAGCTGCATGAAGCTCTTCCTACGTTGTCCGACAGTCTACCTCCTGCCGTGAGGAGACTTTCCTTGCTCGACTCCACATAGGGCACACGTATGTTACGCACTCTTATATACTTAAACAGGTTGAGCGTCCCTGGTGTTTTGCCTTTGATGAGCAGTTTTTTGTTCGACACTTTTTGCTGTATTGTGCTGATCTAATTGACACGAGATATAAACACTTCACAGCAGACTCCTTGAAGGTTTTGTTCCGGAATGTTCCCCCGGACAAAATCTTCAATTGTTTGAGAGAATGCAATATTTTTAACAAGATCTGAGCATTCATAGATTATGTGAATTTTTTATTTGCCTTTTTTGAGAGTCTGTAGACGTTTTTTTAAAGACATGTGCGACATTTAAGCCTGACATTTTTAAGCTATATTTACATCTTGTCTTAAGACCTTACTTTTAGTCCGGCTGACCAGATTTTTACCGATCCTGCTGTGAGATGGCCTTAGTCGCCTGCTCGGCATTAAACCCAAATAACTAACTAACTAACATTGCATTATGCTATGAGTCACAGACAATACCCTCAAGGAGTCGAGTGCGTAAATGAGTCTATCACAACATATGTGTGGTGTAAACTAGGAGCACAACCACTAACAAAATCAAACATTTTAAACGGGAGTGGAAAATTTGAAGCACAAAAACAGTTATTTGCTAACCTAGAAGATTCAATTAATTCAGTGGTAGAAGCATACAACGTTATCAAGATGTACGATATGCCAGATCAAAAATTGACTTTGTAGTTGGCATCGGGTTATACATGTTACCATCTGACCTTCAACTCCAAATGGGGACAATAACAAATTATAATAATGAAATGGTTGTTGCAGGTGTTGGTCAGAACTTAGGACTCAATCAATCTGTAAACTTGGGGGCAACAACCACACACTTACAGCCATTAAAACCATTAATAATGCATACTGACAATTCTGCCAGTGCTAGCCTCACCTATCTGGTTTGTGAGTATCATTAATAATGCCTGTACAGACAGTAACAACCCTGGCCCTGGCAATGATACAGCCGCCGACCCCGACACTAACCCCTGACTCGGCCCCTCCGGTCGTTTTGGTAAACACACACGAGTCAGAGAGAACTGCATTGGTAAAAGGCCTTACTGAATTAGGGATATTACTTCTTTACCTGTTTCATTCAATATCCTGTGATTAACCCACCTACTGTATCCAAAAAGACCCACACATGCTCTCCCATAAACCCTACTACCTTTGCTGCTGTATTGATCAGCCAACTGACTACACTTCCTATTATGCCAGGCAAAGCATCCATTGCTTTCACAGCTAATTTCTTAAGCAAGTCTGATATATGAGACAACTGTTTCTTTACCCATGACTGTAAATCTTTTGGGTCTGATGGAACAGGTGGTGTTGGAGGTGCCGGTGGAGCTGGACCCCCGCCACCAACCCCACCACCACTAGAGACAGCTAATACAACAGTACTGATAATAAATCCAAGAGCAGTAATTAAACTTGTAATAGTGATACCCTGTTCTCTGAAAAGTGTTTTCAATCTCTCAGCCAAGGTTGTGTCTTCGTGAAGTATTTTTTGAATAGTTTCTCTAATCCTGTTGACCTGTGTTTTCAGTTTTCTTTCCCAATACTAATTGCTTCTAACCTTCCTGATCTTTCTGTCTGCAAATCCTTTAATCTTTGTTAGATTCTTTTTTTATTTCTTTGTCAATATTCCCATTGTCTGCTGTAGCCAGTTTCTATTTTTCTTGTTCTTATCAGGCTCACCCAGTTTGGCTACATTATTCACCATCTCACCTCTTATTGCCTGCAGTGATTTATCTATGTCCATAATCTCCCACATTGACAAAGGTGGGTTGTCTATTGATTTCATACCATCATTTCTTTGTTCTTCTGTAAATGAGGTTTCTTGTATTACTGTGTTTGCTATTTCTGGCAGTCTTGTTACTGCTGCCATTTCAATTTCTTGTCCCGTCGGCAACCTTGTTTGCACATCATGAAGGGTACTAACCAGTCTAGGTGGTGGCACTACAGGAGACCCTCCAATACCAAGTTGACGCAAGGCGCCAACACCACCTTCACCTTTGATTGTACTTAAAGCTCTAAACTTACCAGGGTCTGTTTTGTTAGTCAATTGTACTTTTCTTTTGTCAACAGTATTTAAATATAAATGACCCTTGCCATCAAGTTCAAACTGATTAGGATCTATGTTGTCTGGGCGGTCGCCAACATGATCATAAAACGAGTTTACTTTGCTTTCTAAAAGTTTGTGGCATAAACTAGAAGTATTTCTTGTACCAGTCATATCTGTTGTATTACCAAAATCATACATGTCATCCATTTCAAAATCTTCATGATTAAATCCTCCCGCTGCCATTGCTTTTATTAATTTAATATTTTTGATTTTTGCATAATAAAATTATCAGTCTTATGGATCAAAGTTAGACCCATATAGAAAACTGTGTGAGCCTCTAGGTGTTAAAGGCATAAAATGTTACTGTAACAAGGCTCCTCTCGCAATACAGTTGCTACAAGGAGATGAAATATACTAACGTTCTTTTACAACATTATAATTATACAAAACTTCACTTAAATAGGTTAGAAAGAACTACATGGGATGACACGACCTGACTAAATACGAAGCGTGCCGCGACACTCGCGAAGGCACCCTGGTCCGGCGTCGTAGCCCACAAGGCGGAGTGACACAGCCAGCTTCCACTCAGTACCACAGCACGGTGGCAGACTAGCTGCTTAGTTCTTTGGATTTAAAGATGCACTAAAACACAGGTGCAAGAACACTCATATAAATAACCAACAAAAGAAAACAAGATAATCACATCACCCTTTCCGCAACTTTAATTGTTGTCTTTTATAATCCCTTCACCTCTTTCCCGCAACAATAACTCAACCTCCACACCATACATATTCACAATCACATCACGCTTCCCGCAACAACAGATTTAACCTCAACATATTCTCCCCACTCTCTCCCGCAACAAATTCAACCTCAATATACTACCTCCCTCTCCCACACCGAAACTTCAAATTCAACAAAATACATATTTACACGTCATCCAGTGACACACCTCCAAATACACCCTCCGCTGCTAATTAGTGAAATGGCGCTAGTCGCCTGCTTGGCGTTCAATCCCCCATAACTAATTCGACGCTAACTACCCTAGAAACTACAACATACAACAAAAGACATTCAATCTACATTCTATTCTATACCTTTCCCCCAATACACTAGCCAAAATAATAATACAGAACAAGCAAACACAAACAACCCCCCCCCCCCCGCCCGAGCAAATGGCTACTAAAGGATTGTTACATGTACTTAATTTCATCCGTCAACCGGCATCTTGTCTTTCGGTCAGAAAACAAGAAAAAGCAACGCATCCACTCTCATGACGACCACGACCGGACTCAACGTAGCATGCTGGAACATCCGAACCATGCTCGACACAGCAGACAGCGGACGCCCTGAACGTCGCTCCGCCCTCATTGCTCATGAATTGCGGAGGTTAAACATCGACATCGCCGTGCTCAGCGAAGTACGCCTCCCGGAGGAAGGCAGCCTCAAAGAACTTGGCGCTGGCTACACCCTTTACTGGTCGGGCAGGCCTGCATCAAAAAGACGGCTCTCAGGCGTGGGCTTCATGGTGAAGACCCCCATTGCGACTAAGTTGGAAAACCTACCAACGGGTCACTCCGACCGCATCATGTCCATGCGCCACCCACTGAGACACCAGCAATACGTCACCCTTCTCAGTGAGTACTCCCCATCCCTTAGGCAGAGCCTACAGAAAAAGACAAGTTTACTCTGACCTGAGCAGCCTCCTGCAGAGCACCCCTGCAGACGACAAAGTCATCATCCTTGGCGACTTCAACGCCAGAGTGGGCCAGGAATCTGAAGCCTGGAAAGGAGTCCTCGGCAAGCATGGTGTTGGGAACTGCAATGACAATGGCCGCCTACTGTTGGAGTTCTGTGCAGAGCAGCAACTTGTCATCACCAACACTACTTTCCAGCAAAAGGACAGTCGAAAGACCACCTGGATGCATCCTCGCTCCAAGCACTGGCACCTTATCGACTATGTCCTAGTGCGTCAGAGAGACTGCAGTGACGTCCTCCTCACCAGGGTGATGCCCAGCGCAGAGTGCCACACTGACCATCGCCCATCGCCTTGTCCGCTGCAAACTTAGGCTCCGCCTTAAGCTAAACCCCAAGAAACCCCCCCCCCCCCCCCCCGAAAAAGCTTGATGTTGCCAGCCTACAGCGTGACAACAAGAAAGCTGACCTTTAGACAGATTTACAGCGCATGCTCAAAGACACAGATGATCCAGCAGACTCCTCCCCTGAAACACTCTGGAAACAACTGAAAACTGCTATTGTAAAATCATCTGTGGAAGTCTTGGGCTTTGTTAGAAAGAGGAACAAAGACTGGTTTGACGAAAACGACGTAGAGATCCAGGAACTTCTAGCAAAAAAAAAAAAAAAGAAAAAAAAAAAAGAGACGCCCACCAGGCCCACCTAGCCCAGCCTTCCTGCCCTGTGAAGAAGTCTGACTTCCGACTCATCTGCAGAAGTCCAGCTCAAGCTTAGAGAGCTCCAGAACGAGTGGTGGTCCAGACTCGCACAGAGGACCCAGCTTTCTGCTGACAACGGTGACTACAGGGGCTTCTACGAAGCACTGAAAGCAGTGTATGGCCCTAGGCACCTGGTACAAAGTCCTCTGCGAAGCGCTAATGAACAGGCACTCCTCACAGATAATACCTCCATCTTGAACCGCTGGTCGGAATACTGTCAGGACCTCTTCGGCGCTGAGCGCACTGTTCAAAAAACAGTCATCCTCCAAATCCCACACATCCAACTAAAGGTTGAATTGGACGAACCGCCCACCGCCGAAGAGACCCTCACAGCCATCCACCAGCTTAAGAGTGGCAAGGCAGCAGGCATTGACGGAATCCCGCCAGAGATCTGGAAACATGGAGGCCCAGCACTGCACAACAAGCTCCACGACCTCTTTCTCTGCTGCTGGGAGAAGCGAACACTACCAAAGGATCTCCGTGATGCAGTCGTCATCACCCTGTACAAGAACAAAGGAGAGAAGTCTGCCTGCTCTATTTATCGTGGAATCACCCTGCTGTCCATTGCCGGGAAAATTCTCGCAAGGCTGCTCCTGAATCGGCTGGTCCCTGCCATCGCTGAAGACCACCTCCCAAAGGACCAGTGTGGCTTTAGAGCCAACAGGAGCACCACCGACATGGTCTTTGTGCTGAGACAGCTTCAGGAGAAGTGCCGCGAGCAGAACAAAGGGCTGTACGTAACGTTTGTCGACCTACCAAAAGCGTTTGACACGGTGAGCAGGCAAGGCATGTGGAAGATCCTGGAGCGCCTAGGCTGTACCCCAAAGTTCCTCAGCATGATCGTCCAGCTCCAAGAAGATCAGCAAGGCCAGGTCAGACTCAACAGTGACCTCTCAGAACCATTCCCCATTCTCAACGGCGTGAAGCAGGGCTGCGTGCTGGCACCGACCCTCTTCACCATCTTCTTTAGCATGATGTTGAAGCAGGCCACAGTGGACCTCGACGATGACGATGCAGTGTACATAAGGTATCGTCTCGATGGCAGCCTGTTTAACCTCAGACGACTGCAGACCAACACCAAAAGCCTAGACCGACTGATTCGTGAGCTGCTCTTTGCTGATAACTCTGCCCTCGTTGCACACACAGTGAGAGCCTTGCAGCGCATCACGTCCTGTTTCGCAGATGCTGCCCAGCTCTTTGGACTTGAGGTCAGTCTGAAAAAGACAGAGGTCCTTCATCAGCCGGCACCAAAGGAAGAGCATCGCCCTCCCCACATCACCATCGGCGAGTCCGAACTGAAGTCCCTACACTAGTTGACCTACCTTGGCTGCATCACCACGTCAGACGCCAAGCTGGACAAGGAGCTGGACAACAGGTTGGCACAAGCGAACAGTGCTTTCGGTCGACTATTCAAGCGTGTGTGGCACAATCAACAGCTGAAAAAAGGCACCAAGATCAGCGTGTACAGATCTGTCGTCCTCACCACCCTGCTGTACGGTTCCGAGTCCTGGGCCCTCTACCACAGCCAACTACGACTCCTCGAACGCTTCCACCAGCACTGCCTGCGTACCATCCTGGGCATTCACTGGAGTGACTATGTCACCAACGTCGAGGTCCTTGAACAGGCGGAAACTGTGAGCATCGAGGCTTTGCTGCTGTGGACACAGCTTCGCTGGGCGGGGCACGTCTCCAGGATGGAGGATCATCGCCTACCCAAGATCACTCTGTTCGGCGAGCTCGCCACTGGACACCGAGACAGAGGAGCACCAAAGAAGAGATACAAAGATGGTCTCAAGAAGTCACTTAGTGCCTGCCAAATCGACCACAGCCAGTGGTCTTCGCTTGCTGCGGACCGTGACACCTGGTGTTCCACCATTTACAAGGCAGCCATCTCCTTTGAGGACTCTCGCAGAGCTAACCTTAAGGGCAAGTGCCTCAGGAGGAAAAACAGAGTTGCCGTAACTCAGAACCCTGACCAGACCTTCCCCTGCAGCCACTGCGGTCGAACCTGCCTTTCCTGGATTGGCCTCTGCAGCCACGAAAATGCCTGCAGATGACATGGGCAAGCCCTATAGAATCTTCATTCGCGAAGTCAAGCCAAGAGAGAATTCCATTCAGCTAATCTTTTTCCAGCCTGAATTCTGCCAGCACTTTTTAGCCTTGGTCACTGTTTGAATCTGAGATGAGACAGGGTCGGGGTCGTCTGTGGGGTCGTCTGGGAGTCGCCCATCATTTTCTTTTCCAAACATATTTAATTTCGTTAAATCGATATGACTGCCAGTAACAACTAAAGTTACCACAGGCGCGTTGTAATTTCCGAACATATAATATATTAGGCAAGCTAATTTTCCAATTGCGCTCGTTACAATGGGGTTGCTCTCAGGTCATTACTTAGACTTTCTTTTTCGATCGGCAAAAAGTAACTCACAGCTTTTGAATATAGACAGACGATAGATCGACTTAAGTCCTGAGTCATTAGTGAAGCGATGTGATTGTCATACTTTGCGTGTAATTTAATTAACTCGTCGGCTGAGATTGATTCTATATCTTCTGTAGAATAACATTTCCCGAGATAAGCTTTGGAATCGCCTCCAACAACTACAGGCAAAAGACGTCCCCGTTTTGAGTCTAGGCTTTTGTTTTCTAACTCGCCGATATCACTCAGTAATAACAATTCATCCAAATTCATTTTATAGTGTAATTAAAAAAATTAAATCAAACTTTATAAACACATTTGTTCCTTTGGCAAGAAATCTGGTTTTGAGTATATTAAGCCGACCTGAAAAAAACTCTTGGTAATGTCAAAGGAAGCTGTCCCCCTCAGTGTATTAACACCTCTCAGTGTAAAGGCAATAACCTTTTCTTGGCCGACCTTTCTAACCTCAGACACGTGGCAGCTTATTCATAAAAGCCTTTAAAAAAATTTCAGCACGTGGCAGTTTATTCATAAAAGCATGCTGAATTGACTGAAAGGAATGTGCCCTCTCCCTAGCATACATGAAATTGAATCGAAGGGTGTTAAAAGCTATGATCGCCTTAGAAAAGAGTATTCAATTGGTGCTTTTCTTGTTGACATTATGTTACCAACAGATCCTAGGTAACAATACAATAGCATACACCAAACATGAGTAACAGTGTTGACATGCCATTCAGCAAACAAAAGTCGTTATTTGACATAATTCACGTTAATGAGACACACTTAATAGGGAGTCCTCGGGAGTGCGGGAGTATAATAGGCTGCTAAGCTATGCCGTGGCGCATGGCACATGAATGGCGTCAAGTGTTGTCAGCCTACTCACAAAGAGAGACCAGAAAGTACAGCTGACTGAAATGTAAAACGGGAGTCAATCCTGGGGCTTGGGGCTCTTGAGGATCTGTTGTTTATGTACTCAGTCGGGTGTCTGTATAAAGCAGGGTATGATTTTCAAAATGAATGTGTCTCTTTTCAGCTTGAAAAGCTTAGTTACAGTCTAAACATGGACACCAGTCTAACCCACCAGCGCGTGAAATTAAATAAGAGTTATTATCGTCTCAAAGGTGGGCTTACAAATGGCATGCTCCAGGAAGGAATATCTTTAAATGATATTGCAGTGACGTGAGGTCGTACTTAAAAACCTTGTGTTTCAAATTCGGCACAAGTTTGGTGTCTTCTTTTTTTCCGCGTCATACTCATTTTCTCAACAGCCAATTGGATAATCATTGTGGTAATCATGTAGATGGTGTGGGTACTCAAGATCGACTTCAAAGATCCAACCCGTTGGGTGTCATGTAGGTAGTGTGTGTCCGTGTGTTAGCGTGTGTGTGTGTTTGTATGTAGGAAGTGTGTGTGTGTGTGTGTGTGTGTGTGTTTTGTGTGTTAGTGTGTTTGTGTCTATGTGTTAGTGTGTCTGCAACGTGGTGAAACGCTCAGAAATTTAACACACAGTCCTGTTTTAAGTGAACAATGCAGTCAACAGGACAGCTTTATCATAACAAGCCATTATGCTCGAGAAAGGCTTTTAGCCATGCCCACACACTGAGAATTATAAAGGTGTGTATGAAAAAAAAAATTTATGCATAGGCGAGTACCGTGTGTACACATTGAGAGAGTTAGGCTAGCTAGTTCGAATTTTTTTTTGGATAGAGAAAATCATGTTCCTCAGAAATCGACTGTCAGTATATATTACATGAAATGTTATTTTGTGTAGACGGTGTGTGTAGTTTGGTAGGTGCATAATGTGATTGAATGCGTTTTATTTGAAATAAACCGTGTGCATTGAAATAGATCAATGGCCATGTGAGTGTTAATTTCCTAACTGACTAATTAATTAAAACTAACTTAAGACAATGGATGGGTGATTTTGAATTCTCCTTTCATCAGGTGGTGCATTATGTTGTCATTGCTGTAATGTCATGGTCGTTCATTTTAAAATTAACAGGGTGCAATAGTCATGGTGGTTTTATTTTTAAATCATCAGTCTACATTTGTGATTGTTCAGGTGTTCACAGGGACAATAGTTATAGAGAGAGAACAATAGAGAGTTTGAAGAGCATTGAAATCGATAATGCCACATTGATCATGGTCGCGATTTTTTAAATCAACAGGGATGATTTGGTGATGATGGGGAGGTTTATCAACCGATGCTGCATTATCGATTTGATTGTCTTTCAAATCTTTATTGCTCTTTCCCTCGGGGTGAAACAAGTGATTTAGACTCGTTCACAAACATCATGAACACACTGTAAAGTATCCCCTTTACTGCAGACAAAAGTGAATACACCCAAACTACAAGGGACATCAAACCACGTGAGTCCCCGCTGATGTAAGCCTGTAC
This sequence comes from Semisulcospira habei, assembly GCA_036245525.1. Taxonomy (NCBI): domain Eukaryota; kingdom Metazoa; phylum Mollusca; class Gastropoda; family Semisulcospiridae; genus Semisulcospira; species Semisulcospira habei. The sequence continues at coordinate 213,721,053 of BTPG01000005.1, forward strand.
AATCGGATGTCAACAGGAGTCATCCCGAAACCAGAATTATAAAACAAATTGCATGGACTTAAATCACTTCGTGGAATCATGTAGCCTGCCCCATCTGCAAGAGGCTATATTTGTCATGAACCCCTGCAGATATGGACCCTTGCGGATATAAACCCCCTGTGGATATGAACCCTTGCATCCATAGGAACTCATGGGAATAAATGCCTCATGCTGACAAGGTGTTGCCTCATTGACATGCACAGTTTGAGGTACTTCACAGTTAGGAGGACGCGCGGCGAAATGATCAGGTGGATCCAGAGTTGTTACTGACTGGACGTCCTTACTTCAAAGGATGCAACCGAATGTCTTTTCCACTATAAAGGCCAGTGTCTGCCAAAAGACATTGATTCTCATGAGCACCTCCAGCCCATAGATGTTATAGAATCTTTGTCTTTCAGATAGGGTGGAAGGATAAGCTGCAATCCTTCATATTGATGGGAGATGGAGCAGGTGGTGGAGGGAGGGAATTGACAGGTCTGTGAGAGATTATGGTTCGTGTCCAATATGCTTGGCTGCCCTCATGAACAAAATGCACACGGAAAATTTAATTTACCATTGTCTGACAACAACTCACGACATGCATGATATCTCAAGGACCATTGGGCCTATTCATTCCAAATTTTAGATAATACTATTTTACCATATTATACATTACCATCAACCATGATTGAGCCTCTACCTCAAGGCCATGGACATTACTGCCATATTTGATTTTGCAGACTATTGTGTAGAGACTAGGTCAGAAATCACTTTTACTGATTGGCTCCGAAATTTTAGGAAATGATGCCTAGAGATACAAGTAGAGAGAATCCTAAGATAATTTTTCTTTGTCTTAATTAGACCTATTTAATTAGCCCTTTTTGGCAAATAAGACTCAAATGACCACAGCCTTTGAAAAATACCAGACCCTTTTTAATGCACTCGGTTATAAAGGATTTCCAGATTGCCTAAATTAATAATGCCGCATCGATCTCTAAAACATGGCAAATTTGACAATTGGACATCATAGTTGCCATCACTCTGTGCCATCAGCTTATCTTCAACTGTATCTCCACTAGGATATCTGTGCTGTTTTTTACTGCTTATTTGATAAATCGTAAATAAAGTATGTCAATTCGACCTCTGCTTCAGCTTCTTATTTTCCCCAACTCCAACACCGGGTGCACACAAGTTCACAAAAGACTCACCCGTTTGAATAGAAATATCAGCCTTTATCCTGCCGCATGACTTGCCATTTCTATTCAAATGGCCAAGTTTATTCCAATGGAGGAGTATAGATACACCCTTTTCTTGTCCACGGAGGTATGTATTCATTTTTTACTATATACCTTTCATGCCTTGGTTGCTATGTAATTTTAATTTCCCAGCATAAGGGCACACTTTTTCACCACCACTCTTATCACGGCCAACAGGCATTTAATAAGTTGCATGCATCTTACAAACTTACTACTACAAGTACTTATAACTGAGTTAAAACTTAAAACAAAAACTATAAATAACTGTGTCTAATTATTTAATACCTCTTTGTCTCAATTTATTAGTTTACTTAGTCAGATTTTGCAGTTTATTTGGACAGGAAACTTTTTTAAACAGGGGATGGCATGCATCTAGGGGGACACATTTCCTTTCAGTCCTTGCAGCACGCTTCCATAAATAGACCGCCCCCATGTGGCTGAGGTGTGCCATGCAACAGCCTTAAAAGTGAAAATAGCTCTGACAACCCGCTATTGAAAGTGACGATTGTTATTGGTTAATGTATGCTAGCTGGAGAGGCCATTCAAAGGTGCTTTCTTTTATTAACTCAGTATGGGGCAAAGCACTTGACACACGTTTAACTTGAAACATAATTCCAACACACAGCCAAAAGTGCCAAAAGTTTTTTTTAGCTTTGTTTTTATTTTACATTATAAAATAAATCAAGATGAATTACTCCTTCTAAGCAATAATTGCATGGTAGAAATACAGAAATGGATTCTAACAAAAAAAATAAATGATTCTCTCTGTAATTGTTTTCAGAAAATAAAAAGCTGATCTCGGAAAATGTTAAAAGACAGAAGATTTAGAAACCCTTACCGTATGTAATGAATGATTTGTCCGTCTGTCATTTTTTTATGGACAAAACAAAAGTATAAAATTAATTTACCAACACATACCCTGTGGGTTGATATGTCTTTAAAATAAGCTTTAGATGCTTAGTTGATTTCAGTTTGTTCTTCACATCACCCTGCTCATGCTTATTTGGTATGACATAGTTCTCTCTGAGGCAGTCTTCAAAGCTGTCACGGTCCTTACAGTAAAACAAACAGATAAACTTTAACTGTTCTCGAAAATCTTTCAGTACAGCATTATATTTCTGAGTGAGAATCCATACACTGACATTGGCGTGTCTGCCACTGAAGGCAAGTTCTGCTAAAGTGTTTCTCTTCTTACTGCAGTTTTACATCAGACATGGGTTAGAACAAAAGAAAGTTCACAGAGGCATACAATTTGATCTGAGTGCTTTTTTGAAAGAATACATAATGAAGAACACAACATTGCGTGCAAGAGATGGCAACACTGCATTTGACAAAGACTTCTTTAAGCTTATGAACAATGCCTGTTTTGGTAAGATGATGGAAAATCCTCATCACCGCAAAGATGTGAGAATGGTCACAACTGAATCAGGTGCAATTAAACTTACAGGTAAGCCACAGTACACAGGGTACAAAGAGTTTCATTCATCATTGTATGCAGTGTCACTCCAAAAAAAAAGATTGTTAAACTGGACAAGCCAGTATTCATTGGTATGGCAATTCTTGAATTATCAAAACTGTTGATGGTTGAATTTTATTATGATTACTTCAAACCAAAGTATCCGGAGTGTCGTCTGCTATACACTGACACTGACTCTATGATCATTGACGTGTGTACTGAAGACTTTTATGAAGACATGAAAACAAAGTTACGTATATATGACACATCTGATTATTCAAAAGATCACCCGCTGTACAGCACACAAAACAATAGCATACACCAAACTATTGTTTTTTTGCCACTTAACATAAAATGTGCGCAAATCCTTTCATCCTTCAAGATTAGCCTCTTCAAGCACCTCAAGTCATGTTTATAAGACATCCTTGGTCATGTCGGTGCCTCTAGCGCATCCACTGGCTCAACGTTCTCAGCTTTGTGATCAGTCTTTAGACTGCTTTTAACGCTGTACACTGCTCCAGGCGAGTGGAAGCATTCTGTTTGTACGTGTGTGCACGTGTTTGCGTGGTTGCGTGAGTGCGAGCGTATGTGAGTGCGTGTGAATTGTGCATCTGCTTTATTTAGTGTGTGCTATATTTAGTTATTCGCTCACATTAATGCTATAATAGCTATGACTTCATGCAGTGACGTACCTCACCTCCTGTCTCACTCGAGTGACTATGTTGATCAGCGAAGTCGAGGGAGACAAACAGTTTGTGCAGGTACTAGTTATCGTGGGGAGGGGGAAGGGAAGGTGGCAGAATGTGGGGACGTCGATAGAAAGTTTGTGTTAAAAATCTAAAATTATTATTATTGTTTTTTAATTATTATTATTTCATTTGGTCTATTATGTGCATTTTGATTTCCCACCTTTTGAACTTGAGTGTTTCGATGTTCTTTGCATGCATTTTCTTTTGATCAATATAATTGTGTGTGTGTGTGTGTGTGTGTGTATGTATGTGTATGCATGTGTGTGTGTGTGTGTGTGTGTGTGTGTGTGTGTGTGTGTGTGCGTGCGTGTGAGTGCATGTGTATGTGTGAGTGCGCGCGTGAGTATACATGTTTGTGTTTATGCGTAAGTGTGCAAAGTCATATGTGTCTGGAATACATGTATATAGTTTCATTTGTCGTTAGGCTTGATTCTGTATTTCTTTCAATTTACCTGTTTTGACATGCATGTATATTTTGTTAACAATATTTTTTTTTGTTATGTGCGTTGTATGACTGTGAACTGTATTTTAAATTTTGTTTTCTATGGAAATTGCACCTCACTGTTGCTCTGGGGGAGGGGGGGGGGGGTCGTGTGAGTGTGCGTATGCGTGTTGTGTAGTGTGTGTGTGCGTTGGTGTGTGTGTGTGTGTGTGTGTGTGTGTGTGTGTGTGTTTGAGTGCGTTGCAGTATGCGCGTGTGTCTCTGTGTATATGTGTGTGGTGTAGAATGTGTGTGTGTGATGTAGAGAGTCAGTGTTTGTGCCTGTGAGCTTTTATTTACTTTCGTGTGAAACTGTTGTTTTGTTTGTGATAGTGTTCAATGGTAGTTCGTAGCTTAATGTTAGTAACGGCAAGTTTGAAGATTGGTCCTGTTACCAAATACTTTTACCATTATAAAATCAAGGTTAATTGTTCATTGTTTATTGTTCATTGTTCATCATTGTTCCCTCCGCTCCGCCTCCGACCCTCTTTGCCTGCACACCCCCCGCACCAAACTCAGCACTTTCGGCCCCCGCTCCTTCTCCGTCTACGGTCCATCCACCTGGAACACTCTCCCACTCTCTCTCTCTCTCTCTCTCTCTCTCTCTCTCTCTCTCTCTCTCTCTCTCTCTCTCTCTCTCTCTCTCTCTCTCTCTCTCTCTCTCTCTCTCTCTCTCTCTCTCTCTCTCTCTCTCTCTCTCTCTCTCTCTCTCACCTCTTTCAAGAGTTCTAGCACTATATCACCACACTCCCCACCCCAAGCTGACTGTCGTAATGTATTTCAATATTTGTGGCACGTGAGTCATTGTCTAAAGCGTGCGCGTGCGTGCGCGAGTTGTGAGTGCGCGCTTAGAGTTATAATTATTATAGGATAAGCGCATTATAAATACCGTAATTATTATACAACGTACACCACCGTTACGCTGCTTCTCTCACAATGTACACCCTATACGGGCCACGTACCTACGATAAACAATTGTACCTACAACTGACAATGTATGACAATGTATGCAAACGTCTCTAAGATGCACTGCAATTTACAACTGACAATGTATCTACGTTACAGCCTAACTCTGTCACTGTTAATGTACAATTGCGCTGAGCTAAGCTAAGCTAATTTTGAAGGATACGGACTTCCAGCTCTTGCTGATTTCGTCCAGGGGGGATGGGCGGGGGGTTGGGGGGTGGGTGGGGGTGTTATTTTCTGACTGTTTGCCGCCGATGCTCGCGCCTCGCTTTGATCAATCTTTCGTCACGTCCGTCGGCGCCTTGGGAGGCTGGGTCGTTGTGGTGGGGGGGGGGGGGGGGGGGGGGAGAGAGAGCTGGTGTTCCTTTCTTTGTTCGTTGGTGGTGTCTGGCTCCTGCTTCCTCCTTTGGGGTCACAGTCCACGGCCCGGTTTTTAGGCCCGCACCCTACTTACCCTTACTGTTTGAGGGGGGTTGATTTTTACTAACCCTCCTATTAGTGTGTCTATATTTCTCTGGAGGGGGGTGTTGTACCCTCCATTGCCCAGGGAGTGCATGGACGAAGGATGCTAAACCTCCCTGGGTACCCTATTTATTTTGATGGATGGTGACCGTACGCAGGCGAGCTGGGAGTCACGCGGTGTCGGAGTGCCATCTAGGGTACCTCGCCCCCCTGGGTTGTCTAACCTCCCTGTCCCGCAGAGTGGACCTTCCAGGAGTGTCCTCTACGGCCCAATACGAAAAAGATGGACCCCGGAGCCGGCCGCCAGCCCCCGTGCGCGTCCCACCGAGGATCTCGGCGGGGTGGGGAGGGGGGGGGGCGGGGGGGGGGGGCTTCAGGTGCCCGCCGCCTGCCCCCGGGACCCTCTCACTGCTAGGAGGGGGGCAATTGGTCAAAAAGCCTTCCGGTACGACACCTTTGAGCGGGCTTTCCCTCGAACTCCTTGGGGTGGGGGAGGGGGGGGGGGCTATCTTAATGTACCGAGGGCGGAAAAATAAAGGAAAGTAACTTGAAAAGACAAAAAAATAAAAACCAAGCAAACGGAAAAAAAAGGAAAAAAAAAGGTTGATGTGATGGGTGGTTCCTGGATCCCCTCCCTCCCCCCCCCCCCCCCCCCCCCCCCCCCCCACATGCCCGAACGGACCCCTCCCCCTCCGAGCCTGGCGGTGGCCTCCGCCGGACCGGGGTACAAGTGCGCTTCCTAGCCTCATCTTATATAGTATCACGCTTTCCAGAATAATCCAGCAACTTCATACAACACAACCAATCAGAACAAAATACGTAACCGAAACATATAAATATTAATTAAAAAGAATACCCCAAAAAGATCTACAAAAATATGGCTGATATTTCCAGCCCCTATTTTGGAAAATCCAGACGCGTTTTGACGTCACACAAGAGTATGCTAGACAGGTCACGACCTTGCCCGCATTTTCTGGGAATTACACTGTTATGATTGTGGTTGTGTTATCCTGTGAGAGCGTGCATGTGTTTATCGTAGGAAACGATCTGATATTTGTTTGAGCTGTCATGGTTATGATTCACGTATCTTTTTAGTAAAATTTTCTTTCAGTCGCGCAGAGCGGATTTTATTTCATTCATACGTTAGTTTAGTCCAGAGCGTTCTAGAAAGGTCACACTGTCTAGTTACCTCGGTTTGTATGACGTCTGTAAATACGGAACAGTTCGTAACAGTTCGCTACATTCTGTTTTTTAGTGCGCGTGAATTGAGCAGCCTTTATTTTGTTTTGGGAATGTTCTCGTACTTTCTAGAGCTATCATAGAACGTGGTGATAGGGCTACCATTCTTTTATGTGTCTTCATTATACATTAGGATTTAGAGCTGAAGTGAGCAGCCGAGTTTTTGTAGCCTATTTTAGTGATTCCAGAAGATTCTTATTTATGAGTTTCAGTTGCGTATTTCGTTCCGATTGGTTGCATTGTATTATTTCCATAGATGATTCTAGAATTTGGTAGTATATATAAGGAGGGCGCTGGGAAAGCCCGTTTGTACATTGTCTTGCTTTGTCAGTTGTAGAGACACGCAGTTTATTGCGAGAGATGCTGTGTATGAGAAACTTTGTGTCGCAGTGTGGACATTGCAGAAGAGACTTTGTATCAGTACTTGTGCATTTGGAATTGCACTGTGTGGATATCGCATCGCTGAATTAAATATTGTTGGAACTGCTACTCCAGTATTGTCTACATCCTTAAGCCACCTGTGACGGATTGCAGCTGAATGAGGTTTATTTAAAAAAGAACATTACGAGCGTGCGTCTGGTGTGTTTATCATACTACGCCTACAATTCCACCACGTAACATACACGACTTTTCTTAACACAATACTGGATGCTAACTTCAAGCACAAAAAATAAATACCAACACGACTACTCGGACGGCTTCTAGAATCCTTGGGATTCAACTCTGTGTAACATAAAACAACCTATTCTGCTCTTCTTATCAACTAAAAATGTACGTGATTCGTAATCAGGATAGCTCACATAAATATCGGATCATTTCCTACGATCAATACATGCCCGCACTCACAGAACACAACCACAATCGTAACACAGGGTTTTGCCATGAGCTGGAGTTAGGGGTATTCTCACTGCTGCTCTGCATGAAGCCAGGCCAATTTCGCGCAGACGTCGACAGACTGTGCTTCTGCTGACGTTAACGTCGCAGAGTGGTTGACGTGACAGTTCGGTCGTGCAGAGCCGCCACACAGAGGTATCTGTCCTCCCTTCTGCTGATGCAGCGCGGGCGTCCTGAGCAGGGTCGTCGTTCTGCCCTTCCAGTTTCTTAGAATCGTGACAGCAGCCTCAGGATCACCGAATGGGACACCCCAAAACGTCTCCCAACTTGTCGTCCTGAAATTCCATCCTGCAGCCATGCTAGCGCCCGGCCTTGATCTACTGGCGTTAGGCTTCGTCCTGGTGGCATGGTGAAGAAAGTGACAATTATGCCCTTACTTTATCGTTATTTGTAGCGAAACAAAGGTGTTCAGTGTTCACGACTGACCCCTTTAGCACGTGCATCACGACTTTACCGAGTTTTCCACCTGCCTGTCTTTGGTACGCTTGTCAATATCGCACAGCTTTTCTGAAAAACTGACGTTGTTTCACGTGCATTTGACACTTCGTGGAAATTGATGAATTGTTGTCTATTGTTACCTGCACAGTGGAGTGTATAAGGTAAACTTTTGACTCATTTGGGTCGAAAGAACATTGTATTTCATTAGCGTACTTGTGACGATAAACAATGACACCAAAAATATGTTTGGCCCTTACGTTTTGACCGTTAATTCGTGTAAGCCTCTTGCGGATGGAGCATACTGGCTGAACCGCTGTGAATACGTGAATTGCGTGCATTTGTTACATTCTTCTGATTTAAGGATGACGTCTGTTGCAGTGAACAATACATGCCCCGCGGAATGGTTCCGATGCAGCAGTGGACAATGTTTGCCTCTGTTGAACCGCTGTGATGGCGATAAAGACTGCTCGGACGGCTCCGATGAAATGGACTGTGGTAAGTACAGATACTTGTTGCGAAAGACGGACGGATGTACCGACAGACTGACTGGCTGACTGGTTGACTGACTGACACGGAGAAAATCCAGAACAAGAGGAAGACAAGCATGTAAAATGTCAGGAAACAATCAAGCAAGAAAAAAAAAAACAGTCGTGTGAGTGCAATTAACAGTCGTGTCAGTGTGATCCCCAGTAGTGTTAGTGCCATCCACAGTCGTGTTAGTGTAATCTACGGTCATGTTAGTGTCATCAACATTCGTGTTAGTGTCATTTACTGTCACGGTTAGTGACTGTTTTGACAGAGGTAGTCAAAAGTTGCCGAAGCACCGGTCACGCAGGAATAGTGAGTTGTTTACACGTTGCTAGAGACGGGCTAGTTTTCGTTGTTTTGCACGTGGGGGCACGCTAGTTGTAGGCAGCAGTGTGTTCACTGTTGGATCAAGTTGTCCTGCTCTTTAGTCTTAGCTGACAGTTGTGAGTCAGTGACTGACTGAGGGTGTCAGTGACACAGCGCCGGTCCAGTCCCAGGGTCGTTGGTGGCCGGAGACTGGGGTTGGTTTGCCTACGGGTGGGCACCACAGTAAAATGTGGTTGTCTTTGCAGGTAGGCAGAAATTCCTGCCTCCTCCAGTATCGCCGATGGTGTGCTGATGAGGTCGCCAAGACCGTAACAGCTGTCCACACCGGCTAAATATCTGGACCCCCCTCGGGGGGACCTAGATTTAAATTTCCATGCACTGAGTGGCTGGAACAGTGGGATATGTGATACGCCCCCCTTCGGGGGGGCTTCCATATGCATTGCTTTCAGTCACTTTTTTAGCGCCCCCTCTCTTTCCTATCTCTTTTTTTTGTGCTTTGGCCACAGTGGATCTATGATCACTGGTCGATCATGCACATTTCTCTCCCCTGACAGTGCTATAATCTCCTTTACTTTGTAACCCAGCATTTATGTTCGATTGCCACTTCATCTGGTCATCAACAACTACACCAAGTAATCGGTGTTCCGTGACCTGAGTAACGATGTCGTTATGGATAGTCAGGCTGAGTCTAAGTGGCTTGAGCTGGTGCTTCTGACGGGTTGCTATCGTCATGCATTCCGTTTTGGAACGATTTAAAATCATATCATTGTTTGCGCACCAAGTGGAAATTTCGCTCAAACCCTGCTGTAAACGACCATTTAAAGAATCGATACTCTTGTCCGTGGTGTGAATTGTGGCGTCATCAGCGAATGTTACGTGGTGGAGTTGTAGTCGAAGTATGATAAACACACCAGACACACACACGTAGAGTTCTTTGAAATAAACCTCGTTCAGCTGCAATCCGTCACACGTGGTTTAAGGATGTAGACATTACTGGAGTAACGGTTCCAACAATATTTAATTCAGCGATGCGATATCCACACAGTAATGCACTTTCAAATGCACAAACTATTGATACAAAGTCTCTTCTGCGATGTCCACACTGCGACACAAAGTTTCTCATACACAGCGTCTCTTGCAATAAACTACGTGTCTCTACAACTGACAAAGCAAGACAATGTACTAACGGGCTTTCCCAGCGCCCTCCTTATATATACTATCAAATTCCAGAATCTTCTACGGAAATCACCCCCACCGGGTCTGCCCTAGGGGACCTTGGTGGGGTTGTCTACTTTTTAGTTCCTAGGGTCACCTTGTCTAACCCCTGCAAGGTGGGTTCTACTCTTTTGGGGGTTTGTATTTCTGTCTTTCTGGTCCATTCATCTGTATTTTTCTTTTGAATTTCTCCCTCCTGTCTGCGCTTCCTGCAAGTTCTTTTCTTCATTTAGCGCAGGCACGTCCTGAGAAGGCCTTTGTCGCTTGCGGGACGTAAAGCAATCTATACTCACTCACTCATTCTACGGAAATCATACAACTCAACCAATCAGAACGAAACACGCAGCCGAAGCTCATTAACATAAACTTTCCAAAAAAAAACTATAACAGGCTACAAAAACTCGGCTGCTTACTTCAGCTCTAAATTCTAGCGTATAATCAAGTCACATAAAAGTACGGTATCCCTATCACCTGGTAGCTCTAAAAGGTACGAGAACATTCCCAAAACAAAATAAAAGCTGCTCAATTCACGCGCACAGGAAAACAAAATGTAGCGAAAATGTAGTGAAGTGTTGCCAACTACCCGACGTGACACGTACGAGGCCACCAGACAGTGCGACCTTTCTAGAACGTTCCAGACTAAACTTAACAAAACGAAATCGGCTCTACTCACGAACAAAAGAAAATCTTACTAAAAAGGCACGTGAAACGTAACCGTGATAGCTCAAATAAACAACGGATCGTTACCTACGAATAACAAATGTATGCTCTCACAGGATAACACAACCACAATCGTAACAGCGAATAAATCACATGAAATTTTGTCGCTAGTCAAATGTAGCGGCAGGTCATTTATAAAGTGGCAAATCAGAAGAGGCCCTAGGACTAAACCCTGGGGAGCTCCCCGTGTTACTAATCCGCTTGAGGAGTATGATCCATTGACCATGACGCGCTGCTGTCTGTCGCTAAGATATGAGGCGAAAAGTGGTGTTGTGCCATGGTGGTAAAGAGATTTCTGGCTGTAGTTATTTGAGGAAGAAATGCATTTATTGCCAAACGAACTACCGAAGTACACATTTAGCTTGGAAAGTAGAAGTTTATGGTCCACAAGATCAAAGGCTTTTCGTAAGTTAATAAATACAGCGCCAGTAATTTCGCCCTGATTTATTGAGCGTAGCCACACATCAGTTAGACGTGCTAGGGCCGTATGACAGATGTGCTTTGGTCTGAATCCCGACTGAAGGGGATGGATTAATGTATGATTTTCTAAATATTCCAAGAGATGTTTATGGATATGCCGTTCCAGTGGTTTACTAAGGATGGACAATAATGAGATGGGGCGATAGTTATTAACATCAGTCATAATTATCTCTTGTTTTCGGGAGGGGTATAATCTTAGCCTTTTTAAGTTCCTTTGGGAAAATATTCGTTTGAATGCACAAGTTATAAATTTAGGTTATTGTTTCAATAACATAAGGAATAGCTAATTTAAGTATTTTGGGGCTGATTTCATCTGGCCCGGACGATTTCTTATTCTTCATTGAACTAAATGCCCTACCGACTTCGTGCACTGCCAGTGGTGGAATCACGAAAGGATCAGATCCTGCAGTTCGCGTTCTACAAAAATCAACTAGTCTGTCTGAGCAAGAGTAGGGCTGAGAACTTGCTTCTGACGGGACAAGGGACTCGGCAACTGAGAGGAAATGGTCGTTAAACATATCTGCAGTCAGATCAGAAGGGATTAAATGAGATTTGTTACAAATGCCAGAGAGAGAGAGAGAGAGAGAGAGAGAGAGAGAGAGAGAGAGAGAGAGGGGAGAGAGAGAGAGAGAGAGGGAGAGAGAGAGGGAGAGAGAGAGAGAGAGAGAGAGAGAGAGAGAGAGAGAGAGAGAGAGAGAGAGAGAGAGAGAGAGAGAGAGAGAGAGAGAGAGAGAGAGAGAGAGAGAGAGAGAGAGAGAGAAAGAGAGAAAACCCGTGAAGCTGAACGACCGACAAGAGGGATCCACAGGCGTTCTTCGATTCACCACGGTGGTCCCATTCCTATTCACCTATCCATTACTCAATCTGCCTTGGTGTAGTTTCTTGATTCCTATCAATCCAGACCAAAAAGGTGACTGCCAAGCGTGTAATATGCAAAGAAGTACCCAACGGAGAAAGAAACACGCTTAGAAAAGACGGGTACAACACAATTTATTAATATTTCGGGTAAATATCCTTTGTCAAAATAGACAAACAAACAAACAGAGAGATTAGCCGCTACTTATCTTCATTGGCAGAAGGAATGTGGCAACTGTTGGCAAGAGTTGCCAGATTCCTTCTGCCAATGAAGATAAGTAGCGGCTAATCTCTCTGTTTGTTTGTCTATTTTGACAAAGGGTATTTACCCGAAATATTAATAAATTGTGTTGTACCCGTCTTTTCTAAGCGTGTTTCTTTCTCCGTTGGGTACTTCCTTGATTCCTATGTATGAACAGTTACGTTGTAAATGACGGCCTTTTCTTTAGCCGTCAGCAACGAGGACTGTAAATCGACTTTTATTGTTGTTGTGAAGCAACAGTGCTGCGTAGCGTGGAGGAGTGCTTGTTTCCTCCACTCCATGCTGGTGTTGTGAAAGTAGTGTTAACCCTGTTTTCCCTTTTTTTCCCCTTTTTTTCGGAAGGGGGAGGGGAGGAGGGGGAAGGGACGGAAGGGTCGGTGGGAAGTTTGGGTTGGGAAGGAAGAGGGTTAGTTAATATAATAAAGATTAAGTGTTCGTGTAAAGGAAATTTGTTTTTTTGCTTGTTCTGAGCTGTAACCTGTCTTGAGGTAAGACACTAGGGTGTCTTTAGCTGTTCTTCTACCTTTTTTCTATTCCTAACCTTTACTCTCGTCTATCTCTCCTTAGTCGGGACATTTGGGGGCTCTACTTCTAACTTTCACTCTCGTCTGTCTCTCCCTATTCGTGACGTATGGGGGCTGGTCCGAGATACAATGGGGGGGGGGAGGGGGGGGGGGTAACTCACCCGTATTGTAGTTGTTACGCGGTGCTCACTCGGCACCGGCTTCCACGTGGCCTGGGTGGGTAGTCCACTCAGTCCCTGACTGAGTGGGCTAGCAGACGGGTGCCATCTTTGTCCAGGATTAGAACTTGATGTCAGCAGATATGTTGTTCAGCCTTTTCACTGGTCCGGTTTTTAAGGAGCTGTGCTAACCCAGGTCGTACCATGTTGAATTGGTCCCTAAAAATACTCGTGATTTTTTGGTCCTTTGGATCCCAAGTGTTTGTCGTGCATTGAGACCCGTGTCGGGGGAGAAGAGGACCCTGATGGCTGGGGTTCCCTTTGGGATGCGGCTCACTGGTGCCAACACTCCACTTCGGCCTTGACTTCTACCTAAACGGGAGACTAGTCGTGCCGGCCTAGTCAATCGGCTCTTGTCACGTTGAGCCCTATCTCACTGTTGACATGCAGGTTAATATACGGAGCACCATGCTATAGCCTTTGCTGCTGATTAGGTGCTTTACGCCAGTATTCCCCTGCATTCAACAGTGTGATAGAAGGCGGTGGCTCAGACGGTTCAATCGGGCTTACCCACTTGAGTATACCTTTCGGGCAGTCTCCATTGTGCGTCGGCTGGAGACTCGCCGACATTTGCACTTTCCCTTGTTGGGCTCGGTGGTGGGCGGGGACCCCGGGGGATGAATATCTCTACTATTATAATATGGAAAAAACACAAAACCCAAAACTTGCACATAAATGGCACATAGCCACCAACATAGAACATGACTGTGACTCGGACCGTGAGGAAGCGACGCCGTATGGCCTCGCTTCCTCATTGTCCATAGCGAGGTGAAGGAGAAACCTGTTACCAAGCTAAATTCTTTTCTGGTGGGGGAGACCCTCAGGAGCCGTGCTGGCAGGTCTGGCGCCCAGCGCCTCAGGTCTGGTGACTTGCTGGTGGAGTGCCGTACCCGGGCACACTTCAGCGGGCTATTTCCTTTGGAGACACTCCAGTGGAGGTCACACCCCACAAAACTATAAATTCGTCAAGAGCCGTAATCAAAGATCAAGCTTTGGCAGAACTATCAGAAGATGAACTTGTACGGAACCTTAAGTATCAAGGGGTGACTTGCGTCAGGCGCTTTGCTTCCAAGCGAGGTTGTGGGGAGATCCGTCTCCCTACCATCATCATGACGTTTAGCACCCCCACCCTCCTACTTCCATCTGGGGAGGTTACTACTCCTTGAGAGTGAAAAAGTACGTCCCTTCCCCCCTCCGGTGCTTTAAGTGCCAAAAGTATGGCCATGGGCAGAAGACATGCCGCCAGGCAGAGGCTTCATGCGCCCGTTGCACTAAGCCCGGACACTCTGCTGAGTCCTGCACAGCCACCCCCCCCCCCCCCCCCCCTGTGTGTGAATTGCCAGGGGGCGCATATGGCTTCGGACAAGAAATGCCCTCGTTGGATATCCGAGTGCAAGATTCAGCAGGTGTGTGTGGAGAAGGGGCTGTCCTTTCTTGGCGCCAAAAATATGGTTGAAGGCCCTGGTGCAGCTGCAGCTGCCCCAACCTCTAACACCTCTGTGTATACTTTCAATGCAGCGGTGGCAGGCAATCGCCCAAGCCAAAGACTTTTCATGTCAAACCCCAACTTCTTGGTTGGGGGCGGAGCCTCGGCTCATCTCCCCCCTGGAGAGTAACCCTCCTCCGGTGGTGAAGAAGAGCCAGGGAACGCAGAAGGCGGACACTGCCGGTCCGGTAGTGCCGCCTTCTGGTCCCCCTAAGCCTCAGCCCCCACCCAAACCTGTTAGTCAGTCAACTCCAAAGGCTTCTCGCTCTGGTCAGCCTTCTAAGGCCGCTAACTCTAACGGCAGGAACGCTGCCCAGGACCAGAAGTTTAATAATTTTTTTGGACCCCTGTGCGCACGGGCCCAGAAGGAGAACACTGATGTCCCCCTTCAAAACAAATATGCTGCACTGGAGGAGCGAATGGCGGGAGTGGAAGTTGTCGTTGCTGATGCTGCGGCAGCTCCACCCCCTTCATCTCCGAAGAACCAGAGAAGGCCTGGGAGCCCCCCCCCCCCCCCCCCTCTCTGTTTCTTCAACTCATTCCAAGGCAAAGGAAAAAGGGGGAAAAAACTCTTTACCCCCAGATAAGACATAATCATGGTCTCTCTGCTTCAGTGGAATTGTCGTGGTTTTCAAGCTAACTTTGAGGAATTACGTCTTTTAGTCAAGTTCTATAACCCCTCTGTAATATCTCTTCAGGAGACTTACCTGAAGACTTCTGACCCTATGTCCTTTAATGGTTTTAACATTATACATAAAGGCTCTGATTCGGAGAGGCGCTCAGGTGGAGTGGCTCTTCTCATTAGTAGCCAAATTTTATATAGCCCCGTTAGCATCGGCACCTGTCTTCAGGCTGTCGCTGCTCGGGTTACCTTGAAGAAGACCATAACCATATGCAGTATTTACCTGTCACCATCCCTGGGGGTCTGTAGTAATGATATTTTTAACTTAGTAGATCAACTGCCCCCTCCCTTTCTTCTCATGGGGGATTTTAACAGTCACGCTCACCTTTGGGGTAGTGACCACTATGATGGCAGAGGTCAGATGTTAGATGTTTTTCTCAACTTAACCTATGTGTTTTTAACGATGGCTCACCTACTTACTCTAACTCAGGTTCAGGATCTAGTTCTGTTCTAGACCTCACTGTGTGTGATCCTTCTCTCATTCTGGACTTTGACTGGAAGGTTCACGAAGACCTGTGTGGTAGTGACCACTTCCCAGTAGTCCTGTCACCGGTCAGCTGTGAGGAGGATTCGCCGGTGGGGCGCTGGAATCTCAAGAAGGATAATTGGCTTCTGTTCGCCTCCCTCTGTAAGTCTCGTCTTACAGGGGAGGTGGTCATGTCAGCCTGAAGAACCTGTTTCTTGTTTTACTTCTATTTTGTTGGACGATGCAGGTGAAACCATCCCTAGAACTTCCACATCACACCCTCCTCAGCCGAGAGTATCATGGTTCAATGAAGGCCAAAAAAATGCGCAAATCTGCTCAGCGACGTGCTTTTCGTTATCCGTCGCAAGCGAATATTTTAACCTTTAAAAGATGGCCGGCGAAAGCCCGTTACATTTTTAAACGTGAACGCCGTGCTTCCTGGAGACGCTTCGTCTCATTTTTATCTTCTAGGACTCCATCCCAAACAGTCTGGAAAGCTGTTCGAAGAATTAGGGGCAGGGGTGGCCCGGCTTCTGTCGGCCATCTTAGAGATGGTGCCAGTTTGGTCACGGATAAAAAGGCTGTGGCCAATTTGCTTGTCTCCACCATTGCCCATAGTTCTTAAACAGAGCATTATTCACCATTCTTCCAGAGAGAGAAGGAGAAGCGAGAGTCTTGTACTTGTGATTTTATATCGGATAACTAGGAAGACTATAATGCCCCTTTTACTTTTTCAGAATTGCAGCAAGCCATGCAAAAATGTACTGACCCTGCTGCTGGATTAGATACCATCCATTATCAGCTCCTAACACATCTGCCTGAGGACTCACTTCTTGTACTTCTCAAGGCCTTTAACCATATCTGGATAACCGGTCATTTTGCAACATTTTGGCGCCAGGCTGTGGCTGTGCCAATCCCCAAGCCGGGTAAGGATCCTTCCGACCCGGGCAACTACCGGCCAATAGCTTTGACATCATGTTTATGTAAAACTATGGAACGCTTGGTCAACGCCCGACTAGTGTGGCATCTTAAGTCACATCTCATCACAGAACTCCAGTTCGGTTTCCGGCGCTTCCGTAGTAAAACTGACCATCTAGTCCGCTTTGAGTCTTTTATCCGAGATGCTTTTGTCAACAAGCAGCATGTCTATGCAATCTTCTTTGATCTTGACAAGGCATATGACACTACCTTGAAGTATGGTAAAATGTCTGATTTGTCGGACATGGGTTTTAAAGGCACCTACCCGTTTTTATTCACAATTTTTTGTCTAACCGGTCGTTCCATGTCCGTGTGGGCTCCACCCTTTCTGACTCCTTTGAACAGGAAATGGGTGTCCCGCAGGGCAGCATTCTATCTCCTGTTTTCTTTTGCATTAAAATAAACAACATTGTCAAGGCCGTCAAGGATGATTCTGAATGCTCTTTCTTTGTGGATGACTTTGCTTTGTGTGCACGAGGTCGATAACTTGCGTCTCTTGGGAGGCGCTTGCAGCTGTGCGTTGATCACGTCCAGGGGTGGGTGTCTCTCAACGGATTTAGGTTCTCGCTCTCCAAGACAGTCTGTGTGCATTTTTCTAACCAGACGAATTTTTTTCCAGAACCTAGCCTGAGCATTGCTGGAGTGCCAATTAAGGTGGCCGAAG
Source organism: Semisulcospira habei (assembly GCA_036245525.1). NCBI lineage: Eukaryota > Metazoa > Mollusca > Gastropoda > Semisulcospiridae > Semisulcospira > Semisulcospira habei. The sequence goes on from BTPG01000005.1 coordinate 213,738,417, forward strand.
AGGGAAAGTTTTTTGGGATCATCTTTGACAAAAGATTGACCTTCTGCAACCATGTTAACTACCTTAGAACCTCTTGTCGGAAGGCCCTCGACATTCTTCGTTCATTGGTCGGACTGACTGGGGTGCAGATCGCATTGTCTTACTTCGACTGTACCGGGCCCTTGTTCGGTCCAAACTGGATTACGGCTCTGTGTAATATGGCTCGGCTTCCAAGTCTGTTCTACAGCGTCTGAACACAATTCACCATCAAGGTCTGCGCATATAAATAATAATAATAATTACGGTATTTATAATGCGCTTATCTTATAATAATTATAACTCTAAGCGCGCACTCACAACTCGCGCACGCATGCGCACGCTTTAGACAACGAATCACGTACAACAAATGGTGAAATACATTGCGACAGTCAGCTTTTGTATGGAGTGTGGTGATATAGTGCTAGAACTGTTAAAAGAGGTGAGTTTTGAGGGCGGACTGAAAGGAGGAGAGAGAGCGTCTTTCTGACGGAAAGAGAGTGGGAGAGTGTTCCATGTGGATGGACCATAAACTGAGAAGGAGCGGGGGCCGAAAGTGCTGAGTTTGGTGCGGGGAATGTGGAGACGGAGAGGGTCGGAAGCGGAGCGGAGGGAAATGAAATGAAATGAAATGAAATGAAACTTTATTTTCCAAGGATAAATGATTAGGCCGTAGACCTGTTTTCAATCATGTCCTTGCTCACGCATACATCATCATCATCATCATCACACACACACACACACATACACACACACACACACACACACACACACACACACACACACACACACACACACACACACACACACACACACATCAGAGTAAAAGTTAATATGTACAGGAATATACTCACACACACACACACACACACACACACACATGCACACACACACACACACACACACACACACACACACACACACACACACACACACACGCACACACACACACACATCGGGGTAAAAAGTTAATATGTACATGAATGAAAATGAAATAATAATTCTAATCAAAAGCAAAAACGCGACACACACACGAACGCAAGGGTTTGACGCGCAGACTGGTATACCAATGCTCACCCGCCAGACATGACACACCACATGTAACATGTAGCTGAAATAGTATTTTATCTACTTCTAAGATATATCAGCAGTTGTGTCCTGAACGTTTTGACGGAAGAGGCTGCTCTAATCTCTGCGTGAACAGTGTTCCAAATCTTAGCTCCTGAATAAGACAAAGATGTCTTATAAAAATCTAGACGTGGCATGGGCACTACCAGATTGTTTCCTGGAGCTCGACTAGACCTGTGAACGAAATGAAATGTATTAGTGAGATAGGTTGGCGTTTCCGAGCGTGTAATTTTGTACACGAGTATCAGCTTGTTGTAACTAAATTGCTGCTCAAGTGGCAGGATATCTAGCACCTTGAATTTGTCGTCAGTACTTATGACTTCTGTAGATCTGTCAACAATTAGTTTTATGGCCCTTTTGTGGAGCGAGTTCAGCCTTTTTAAGTTTGCGTCACTACTGCCGTCCCAAACAGTGGAGACGTAATCTAAATGTGGCTGTATATGGGCACAATATAAAAGCTTCCTTGTTGGTTCATCAGTGAAATATCTCAATTTTGATAGAAGAAATAAATGTTTAAATACTGTTTTACATACTTTAGTTATGTGACTTTGCCAGCACAACTTGTCGTCTATGATCATACCAAGCACGCGCTGTTCTCTGACTTGTTCAACAGGCTGGCCATTAAACGAGAGCATAAGGCGAGATGGATTCAGCTGATGTTTCTGCCTGGTTGTAATTAACATACATTTAGTTTTGTCAGGGTTCGGGTACCATGGAATTGTTTTTACACCATTCAGATACATCGTTCAAGCTTTGCTGTAGTGAATGAGTCATACAGGTTACATTTGATGATGAAAGGTCAAGTGTTCCATCGTCAGCAAAGAGGCTGCAAGTGACATTGGGGTCAGATATATGTAAAGGAAGATCATTGATAAAAATAGAAAACAATAATTGGCCAAGAATTGACCCTTGTGGTACCCCGTGCTGTATCACCCCTCCTATTTGGTTATTTGGGTTTAACGCCGAGCAGGCGACTAAGGCCATCTCACGGCGGGTATCACCCCTCCGAGGGAGCGGGAAGCAGTGTAGGGGTGAAGTAAGTTGGAGAGATAGGCAGGAGCGCAGTTGTTCAGGGATTTGTAGCAGAGAGACAGAATCTTGTATTGGATGCGTTGTGGGATGGGAAGCCAGTGAAGGAGTTTGAGCAGGGGAGTGATGTGGTCAGATTTTTCCTTTCTGAGGACGAGGCGGGCAGCATTGTTCTGGACGCGCTGGAGAGTGGAAGTGGTGGAGTGAGGGAGGCCGGAAAGGAGAGAGTTGCAGTAGTCGATGCGAGATAGGATGAGAGAGACAGCAAGTTTGGTCGCAGCTTCGGTAGTGAGGTATTTTCTGATATGACTGATGCGGCGGAGGTGGAAGTAGCATGCCTGGGCAGTGGCGGAGACGAAGCTGGTCATGGTAAGAGAGGAATCAAAGATAACGCCAAGGTTTTTGGCCGAGTCACTGAGGGAGATAGGGGTGCTGTCGAGTTGAAGGTGGAAAGAGAGAGGGAGCTGGGAAAGTTTCTGGCGAGTGCTTACCAGCATGGCTTCCGTTTTGTCATTGTTCAGTTTAAGCTTGTTTGCTGTCATCCAGTTTTTCACGTCTTCATAGCAGTCAGCCGTGCGAGTCAGTAGTGACTGAGTGTTGTTGAGTTTGTCTTTGTCTAGTAGTTGTGAGACGTCAGCGTAGAGGTGGTGACGTATGTGGTGAGACTGTATGATGTTGGACATGGGGGAGGTGTAGAGTGTGAAAAGGACCGGGCCCAGGACGGACCCCTGTGGTACTCCGCAGGAGAGCGTGACTGGGTTGGAGGAGACGCCGTCAATGGTGACGGACTGCTGTCTGTTGGAGAGGTAGGAGAGAAACCAGGAGTGAGCAGAGTCAGTGATGCCAAAGGTGTGACGAAGGCGGTGGAGGAAGATAGAGTGGTCTATGGTGTCGAAGGCGGCAGAGAGGTCGAGTAGCGTAAGAAGGGAGATGTTGCCCGAGTCGGTGGAGAGAAGCAGGTCGTTTTAGATGTGTAGAAGGGCTGTTTTAGTGCTGTGGTGTTTGCGTTAGTCAGACTGGAAGGGACTGTGGGGTTGTCGTCGGCAAGGGGGGGGGGGGGGGGGGGCTTTCAGGACATCTCCAGTTCCTAGTCTGTATGCCGAGACAGGGGACCTTCTCTCAGGCTCTGCCGCATCCGCCTCATGCTCAGCTAGGTTCTGAAGCTGAAGGCCCACCTAGACAATCCTGCCTATGATTGTGTTATTAACCCGTTGTTTGCAGAGATTTAATATGCCCATCCGGGCCCCCACCGGGTCTGCCCTACTGGACCTTGGTGGGGTTGTCTACTTTTTAGTTTCTATGGTCACCTTGTCTAACCCCTGTAAGGTTGGTTCTACTCGTTTGAAGGTGTGTATTTCTGTCTTTCTGGTCCATTCATCTGTATTATTCTTTTGAAATTCTTCCTCCTGTCTGCGCTTCTTGCAGTTTTTTTCTTCATTTAGCGCAGGCACATCCTGAGAAGGCCTTTGTCGCTTGCGGGACGTAAAGCAACCTATACTCACTCACTCACCCCATCCGGGAGCTGTCCGCCTACTTTCCTTCCATGTCCGACTTCATCTGCAGGCGGCCGGAGTGGACCTGGACAAAGTTTCGGAATCTCTGCAACACGTCACTCCACCCTGGCTACTACCAGTTCCTGACATCTTGCTGGATTTGACCGCCCACAAGAAGGATTTTACTCCACCAGCCATATACCAACAGAGCCTCAATGAACTTCTTTCAACTTTTCCTGGCTATTGTCGTCTTTATACGGATGGGTCCAAGTCTGAGGATGGGAGAGTGGCTGCGGCGGCAGTGTCCTCTCTCCATCCTGGACGCCCATTTAAGCTCCACCTCCCTGACCATTTCTCTGCATTTAGTGCAGAACTGCAGGCAATTCTGCTGGCACTCAAGCATGCCTATCAGTCTCGGAAAAGGAACTTCCTGATTCTATCTGACTCTCTTTCTGCCCTGCAGGCCCTCCAGGGCGCGGGCACAGACCACCCACTGCTTGTGCAGATTAGAGAGCTCTACACAGACTTGATGAAGGAATATTATGACATAATTTTTATTTGGGTCCCGGGCCATGTGGGCATCGAAGGCAACAGAATCGTAGATTCTGCTGCCAACAGTGCCCACAGTGACCCTGTCCCTGACACACAGACTGTTTATAGTGATTGTAAACCTATGATTAGTGCATACGTGGCCCGTGAGTGGCAGTCCGAGTGGTTCAAAGAGGAAGGGAACAAGCTGTATGAAGCTCTTCCTACGGTGTCCAACAGTCTACCTTTCCACTGCGGCAGCCGCCGTGAGGAGACTGTCTCTGCTCGGCTCCACATCGGGCACACGTATGTTACGCACTCTTACTTACTTAAACAGGATGAGCGTCTATGGTGTTTTGCCTGTGAAGAGCAGTTTTCTGTTCGACACGTTTTGCTGTATTGTGTTGATCTAATTGACACGAGATATAAACACTTCACAGGAGAGTCTTTGAAGGTTTTGTTCCAGGATGTTCCCCCGGACAAAATTTTAATTTTTTGAGAGAATGCCATATTTTTAACAAGATCTGAGAATTCATAGGCTGTGTGAATTTTTGTTGCCTTTTTTGAGAGTCTGTAGACGTTTCTTTTAAAGACATGTGCGACATTTTAACCTGACATTTTTTAGCTATATTTACATCTTGTCTTAAGACCTTGCTTTTAGTCTGACTGACCAGATTTTTGCCCATCCCGTCTTGAGATGGCCTTAGTCGCCTGCTCGGCGTTAAACCCAAATAACTAACTAACTGTTACGTGGTTGAGTTGTAGTCGTAGTATGATAAACACACCAGACGCATGCACGTAAGGTTCTTTTTTGAAAAAACTTCGTTCAGCTGCAACCCGTCACACGTGGCTTAAGGATGTAGACAATACTAGAGTAAAAGTTCCAACAATATTTTAATTCAGCGATGCGATCTCCACACAATGCATTCCCAAATGCACTAACACTGATACAAAGTCTCTTCTGCAAATGTCCACACTGACGACACAAAGTTTCTCATACAACATACATCATCGTTACGCTGCGACTCTCACAATGTACACCCTATACGGGCCACGTATCTACGATAAACTGCGTGTCTCTACAACTGACAATGCAAGACAATGTACGAATGTGCTTCCCGACAGCAATCTTTTATAGTGCAATAAATTTCTAGAATAATCAGAGAAAATCATACAATACAACCAATCAGAACAAAACAGGTAACTGAAACTCATAAATATTAATAAAGAAAGATTTCTCTGGAATAACTACGATAGTCTACTCAAATTCGGCTTCTCTCTTCATCCCCAAATCCTATTGTATAACGACATCACACAATAGTATGGCCGACCATTCACGACCTTGGCTATACTTTCTGGAAGCTTCACGATCTTTCATAAACACAAAGAATGGCTGATAACTTCACGCGCACAATAAACAACTTGTTGCGAAATCTTCCCTATTCACCAACGTCACACCTACAAGGTCACTAGACAGTGTGACCTTTCTAGAACGTTCTGGACTAAACTTAGCGTGTCATAACAAAACGAATTCCACTCTACGCATCAATGAAAGAAAATCATACTGAATAAGTACGTGAATCGTAACCATGAAAGCTCAAATAAATAACGGATAGTTTCATACGATTAACACATGCATGCTCTCACAGGACAACACAACCATAATCGTAACATTACCCGCTCTTTAAAATGAAATTTTACAAAAATTTCTTCTCAAATCTCCAAAACACGGTTGTGGTTGTATTAACCTACACAAAACAATAAATAATAAGAATTTCACATCACAATCAAATCAAAATAATCGTCTCACAGTTCCCTTAAACAGTCCTGAGCGAATACATGTTCTTTTAAACTGTCATGGACACAAAAAATGTTTCTTTAAACTGTTCTGGACACAAAACTGTTCAGTCAAACTGCTTTGCTCAGGTAATCCGCTCCAAAGTTCTGCGAACCCTTGATTAAACTAAAAATCAATGTCAAAGCTTGTTTCAAGAACAACACCAAATCACAAGTTATAGTTCACAGTTCACACAGTTCAAAGGTTACTGGTCCTGGGTCAAACACTGTCGGCTTATGGAATGTACGATAGTCCATACACATCAAATTATATCTCTCTGGTTTCCTTACGATGACGACTGGCGATCTGGAATCTCTGTCGACTCCCACGTTTGGCGTCTCCCCAACATTCTCCCTCATCCTTTCTCTCGTGTTGCAAAGCAGACGACATGGCTCGTCACGAAGCAGCTCGTTCGATGTCAGACCAACCTCGCGCTGGGCAATATCCACAGTCTCTGTGTCGGGCGCAATTCGATGCCCGAACTCCGTAGATTGGACTCTCAACGTCTGTTTCTTCCTCTCCTTCTCCTCCTCCTACTGCAGCTCCGACATCTCCTCTCAGAGGAGCTCCGTCCCGCTCACGACCCTCGATCACCTGGCTTTCGGCAATCCAATATGATCATTATGGCGTCGTTCAGCATCGTATTGCCTACTGTCCAACTCATGCATCTGTTCTTGAGCAGACAGTGGGTGACTGCTCGCTGTTCCGCATCCCACTCATCTCGCTCGCTGGCCACGGTCGCATCCACCTGGTTCTGCATTTGATCCAGCGCCTTGCGCTTCTCTTTCTCCGTGTCTCTAATCACCGTTACTGCGTGTATGTTGTCAGTCACTTTTAGAGGCATGGTATGGTGGCTCTCCTCTTCCTCGCCTCTTGTAACTGCACAGGTTTCAGGTTTCCACTTCTGATCTGGATCGTGTGGGTTTCTGGCACTGTTAACATTTCCGTTGATAAGATCATAAACTTCACACACATCTTCACCTCTCCTGTCATGTACGGGGTGTTGACACTGACCTTGGCAAGTGGGGTAACTCTCCCACTTCCATCGGCCAAGACGAGGGTTGTCCACTCATGTAGCTTCTGGTCTTCAGCTACTAAGGCCTCTCTCACGATGACACAGTTACAACCGGTGTCTCTCAGCACTCTCGCTGGTGTGTCGCCGACGAATCCTGACACCCCGGGCATGTTCGGCACTTCATTCTCAGGCAGCGCGATGTTTGAGACTGGTAAGAATGTAGCCCCATCTCCTACTGGGATGCATCTATTTTTTCCTGAAAGATTTAATCAGCACTGGTGTCACTCGCGTTTCTCTAAAATCAAAGTCACTGGATGACGTCACATCATTGCCTAATACAGCAGCGGCTCTGTGTTAAGACGTGGTACTGCTTCTGCCTGTTATCCCGCGATCTTGGTTGGATCTTCTGATGTTGTCACCTCGGGGAACATCTTTAGAAGGACACCGTATCGCCTTGTGATCTCTCTTTCCACAGAGAAAACATGTCAGGTTCTCCACCGGCTTGTATTTCGAGGTGTCTTTGACATTGTGGATTTCCTCTGGTGGTGCAGACACACGCTGCGGCTTGCTGGACCCGAACTTCATGTTGTGGGCATCAAGGTATCTTTGAGCGAAGTCGGCCAGGGCCTTTAGGGACTGGTCTTTTTGTTCCCTGAGATGGGCGGCCAGGTCATTACAACATGCGTTGAGGACTTGCTCTTTGATGATGAGGTCACACAGGTCCTGGTATTCTCTGTTTAAACCAGCCAGCTCTATCCATTTCTCCAGGTAGCTTCTGATTCTCTCAATGAATAGGCCGGGTGTTTCTCCTTCTTCAGGCTTGCAGTTCCGAAATCGTCGCCTGTAACCCTCTTCAGTGAAGTCGTACTGTCTCAGCAGGGCGGCTCTCAACTGCGTATTATCGTCAGCTTCTTCTGTTGGTTAACGGGTGTAAAATTCAAGCGCTTTGCCAGTTAGAAGTGCACTCAGCTTGATATCCCAAGTCTCTTGTTTCCATGTATTACTGCTTGCGAAGCGCTCGAATCACTCCAGACAAGCATCCATCTTATCTGAATTTTCTGCGAAAAGTAGTAGCTTTGGCACATGGGCTGTTTGTTCTCTGCTGGCTAAGGCTGTTGCTTCATTAGCTCTCTGGCTCTGTGTCTCAATCTCCATCTGCTTCCCATGAATTTCGTGTTGTCGCTTCCTCTCCACCTCTTCTCGCTCCTCACTCTCTCTCTCTGACTGCCGAAGAGTGCAGTCGCAGTCAGCGGAGCTCCGCAGTTTAGCCAACCGTGACGAAAAATCACTGTGCACAATATGGAGTACTGTTGTGTTTTCTTCTTGGATATACACATGTGGATTACGTTATTATAGGATTGTGTGTGATTTTGTGCAACGCGTGAGTACAGTTTGCATATAAACATTCCGACTCTAATTTTGCCTAATTGGGATTTGTGAAACGGATAGTTTGCAATTTCATCGGTTCAGTTTTCACTGAACATGCAGAAAATGAAGTGCTTTGTGTGAACGTGTTTACAATGTGTGTGTGCTGGTTATCCTAAACGGACCCTTTGCGCCGAAACCAAGGTATTCTGTAATATACTTTTTATATTTTTTCTCCCTATTTCACTTTTTTTAACTTTAAGATATGAACTGACCAAACTGTATCTTATTCGACCAGCCATGAAACCTGTTTTACTATAGAGATTTTGTACCTGGCACCAGGCACCCTACGGCCCCCGCCACCTGCCGCCACCTCTGACGGCCAATTGCCTAATCCCTTGTGCTCCCAGCTGTGAATGGGGTCGGGAGCTCAACTCCCCCCTCACGCCTGACTGCATCTTCAGGGGCTTGCGGGCACGTTTCAACAGCTGGCATGGCGACTTGGGGACAGTGACAATAGCACAGGCAAGATCTCTCTCACCACCTGGTCCTCGTCTGCCACGGCAACAGTGAAGTGTCAAGGCCAGGTGTGTGCTAATCTGTGTTTTGTCTGTGAGAGGCTCACACTGCTTGTGATGTTAGCCAGATGGCAAGATGGGCCCAACCACACTGTCCAAACTAACATTTACGCAGGCAAGTGTGGAAGAGATTAGACGGACTCTGGACCCTATTCAGATCACGTATAACACTGAACATGGCAAACTACCAGTGTGGCGAAAGGTTTTACATCTTCGCTACATTGGCGAGTTCAAGCCCCAGGGTGTCACAACAACGTGGGAAGACTGGGGAAAACCATACCGCCTTTGAACAACAAATTGATCTTGATACAACCCGCCTGCCCAAAGAACTAGTGCACTCAACCATACGGATAAAAGACGGCAAGCGGCAACTACTTGTAATACATGCGTACTACACCATAGCCAGTTTCCTGGTTCAGGGCAGGTCCTGCCGCCAGAGGGTAGACAGGGAGTTTGCAGCGCTGAGAGAAATCGTCAACACCTTGACCGCTCACAAAGAATAGCTGTTATCTTCACGCACACAATAAACAACTTGATGCGAAATCTTCCCTATTCACCAACGTCACACCTACAAGGTCACTAGACAGTGTGACTTTCTAGAACGTTCTGGACTAAACTTAGTGTATCATAACAAAACGAATTCCGCTCTACGCGCGAACAAAAGAAAATCTTACTGAAAAGGTACGTGAATCGTAACCATGATAGCACAAATAAATAACGGATCGTTTCCTATGATTAACACATGCATGCTCTCACAGGACAACACAACCACAATCGTAACAGTAGTACGAGGTACAGCTCAGTGTGTTTTGTTTTGTATTGTGCCGCCCGTCTCAGCTGACAATTTGTGACGGTTACAGACTCTGACGGTAAAATAAGGGCGGTTGGTTGGGTGATTCGACCATGAAGGACATCATCTTCTACATGATGCAAAGGGACCAGGCTGACCGAGAGGAACGTTGTCGTCAGGAGGACTTGTGTCGTCGTCAGGACCAGGCTGACCGAGAGGAACGTTGTATTCAGGACCAGGCTGACCGAGAGGAACGTTCTGGTCAGGAGGAGTTGCGTCGTCGTCAGGACCAGGCTGACCGAGAGAAACGTTGTCGTCAGGATGAGTTGCGTTACCGGAAAGAGGAGGAGGAGAAAAAAGAAAGGCAGGAACTTTTAGAGCTGTTGTCAAGTAAAATCACTAAGTCACAGCCAGCATCAAAGTTGGAGATCTTCCAGCCAGTGAAGATAAATTTGCCGCCTTATGATGAGTAAGAAGACCTTGACATTTACTTGACTCAGTTTGAAAGGTTAGTCGGAGTTTTGAAGTGGCCAGAGGTTACGTGGGCCATCAGGCTGTCATCACTTCTGAAGGGAAAGGCCAGAGAAGTTCTTGACCGACTAGCGCCAGATGTAGCTCTAAAGGACTACGAGGAGCTGAAGAAAGCTTTGTTAACCAGGTTTCAGTTAACAGCAGAAACGTACAGACTCAAGCTGAGAACATCAAGGAAGCAAAAAGAAGATCCTTTCCGCAGTTCGCTGTCCCCCTGGAGCTCTGGTTGAAGAGATGGATGTCACTGAGTAAGAAGGAATAGGAGTTTCAAGACCTGAAAGTCTTGATTCTTTAAGAGCAGCTCTTGGACGGTATGACACCGGAACTGGCTACCCATGTTAGGGAGAGGAAACCTAGCACCGTCACCCAAGCAGCAGAGATCGCTAAAGTCTATGTAGAAGCACGGAGAGGCAGGCAGCGTGGAGGTTTGTTCAGTCGTCATACAAGAGTCCAACCAGGTAGTAAACCCAAACCCACTGACAGTGACGAGACCAAGCCGGGCAAACCAACAGGAGCTTCTGGTTCCAAGTCGCCTAAAGGTTGCTGGCATTGTAGAGGACCACATAAAAAAGACAGTTGTCCCAAACTAGCGGAAAAGGCAGCAGTCGCAAAAGTTTGAAGGATAACCAAGGTAGAGAAGTCCGCCGAGTTCAAGTACGACCCGCGTTGTTCAGCAGTAGTAAATGGTCAGTTTGCTAAAGGTCTACGGGACACTGGAGCAACTCTCCTGATCGTGGCCAAACAGCTCGCTAGTGAAGGAAGGTCAACTTGACGGCAAGAGCCTTTCACTAATGTCAGTGGATTCCAGCACGGTAACAGGACCCTCAGCGATTGTCGACCTCGTCTGCCCCTTTTATTGTCGGAAAGCCATGGCATTAGCCTTTTGCCACCGTAGTCTGCCAACTTGATTTTTCCCTGCTACCGTAGTAATTTTGACAAATTTCATTGGCCTTGTCTGTTGTAAAAATCTTATCATACCCCAACATATTTGGTATCAGTGGAAAAAGCAATTCAAGGTGAACTCGTAGACACTATGCTGAAGAAAATATTTTGTAATGTTAAGATTTTACAGGTGTATAAAGAAGATGGGGTAAGAAGCCAAAAATCAAAAACAGTTTCACACTGGGTTCCACTGAAACTGAACATGCTGTTAGTGTATTAGTTAGTCAAAGTGTGAAAATTACACTCACCTAGCATTCCAGAGACATATTCTAGTGTGTCACCAGTAAATAATCCAGAAAGAAAGGCACAACAGAAAAGTTTCTTCACACATAAAAGTTTTTACACCAAAATCCGCCATTGTTTTTTGCACATGGGGACGTTTTGTATTAGAACTTCTAATTCGTTGGTTTCAGCCCATACAAACAAGAAAAGTCACTCTACAAGTAAAGAAATGAGTGCTTGACATATTATAGTAGATTGCTTCCCTTAGACCATACTGCCGGTATTGGCAATGGGGAAACTAGGCCAGCGCACATATGTGTGCGTCCCGTCGGCAACGGAGCTTTGCTTGGGGCACACATATGTGTGTTCCGTCGTCAAAAGGCTAATTCTCGAGAGACCAGTATCACCTGTTATCATAGGGAACGAGGTGGAAGACGCAAAAGGAGTCCAACACTTTGTTCCGGTCACTTCTACGGAAATTGCAATGGCTGTCATGACACGACAGCAATCACTAAAGGGGAAAAGAGGTGACTTTAAAATATGGAATCAAAGGATGACAGTTCTTTCAGTAACACCTAAAGTTTTGAAACTATCTCAGAGGGATGATCCAACTTTGAAAACCGTCCGTTCTAAAGTTGGAAAACTAGCTGCGACCTGTAAAAATGGAAACAAGGTCCACTACTTTTGGAAGAAGGGAACACTGTATCGAGCTTACAGTAATAGCCATTCCTCACAGAAGCAAGTAGTTGTACCACAGATATTCAGGAACGAAGTGATACGCATTGGACACAATACTCCCATGGCCGGTCATTTGGGTGCGCATAAAACGCAGGAGAGAGTACAGCGCAGTTTTTATTGGCCAGGTGTGTGCTCAGATGTGAACAGGTACTGCAAATCCTGCGACCAGTGCCAACGTTCTACGCCTCCAGGGAAAATTCGGAAGACTCCATTGGGAAGCATGCCGCTGGTAGATCAGCCGTTCGACCGGGTAGCATCGGACATCATTTGACCCATAATCTCAGCTTCAGACAGAGGACACAGGTTTGTTTGGGTTATTGTGGACTTTGCCACAAGGCATCAAGAAGCGGTACCTCTGAAGAGGATAGATGCTAATTCTATTGCTGAAGCTTTCTGGAATACATGGACTCGAGTGGGAATTCCGCGGGAAATCCTCACAGACAAAGGGACACAGTTCACAAGTGAAGTCATGGCCGAGGTGAACACACTGCTCGCAATCCGAGGCATGACCACAACACCGTACCACCCTCAGTGTAACGGGTTAGTAGCAAGGTTCAACCAAACCCTGAAGATGATGATCAAAAAGTTGTGTGAAAAACAGCCGGGACCGGTTCTTGCCAGGACTCCTAGTTGCCTACAGGGAGGTTCCGCAGGAATCTACTGGATTCGCTATGTTCGAACTACTTTTTGGTCCTAAAGTAATAGGACCACTGCAAGTTCTACAAAAGTTGTGGACTGATGAGGAGGCGGATGCCTAATCACGTACTGTGGCAGAGTATGTGGTCGAACTTGAAACAGGATCGAAGAAACTTGCAAGATAGCCCAGACGCAATTATCACAATCTGTCCAAAGGTACAAAGGCAACTTCGACAAAAAAGCCAGGGCCAGAACATTCGAGGTGGGGAGCAAGGTGCTATTTCTATCCTGCTAAGAACAAGATGGAACTCGCTTGGCAAGGACCGTATGTCTTTACCGAGAAGAAGGGAGAAAATAACTACAGGATACGCATCAGGGGGAAAGAAAAACTGTTTCATGCAAACTTGCTGAAGGCCTACGTCGAGAGAGAGCCACCTGCACAGGAAGAGAAATTAGCAGCAATGTCGTGATTATTCAAGATGAGTGCGTTGAGGAAGAGGCTGAGAAAGTAAGTGTTTCAACAGAAATAGTTCCTTTGATTTAGTTCAAGCAGAAGAAACATACCATGATCTCAAGATCAATCCAGATCTCACGCAAAGTCAAACAAAGAGATGGAGGAAGTATGTCGCAGTTACCAGTCCATTCTGACAGACTTGCCTTTGAGAACCAACTTGGGGAACTGTAACATTACACTGACTTCGCAGGTACCAGTCAAAGTTAGGCAGTTTCCATTACCACATTCTCAAGTGGAAACAATCAAGTCAGAAGTCAAGTCCATGCTTGAAATGGGGGTGATTAAACCCGCCTCATCTCCGTACAGTTCGCCAATTGTACTAGTAAGGAAGAAGAATGGTTCCATGAGATTCTGTGTTGACTTCAGACGTCTCAACACCGCGATAGAATCAAATGGGGAACCCATGCTAGATATGGAGAATCTATTTGCGAAACTGGGGAAAGCAAAGTATTTTAGCAAGCTGGATCTGAGCAAGGGATACTGGCAGATTCCGATGGACCCAAACGACAAACCCATGACTGCGTTAACTACTCCTCAAGGGCAATTCCAATAGACAGTGATGCCCTTTGGGTTGAAAACGGCCGGAGCAGTCTTCTCCCGAGTAATGAGAGAACTGCTGAGGCCACTGGGATCGAGCGAAGAGGACAATTTCATGGATGACATACTCGTCGCTACAGAAAGTTGGTCTGATCACGTAAGAAAAGTGTTACAAAGACTCGTGGAGAAAAACCATGCGGCAAAACCAAGCAAGTGCTTTCTTGGTTACACTACCATTGATTATCTGGGACATCACGTTGGAAACGGTGAGCTCAGGCCTGACGTTGAGAAAATCCGGATAGCTGAAGCACCCAAGACGAAACGCCAGTTGCGTGCATTTCTAGGTTTAGCAGGGTACTATCGTCGTTTTGTACCCAAGTACGTTGAAACTGCTCGACGGTTGACTGACGCTACCAAGAAACGAGAACCGAACCAAGTTCGGTGCACACCGGAATGTAACGAAGCATTCGAAACGCTTAAGGACCAGTTGTGCAGTGGTCAAACTACCCGATTGGGACAAACCTTTTTGCTTAAGGACGGATGCATCGGGGGTAGGTAACAGTGCTTCTACAAGAAGGGGACGACGACCTACTACACCCTGTGGCGTACGCTAGCCAAAAAATCTTAGCCCAACAGAACGAAGGTACTCCGCAATCGAGCGAGAATGGTATGCGATTGTCTGGGGAATAGGTAAATTCCACACATATCTGTTTGGTCAGAATTTCACAGTCGAGTGTGATCACTCACCACTCCAGTATCTGCAGACCATGAAACCAGTCAACAGTTGGATTGCTCGTTGGGCACTTTTGTTGCAAGAACATGACTTTGTAGTTAAGGTTATTCCAGAGGTGGAGAATGTCTGAGTCGACTATTTGAGTCGCATGACGGAATAGGGTGCTCTAGGTTTTTTTTCATGGAAAGGGGTGCTTTCGAATTCGGTTGGAGGGTATTGTCACGGTAAGTGACTGTTTTGACTGTAACGCACGCAGACTTGCCCACAGTCGTACGCACAGACTCTCACGCAACAAACGCATACGCCGCCACTGACTCAGACGGGCGCATTCATGCGGTAAAACACAACACACGGGCTCCGTTTCTAAAGTAACCTTTATACACTATAAATGAAAAAGAACGACTTAAATGACTATCAACTATATACACTGTTCTATTATCACACCACACACGTATCACAATATCTTTGCCAGGTTAGGTCTTAGTCTCACATTGCCTCCAACCTGTTTGATGTTGTTGCCTGGTTACGTTGGTCCTTCTCACGTCTAGGCGTGAAAGTCCTTCGCCGTACGCTTTTTGCCGTCCTGTCTCTTTGGCACGGACGTCCTCGTTCTCGTACGGTACTCAGTTCTCGCTTGGACTTGGGTGTCTTGGTTCCCAGTCAGACTCACTCTCAGAAGAGCTGGAGGGATGACCTCACGTAGGTCCCACCTATGACTCGACGTCTTGGCGTCCGTCTTTCCACTCTTTTTCAAGAACTCTGAATAGACAACAAAAGTCCCAACGTAACACTTGCTAAACACACAACATATTGGATCAATGAGAAACGTCACGTAACCTGGCTGATACAAATAACTCACACGTTCATTCACACACACACACGTGCTTCATAAACTATTTTCGTATCACCCCCATATCTCTGTCACTATCTTGAAACAGACTATAGCCTAACTGACACTCTTGCTATACATTACTCTATACCCTGGAAAAGACTATGCTTACCCAACCACGTACTATCTTCATAGCGGCTTAGACATACACACTTCATATTCCTTTAGTCATCTAACTCGGTAAACAACTGTATACAAAAACACCGGTTACTTCACCAAATTTTAAACATACTATAACTAAACCAAACCGGAACACCGCTATACAACCACATTAATCTTACCACGCATACTGTCTTTAACTAAACAACTATCAATACTACATTTATAAAAACATACCTGAAATCTAGGCTTCAGAGTCTTGGAATGCGGGCTAGGTAACTCGAACACAACCGTTCCATACGACAAGACAGCCCGCACTACCGATTTAGACCTCTGACAGTCACAGCTTCCGCCTAGAACTCAATAAACAGAACTCACTAAAAATCCCATGCTAACCATATCTTACAGATTCCACGTGCGTCTAGTGCCACACGGACTTTCGGCAAACAAACCGTTAACAAAAAACGTACCGTACTAATCTTACTCGTTAACAAAAACCGTACCGTACTAATCCTACTGTGTGAGCACTATGCACAAGCATAGAGCTTCATCACAATTCCCCCTTCCTCGGGAAAAAAAGAAACGACCGAGTTTCTTTTTAAGACTACTCGACGTAATGTTATCCGAAAACAGGAAAGGACTAACTTTGACTATCTAGAATACAAGAAACAAATTACAGCCTTAAGCCTCAACGCACACCCTCGGATCGCACAGCGAAAGCTAAACAGAACTAACGCCTTAAAACCTCCAGAAACAAAAACGACTCAACGGCTGCCCACACACAAAACACACAATCGCGAGACTCCAATCTCCGATCTACCTACATATTATTGGGTGCTGAGCCGCATTTCTGTCCGCAACAGAAGTATGCCGTCTCCAGCCAACCCGACTATTGGGCCACACCCGCTGACCTATCCCCTGACTCTGGACGGAAATAGCATGGTCTCTCTGTTCCCAACTACTCTTACTTTGAGCTCTCGTCGCCACCGATGCGACTGCACTGCGACTAACCTGAGATGGATTAATCGTCTCGACCCTACCGCTGACTGGCTGCACACCCTTCATATTACCGAGAACTAAGTCGACTGCTGGCTCGTCGATGACACAAGAGATCAGATCCCCCGAGAAAAACTCCGTGTCAATCTCTATCTTAGCCAACGGAAAAACATATACCTTCCCTCCGTACGAAATCACCTTCCGCGTTTCCCCGGTGTACTGATCGTCCCTAACAAGGCTACGTCTGACCCATGCAGTCGTGGCACCCGAGTCGCGCAGAATGGAAGCGAGCCATCCGTTTACAACACCGTCTACCAGCGGTAGGCAACCACCTCCGTCATCTGAACACACTGCGCCCAGCTGTGGTTCCTCCCCGACTGGGACTGCAAAACTGGCTACGTGAGTGGGCTGCACCGCCCCATCTCCCCGTCCAGTGCCGCCAGGACACTGATGTGCCAGATGGCTATGCTCCTGGTAACCAGCATATTGCGCGCCTGTACTGTAGTACGGACAGCTCCGACTGAAGTGCCCGTACCCACGACAAGAAAAACACTGCGTGTCCGAACTCGCAACACGACCACGACCATACCCACGCAAAGAAGTCCCTCCACGCGCGTACGAATCGCTACCGCCATTGCTGTTACCTCGATCACCGCGTCGAAAACGCAAAGTACCTCTACCGTTAACCAGCTGGGCCCCACGTAAAGTACTGACGCCCCGGTAACCCTCAGACGTGTCTGCAGCGACCAACCCGACTAGCGGTGTCTCGGTCCTACGCGCGAGGTTTTTCGTAGGATGCGCCATCCGAAAAGCCTCCGCGTTCTGTACTAACTCGTCCGTAGTCTTGAGGTTACGCTCCCTCAAAAATACCGCTAGATCCTTGGAAACGCTACCAAAGAACTGTTCAGCCAACATGAGATCGAACAATGCTTCGTACGTGTGGTCGATCTTTGACAGTTCGACCCAACGTACGAGCAAATGGGACAACCGTTTGCCAAACGACATAAACGATTCCCCTGTCTCTGGCCGACAAGCTCTCAAGCGTTCTCTAAAACCTTCCGCATTACACTAAAACTGCTGTAAGAGACACTCCTTCAAAGTCTCGTACTCTATGTTCCCCGAAACGTTCAAGCTATGGAAAACACTCAAGGCCTGACCCTCTAGCACCGATGAAAGCAAAATCGGCCAGCTGGCAGGTGGCCAACTCAACATTCGCGCGTGAGCCTCCAATCGAAACAAAAAAGCATCAATTGAGTCAACAGACTCCTTCAACATCGGCAGTCTGGGAAAATTACATATGCCCCGGCCTACCAAATCACAATCTGGAGTTGCTCTAGACCCCGCATCTCGAGTTAACTGAAGCTGTACCTCCCTATCTCTCTCCTTTCAATCCCTCTCCTCTTTCTGGTACTCTAGCTCTTTCTCTCTTAACGCATGTTCCCTCTCGTCCTTCTCTCTCTGAAACGCTAGAGACTTCTCGTCCTTCTCTCTCTGAAACGCTAATTCTTCTTTCTTAAGAGCTCTTTCTTTCTCATCTCTCTCTCTCTGTACTTCTAACTCTTTCTCCTTTAACTCTAATTCCTCCTTATTAAGTACCCTTTCCCTCTCTTCTCTCTCTCTCTCTGAATTTCTAGCTCTTTCTCCTCCCTCTGTATCTGCATTTCCAACTCTTTCTCCTCTCTAAGTCTACGAATCTCCAACTCTTTCTCGTCTTTCACTCTCTGAACTTCTAACTCCTTCACCTTTAGGACTCTTTCTTCTCTTTCTCTCTGAGCTTCTCTTTCTTCCCTCTCTCTCTGAGCTTCTCTTTCTTCCCTCTCTCTCTGAGCTTCTTTTTCTCTCGCTCTATCTTCTCTATCACTACACTTCTCCACATAGTCAAAAAGCTTCTCATCCCTAAGTCCTAACCTTTCACCCTGCTTAATATAAGCCTCTACCGGGTCTACCTCCATGTTTGCTACAACAACTCCCAAAAATTTGAAAACGTAAAAATACAAATCACAACCCAATCAACGGAAAAAAAAACTTAATGAAAACTCACAACAATATCAACAACCTACGCAGAAACAGTTACCTACTTGACGCCCAGATGGAACGAAAAATAAGAACGATAGAAAGAAGAGCAAGGAAAAAGAACACTACCTATACAAAAGAAAGAAACAAGACATCCTCGTAAGATCCAGAAACTACAGAAACAACGGATCTTACCTCCTAGAATCGGAGAGGGGAATCTAACACAACAACATGCACATAGCAACAAATCCTACTCTAAAATCGCTACTCACTATCGCCCGCAGATACTTCTAACCTACCGCTAAAACTGGGTCACCGATGACATCCTCGATCTCTGTGATAAGAGGAGAGCCTGGAAGAAAAAGAGAGGCCAAGACCTCACATCAGCAAACAAGTACAGACTTGTCAACAAGAAGATCAGGAAGAGGATGAAAGAAGCCAAAGAAGATTGGATTGAAGACCAGTGTTGTAGCGTGGAAGAGGGCATGGCAAACGGCAACAGCAAGAAGGCTTATGAAACGCTAAGGACCCTCACCAAGACTCAACAGCGAACAGCCACAGTCATCGAAGACAGCAGCGGCCAACTCCTTACGGAAAACACTGCTGTACTAAACAGATGGACTGAGTACTGCCGAGACTTGTATAACTACAAGGCTGAGCCAGACACCAGCATCCTCCAAAACAACCAGGCTGGGGCCAGGAAGGCTGAAGACCTGCCAGTGTTAGCTGAAGAGGTGGAAGCAGCCGTACGCAGCCTGAAGGGAGGAAAGTCTCCAGGTGTAGACAACATACCTGCTGAACTGTTGAAACATGGAGGAGAAGTAACAACGAAGGTCCTCACTACACTCTGTCAAAAGATCTGGGAGCAAAAGAAATGGCCAGTAGAATGGACACAGTCTCTAGTGATCCCGCTCCCCAAGAAAGGAAACATGAAACAGTGCCAGAACTACAGAACTATCAGTCTGATAAGTCACCCTAGCAAAGTAATGCTTAGAATCATTCTCAACCGCCTCAAAACTTTCGCCGAGGAACTGCTGGCAGAAGAACAGGCTGGCTTCAGAGTTGGAAGAAGCACTGTAGAGCAGATTTTCAACTGCCGCGTCCTGATCGAGAAACATCTGCAGCATCAGCGCGAACTCTACCACAACTTCATTGATTTCAGGAAAGCATTTGATCGCGTCTGGCACGACGGACTCTGGCAAGTCATGAGATCGTTCAACATAGAGGAGGGACTGATCCAAATGATAGAAGCGCTTTACAAGAACGCCTGCAGCGCGGTTCTACTTAACAATCAGTCAGGCGAGTTCTTCAGGACGACGATCGGTGTCCGTCAAGGATGCCTGCTCTCTCCTGTCCTTTTCAACATATTCCTGGAGAAGATCATGCAGGAAACCCTCCACGACCACCATACTTCAATCTCTATTGGTGGCAGATCCCTGTGCAATCTTCGATTCGCAGACGATATTGACCTCATGGCAGGCAGCAATAGTGAGCTCCAAAACCTGACAGACAAACTTTCAAGTAGCGCAGGGTCTTATGGCATGGAGATCAGTACGGATAAAAGCAAAGTGATGATCAACACCACAAGCGGCAGCAGCAGCAACATTCACATGAACGGCCAGAAGCTAGAAGAGGTCAATAGCTTCAAGTACTTGGGAGCCACCCTGTCCAAAGACGGTAGTTGCGTAGCAGAGATCCGTATCAGGATAGGTACAGCAACATCCGCAATGGCCAGGCTGGACAGGATATGGCGAAGTAACTCCATCAGCTTCACCATCAAGTACAGGCTTTACAAGTCCCTCGTAGTGTCTATTGTACTCTACGGCTGTGAGACTTGGACACTGCTTGCAGACTCAGAAAAGAAAATCCAGGCCTTTGAGAACAAGTGCCTGAGGAAGTTGCTCCGCATCTCGTACCGCGAGCACAAAACCAACGAATATGTACGGAGCATCGTCACCTCCCTGGTGGGCCCACATGAACCTCTTCTGGCAACCGTGAAACGGCGCAAGCTTGCTTGGTTTGGCCACGTGACCCGACACAACACCTTGTCCAAGACTATCCTCCAAGGCACTCTCGAAGGAAGTCGTCGGCGAGGTCGTCAGAGAAAGAGTTGGGTCGCAAACATAAAAGAATGGACCGAACTCGAGATGCCAGACTTGCTTGCCACCGCCCAAAATAGAACTCAGTGGAGAGCACTGTCTGTTGCTGCTGCCTTTCAGTCCCCCCAACGCCCAGTTCGGGCAAGGGACTGATGATGATGATGATGACCGCTAAAACAGGGTCACCACTGTAACGCACGCAGACTTGCCCACAGTCGTACGCACAGACTCTCACGCAACAGACGCATACGCCGCCACTGACTCAGACGGGCGCATTCATGCGGTAAAACACAACACACGGGCTCCCTTTCTAAAGTAACCTTTATACACTATAAATGAAAAAGAACGACTTAAATGACTATCAACTATATACACTGTTCTATTATCACACCACATACGTATCACAATATCTTTGCCAGGTTAGGTCTTAGTCTCACATTGCCTCCAACCTGTTTGATGTTGTTGCCTGGTTACGTTGGTCCTTCTCACGTCTAGGCGTTAAAGTCCTTCGTCGTACGCTTATTGCCGTCCTGTCTCTTTGGCACGGACGTCCTCGTTCTCGTACGGTACTCAGTTCTCGCTTGGACTTGGGTGTCTTGGTTCCCAGTCAGACTCACTCTCAGAAGAGCTGGAGGGATGACCTCTCGTAGGTCCCACCTATGACTCGACGTCTCGGCGTCCGTCTTTCCACTCTTTTTCAAGAACTCTGAATAGACAACAAAAGTCCCAACGTAACACTTGCTAAACACACAACATATTGGATCAATGAGAAACGTCACGTAACCTGGCTGATACAAATAACTCACACGTTCATTCACACACACACACGTGCTTCATAAACTATTTTCGTATAACCCCCATATCTCTGTCACTATCTTGAAACAGACTATAGCCTAACTGACACTCTTGCTATACCTTACTCTATACCCTGGAAAAGACTATGCTTACCCAACCACGTACTATCTTCATAGCGACTTAGACATACACACTTCATATTCCTTTAGTCATCTAACTCGGTAAACAACTGTATACAAAAACATCGGTTACTTCACCGAATTCTAAACATACTATAACTAAACCAAACCGGAACACCGCTATACAACCACATTAATCTTACCACGCATACTGTCTTTAACTAAACAACTATCAATACTACATTTATAAAAACATACCTGAAATCTAGGCTTCAGAGTCTTGGAATGCGGGCTAGGTAACTCGAACACAACCGTTCCATACGACAAGACAGCCCGCACTACCGATTTAGACCTCTGACAGTCACAGCTTCCGCCTAGAACTCACTAAACAGAACTCACTAAAAATCCCATGCTAACCATATCTTACAGATTCCACGTGCGTCTAGTGCCACACGGACTTTCGGCAAACAAACCGTTAACAAAAACCGTACCGTACTAATCTTACTCGTTAACAAAAACCGTACCGTACTAATCCTACTGTGTGAGCACTATGCACAAGCATAGAGCTTCATCACATTGACAGAGGTAGTCGAAAGTTGCCGAAGCACCGGTCACACAGGAATAGTGAGTTGTTTACAAGTTGGTAGAGACGGGCTAGTGTTCCTTGTTTTGCAAGTGCGGAGCACGCTAGTTGTAGGCAGCAGTGTGTTCACTGCCGAGTTTACCTTGTTGGGAGCAAGGGAATGACATTTTAGTTAGCAGCTGTACTCGGTTATCCTGCTTAGCTGACAGTTGGGAGTCAGTGACTGAGGGTGTCAGTGACACAGCGCCGGTCCAGTCCCGGGGTCGTTGGTGGCCGGAGACTGGGGTTGGTTTGCCTACGGGTGGGCGGCGCGTGTGGCGAGTCTCAGATGAGGTAAGTGCTTAAAAATCCCGCGTGCGGATGTTTTGTCATGTTTGTTATGGGTGTTTTGTACTATGTGTTAAGGCTAGAAATATCGTGAGTGAGTGAGTGAGTATAGATTGCTTTACGTCCCGCAAGCGGCAAAGGCCTTCTCAGGACGTGTAGAAGTATCGTGGAGGGAAAAGGGGAGGGGAGGGGGGGGGGAAGAAGGTGATGGGTGGCAAAGGGGAAATTGTTTTGGTTCTGTTTTAATTATCAGTTATTTTTCATTGTTTAGCGAAACGTTGTATTGATTTGTTGTGGAAGTGCAGAGAGTTTTAGGAAGGTTTATGTGTAATTTTGAGAACTTTTATTTGTTTGGTGTATGTGTAATTTTGGGTTTGGAAAGCACGTGTCACATGGGTGAGGGTCAAGTGCTTGAACGGTTGGTGGTAGTGTTTTTGTAAACGAAGCAGGGTGGGTATGGGAAGTTAGCTGGTTTTAAGGACCCACTGGTTTACGTTACTTACGGAGCCGTTTAGGCTCCTGCTTTTGTTTTGCATTGGATTTCCGGGTCTGGACCGGTTGGAGGGCCGTCGGGCATCGGGACCAACCACGCCTGGCTGGACCGAGTGTAGGCGTGGGATACGCACGGTCACCTATTCTGCCGAAGCCGCCGTGTCACCGTTGCCAGACCAAGCGCCAGGAAAACAAAGAGAGAGACAGAGAGAGAGAGAGAGAGAGAGAGAGAGAGAGAGAGAGAGAGAGAGAGAGAGAGAGAGAGAGAGAACGAACGAACGAACGAACGAACGAAACTTTATTTTCCAAGGATTGAGATATTAGGCGCGCAGGCCTTTCTTACAATCTGTCCTTGCTAAGCTACTTAAGGAACACCAACCAAAGAACAAAAACTAACTAATAATAAACGTCACACACACGCATACACACACGCACACAGACACACATATACATGTACTCGTGCACATGCGCACTTTTGTACATACACATACACACGTACATGCGCACAGAATTATCTAACAAATAAGTAGGTATGATATTTTTTTGTACTATCAAAAACAAGTTAGAAAACTGAACAAACAATTTGGAGAGAGAGAGAGAGAGAGAGAGAGAGAGAGAGAGAGAGAGAGAGAGAGAGAGAGAGAGAGAGAGAGAGAGGGAGAGAGAGAGGGAGAGGGAGAGAGAGGGAGGGAGAGGGAGAGAGAGAGAGGGGGGGGAGGGGGAGGGGGAGAGGGAGGGGGAGAGGGAGGGGGAGAGGGGGGGAGGAGGGGGAGAGAGGGAGAGAGGGGGAGAGGGAGAGAGGGGGAGAGGGAGAGAACGAAACCTCAGCTGCAGCGTGTTAACCAGACTTCGAGAAACCTCAAGGGGATCGACCAGGGCAAATTCATAGACGATTTTGCAGACTTTGTCGGCATCCATCCCCACGTCTCTGTCTCTGTCTCCGTCTCTCTCTCCCTCTGTCTGTCTGTCTGTCTGTCTGTCTCTCTTTCTCTCTCTCTCTCTCTCTCTCTCTCTCTCTCTCTCTCTCTCTCTCTCTCTCTCTCTCTCTCTCTCTCTCCCCACCCGGGTCTGCCCTGGGGGACTTGGGTGGGGTTAGGTACTTTTTAGTTCCCAGGGTCACCCTGGTCAGCCCCACAGGGTGAGTTTTTCTCTCTATTCTGGGGCATGTGTTTCTGTCTACCCGAGGTCCATTCACCTGTATTTGCCTTTTTAAAACTCTCCCTACTGTCTGCACTGCCTGTAGCTCTTGATATTGGATGTGTGTTGCTAAATGGTCTTAGCTTTATTTAGGCCCCATGTGTTAGGTTTATTTAATGTGTTTGACCGGCTGGCGACATACATTCAATGTTCTGTTTAGTTGGTTGTTTTTTTTTTTTCACAAGCAGTGCAGGCACGTCCTGAGAAAGCCTTGTTGCTGTCGGGACGTTAAGCAATGTACAATCAATCAATCAATCTCTCTCTCTCTCTCTCTCTCTCTCTCACACACACACACACACACACACACACACACACACACACACACACTCATGATGAGCCCGCAGACAAAATTGTCTGTACGTATATGCAACAGAGAAAAGTGTGTTTTAAGCTTGGATTTGAAAATGGAGAGAGATGATGAGTGACGCACATCAGCTGGGAGAGCGTTCCATGTAATGGGACCAAAATAGGAAAATGCACGATGACCTTGTGTGACCTCATTACGTCTAGGGATACGGAAGACACAAGTGTCTAAAGCAGAGCGTAGTGAGCATCCTCACATTTGTCAATGTTATCACGTATTGTTCTGACTTTGGTCCGCCTTGTGATGGCCTTAGACGCCTGCTCGGCGTTAAACCCCAACAATCAATCCATCTTACTTTGGAACAGAAAAAAACGAGTAATCTTATTCTTTAAACCATTCAGAATCTGTTTATGAACAGTCAGCCCAGACTTGAGCCAATTCCTCTCTGCCTGACGTTTTTTCGTGCTTCAAGGTGCGCAGTTCAGCGGCCACAGACGGGTACCAGGGCGTGGAGTGATGCTGCGACACCCGGCAGCGAGTGGCAGGAGCATGCTGGTCTAGGACAGGCCACAGACCAGTTTTGAGTTGCTTCGCCGAGACGTGGGGATGGATGCCGACAAAGTCTGCAACATCGGCTATGAATTTGCCACGGTCGATCCCCTTGAGGCTCCTCGAAGTCTGGGTAACAGGCTGTAGCTGAGGTTTGGTTATATCCAAAAGACACAGAACTGAAAAATGGTGAGAAGACACGGTGAGGCTCACAGAGGCGGACCTAAAAATGGAGTCCTCCTCGCTATACACGAACCAGTCTAGTATATGACCTTTGGTCTGGGTGGGCTGATGCACGCCTTGTGTCATCCGCAGTCGTGTTAGTGTCATCTTCAGTCGTGTTAGTGTCATCCACAGTCGCGTTAGTGTAATCCACAGTCGTGTTAGTCCAATAACACTGGCGTTAGTGTAATCCGCAGTCGTGTTAGAGTAATAATAGATGTGTTAGTGTCATCCAAAGTCGTGTCAGTGTAATCACAGATGTGTTAGTGTCATCTACAATCGTGTTAGTGTCATCCACAATCGTGTTAGTGTCATCCACAGTCGAGTTAGTGTCATCCACAGTCGTGTTAGTGTAATCACAGATGTGTTAGTATCTTCCACAATCGTGTTAGTGACATCCACAGTCGTATTAGTGTCATCCACAGTCGTGTTAGTGACATCCACAGTCGTATTAGTGTCATCCACAGTCGTGTTAGTGTCATCCACAGTCGTGTTAGTGTAATCACAGTCGTGTTAGTGTCATCCACAGTCGTGTTAGTGTAATCACAGATGTGTTAGTGTCATCCACAGTCGTGTTAGTGTAATCACAGATGTGTTAGTGTTATCCACAGTCCTGTTAGTGCCATCCACAGTCGTATTAGTGTCATCCACAGTCGTGTTAGTTTAATCACAGTTGTGTTAGTCTCATCCACAGTCGTGTTAGTGTAATCTCAGTTGTGTTAGTGTCATCCACAGTCGTTTTAGCGTAATCTATAGTCATGCTAGTTTAATGTACTAAATTGCACTGGCTAGCAAAGGCCGACGTCGGCCCGATGATCTTTTACTTACTATGGTAATTGTTTTACAAGCAGTCAGGTTGGCGTTGAAGCTGACTTTGGGAAGCGGTTAGTAATGGAACAGTTACATGCACTGGGGTAATTGTATAACAGTCAGGTTGGCGTTGAAGCTGGCTGTGAGAAGCGGTTAGTAATGGAACAGTTACATGCACTGAGGTAATTGTATAGCAAACAGTCAGGATGGCGTTGAAGCTGGCTTTGAGAAGCAGTTAGTAATGGAACAGTTACATGCACTGCGGTAATTGTATAACAAAGTGTCAGGTTGGTGTTGAAGCTGGCTTTGAGAAGCAGTTAGTAATGGAACAGTTACATGCACTGCGGTAATTGTATAACAAAGAGTCAGGTTGGCGTTGAAGCTGGCTTTGAGAAGCAGTTAGTAATTGAACAGTTACATGCACTGGGGTAATTGTATACAAAGAGTCAGGTTGGTGTTGAAGCTTTCTTTGAGAAGCAGTTAGTAATGGAACAGTTACATGCACTCTTCACCATCTTCTTCAGCATGATGTTGAAGCGGGCCAGAGTGGACCTCGACGGCATCGTCTCGATGGCAGCGTGTTCAACCTCAGACGACTGCAGGCCCACACGAAAACCCTAGACCAACTGATTCGTGAGCTGCTCTTTGCTGATGACGCTGCCCTCGTTGCACACACAGAGAGAGCCTTGCAGCGCATTACATCCTGCTTCGCAGATGCCGCCCAGCTCTTTGGACTTGAGGTCAGTCTGAAAAAGACAGAGGTCCTTCATCAGCCGGCACCCAAGGAAGAGCATCGCCCTCCCCATATCACCATCGGCGAGTCCAAACTGAGGTCTGTACACCAGTTTACCTACCTTGGCTGCATCATCACGTCAGACGCCAAGCTGGACAAGGAGCTGGACAACAGGCTGGCAAAAGCGAACAGTGCTTTCGGGCGATTATTCAAGCGGGTGTGGCACAATCAACAGCTGAAAAAAGGCACCAAGATTAGCGTGTACAGAGCTGTGGTCCTCACCACCCTGCTGTATGGTTCCGAGTCCTGGTCCCTCTACCGCAGCCAACTACGACTCCTCGAACGCTTTCACCAGCGCTGCCTGCGTACCATCCTCAGCATTCACTGGAGTGACTATGTTACCAACGTCGAGGTCCTTGAACAGGCGGAAACTGTGAGCATCGAGGCTTTGCTGCTGCGGACACAGCTTCGCTGGGCGGGGCACGTCTCCAGGATGGAGGATCATCGCCTACCCAAGATCACTCTTTTCGGCGAGCTCGCCACGGGACACCGAGACAGAGGGGCACCAAAGAAGAGGTACAAAGACGGTCTCAAGAAGTCACTTAGTGCCTGCCATATCGACCACCGCCAGTGGTCTTCGCTTGCTGCGGACCGTGACACCTGGCGCTCCACCATTCACAAGGCAGCCGTCTCCTTTGTGGACTCTCGCAGAGCTAACCTTAAGGACAAGCGGCTCAGAAGAAAAAACAGAGTTGTCGTAACTCAGAACCCTGACCAGACCTTCCCCTGCAGCCACTGCGGTCGAACCTGCCTGTCCCGGATTGGCCTCCGCAGCCACGAAAATGCCTGCAGACGACGTGGGCAAGCCCTATAGAATCTTCGTTCGCGAAGTCAAGCCAAGATAACATGCACTGGGGTAATTGTATAACAAACAGTCAGCTTGGTGTTCGAGCTGGCTTTGAGAAGCAGTTAGTAATGAAACAGTTACATGCACTGGGGTAATTGTATAACAGTCAGGTTGGCGTTCAAGGTGGCTTTGAGAAGCAGTTAGTAATGGAACAGTTACATGCACTGGGGTAATTGTATAACAAACAGTCAGGTTGGCGTTAAAGGTGGCTTTGAGAAGCGGTTAGTAATGGAACAGTTACAAGCAACTGGGGTAATTGTATAACAAACAGGTTGGCGTTGAAGCTGACTTTGAGGAGCGGTTAGTAATGGAACAGTTACATGCACTGAGGTAATTGTATAACAAACAGTCAGGTTGGCGTTGAAGCTAGCTTTGAGGAGCGGTTAGTAATGGAACAGTTACATGCACTGGGGTAATTGTATAACAAACAGTCAGGTTGGCGTTGAAGCTGACTTTGAGAAGCGGTTAGTAATGGAACAGTTACATGCACTGGGGTAATTGTATAACAAACAGTCAGGTTGGCGTTGAAGCTGGCTTTGAAAAGCGGTTAGTAATGGAAGAGTTACATGCACTGGAAAAGTGGTTAAACCCTTGACTGCCGACAATAAGTAAACGCGATGCAACTGCAAGAGGCATACATCGTCATCAGCCCACGTGACTGCGGCGCTCATGAGGATCTAGGCCTCGTCATCAACCCACGTGACTGCGGCGCTCATGAGGATCTAGGCCTCGTCATCAGCCCACGTGACTGCGGCGCTCATGAGGATCTAGGCCTCGTCATCAACCCACGTGACTGCGGCGCTCATGAGGATCTAGACCTCGTCATCAGCCCACGTGACTGTGGCGCTCATGAGGATCTAGGCCTCGTCATCAGCCCACGTAACTGCGGCGCTCATGAGGATCTAGGCCTCGTCATCAGCCCACGTGACTGCGGCGCTCATGAGGATCTAGACCTCGTCATCAGCCCACGTGACTGCGGCGCTCATGAGGATCTAGGCCTCGTCATCAGCCCACGTGACTGCGGCGCTCATGAGGATCTAGGCCTCGTCATCAACCCACGTGACTGCGGCGCTCATGAGGATCTAGGCCTCGTCATCAGCCCACGTGACTGTGGCGCTCATGAGGATCTAGACCTCGTCATCAGCCCACGTGACTGCGGCGCTCATGAGGATCTAGGCCTCGTCATCAGCCCACGTGACTGCGGCGCTCATGAGGATCTAGGCCTCGTCATCAGCCCACGTGACTGCGGCGCTCATGAGGATCTAGGCCTCGTCATCAGCCCACGTGACTGCGGCGCTCATGAGGATCTAGGCCTCGTCATCAGCCCACGTGACTGCGGCGCTCATGAGGATCTAGGCCTCGTCATCAGCCCACGTGACTGCGGCGCTCATGAGGATCTAGGCCTCGTCATCAGCCCACGTGACTGCGGCGCTCATGAGGATCTAGGCCTCGTCATCAGCCCACGTGACTGCGGCGCTCATGAGGATCTAGGCCTCGTCATCAGCCCACGTGACTGCGGCGCTCATGAGGATCTAGGCCTCGTCATCAGCCCACGTGACTGCGGAGCTCATGAGGATCTAGGCCTCGTCATCAGCTCACGTGACTGCGGAGCTCATGAGGATCTAGGCCTCGTCATCAGCCCACGTGACTGCGGAGCTCATGAGGATCTAGGCCTCGTCATCAGCCCACGTGACTGCGGCGCTCATGAGGATCTAGGCCTCGTCATCAGCCCACGTGACTGCGGCGCTCATGAGGATCTAGGCCTCGTCATCAGCCCACGTGACTGCGGCGCTCATGAGGATCTAGGCCTCGTCATCAGCCCACGTGACTGCGGCGCTCATGAGGATCTAGGCCTCGTCATCAGCCCACGTGACTGCGGCGCTCATGAGGATCTAGGCCTCGTCATCAACCCACGTGACTGCGGCGCTCATGAGGATCTAGGCCTCGTCATCAGCCCACGTGACTGCGGCGCTCATGAGGATCTAGGCCTCGTCATCAGCCCACGTGACTGCGGCGCTCATGAGGATCTAGGCCTCTCATGCTGAGACCACTTTGTGTCCACGGACAGCTGTGGCTTTTGGTCGATCGGTGAAGACAGATTTCAGAAAAAAATGTCCGTCAGTCGGCAGGAAAGGGGTTAACAAATGTTGCAATAAATGCGTGGTGAAACAAATGATTTAGACTCGTTCACAAACATCATGAACACACTGTCAATGCGTGGTGAAACAAGTGATTTAGACTCGTTCACAAACATCATGAACACACTGTCAATGCGTGGTGAAACAAGTGATTTAGACTCGTTCACAAACATCATGAACACACTGTCAATGCGTGGTGCAACAAGTGATTTAGACTCGTTCACAAACATCATGAACACACTGTCAATGCGTGGTGAAACAAGTGATTTAGACTCGTTCACAAACATCATGAACACACTGTCAATGCGTGGTGAAACAAGTGATGTAGACTCGTTCACAAACATCATGAACACACTGTCAATGCGTGGTGAAACAAGTGATGTAGACTCGTTCACAAACATCATGAACACACTGTCAATGCGTGGTGAAACAAGTGATGTAGACTCGTTCACAAACATCATGAACACACTGTAAATGAACCCCTTTACTGCAGACAAAAGTGAATACACCCAAACTACAAGGGACATCAAACCTCGTTAGCCCCCGCTGATGTTGTAAGCCTGTACAATCGGATGTCATCAGGAGTCATCCTGAAATCAGAAGTAAGTCATAAATTGCACGGACGTTAAACATTTAGTGGAATCCTGGAGCCTGCCCCATCTGGAAGAGGCTATATTTCTCATGAAGCTTTTCGGATATGAGCCCACTAGGCACCGGCCTCCACGTGGCGTGGGTGGATAGTTTCCTCAGTCCCTTACTGAGTGGGCTAGCATAGGGGTGCCATCTTTGTTAAGGATTAGCAGATATGTTGTTCAGTCTTTTTCACTGGTCCGGTTTTTAAGGAGCTGTGCTAACCCAGGTCGTACCATGTTGGATTGGTCCTTAAAAATACTCGTTAGCTTTTATTCCTTTGGATCTCAAGTGTTTGCCGTGCTTGGAGACCCGTGGCTGAGACCTTTGGGCTGCGGCTCACTGGAGCCAACATTCCACTTTGGCCTTGACTTCTACCTAAACGGGAGGCTGGTTGTACCGGCCTAGTCAATCTGCTCTTGTCACATTGAGCCCTATCCACTGTTGACATGCGGGTTGATATACGGAGCACCATGCTATAGCCTCAGCTGCTGATTAGGTGCTTTACGCCAGTATTCCCCTGCATTCAACAGTGTGATAATAGGCGGTGGCTCAGACGGTTCAATCAGGCTTTCTCCCTTGACGGTTGTACTTTCCCTTGTTGGGCTCAGTGGCGGGCGGGGACCCCCGGGAGATGAATATCTCTACCATTATAATATGGAAAAGAAAAAAAAATTGCACAGAAGAGGCACATAGCCACTTACATTGACCATGACAGTGACTCGGACTGTGAAGAAGCGGCGCCTCAGGCGTCGGCCGTATGGCCTCGCTTTCTCATTGTCCATAGCAAGGTGAAAGACAAACCTGTTTCCAAGCTACATCCATTTCTGGTGGGGGAGACCCTCAGGAGCTGTGTTCGCAGGCTTGATGCCCAGCACCTCAGGTCTGGTGACTTGCTGGTGGAGTGCCGTACCCGGGCACACTCCAGCGGGCTATTGAGGCTCTCTTCTAACGGAGACACTCCAGTGCAGGTCACAGCCCACACAACTATGACTTTGCCAAGAGACGTAATCAAAGATTAAGCTTTGGCAGAACTGTATATGAACGTACGGAACCTTAAGTCTCAGGGGGTAACTTACGTTAAGCGCTTAGCTTCCAAGAGAGGTGGTGGGGAGATCCGTCTACCTACCATCATCCTGGCGTTTGGCACCCACCCCTCCTACTACCATCTGGGGAGGTTACTACTCCTTGAAAGTGAAAAAGTATGTCCCTCTCCCCCTCCGGTGCTTTAAGTGCCAAAAGTATGGCCATTGGCAGAGGACATGCCGCCAGGCAGAGGCTTCATGCGCCCGTTGTACTAAGCCCGGACACTGATGAGTCTTGCACAGCCACCCTCCTGTGTTTGAATTGCCAGGGGGCGCATATGGCTGAGAATAAGAAATGCCCTCTTTGGATATCCGAGTGCAAGTTTCAGCAGGTGCGTTTGGAGAAGGGGCTGTCCTTTCTGGACGCCAAAAGAAATGGTTGAAGGCCCTGGTGCAGCTGCGGATGCCCCAAACTCTAAACCTCTGTGCGGTGGGTGGGGAGGGGGTGGGGAGGGGGGTGGGGGTGGGTAAGGTGGTGGTGGTGGGGTAGGGGGGAGTGGTGGTAAGGGAGACGTCATGGTGGACGGGTCCAAAATTCCCCAAATGGCAAATTATGCATCAAATAAAAAATGTTTTTTTTAGAACCAAGGTTTCTCGAAACCTGGACGCCCTTCCCCTCCCGAATCCTCGTTTGAACATATCAGAAACTTTTGTCGATAATGCCATCTCTTATCAAGATTTACTTCTGGCATTGAAAAATTAATTGCAATAGCTTGTTTCCATACACAGGACATTTTCCACACACTTCCTGGCCGTCCCTGAACTTTGACATTTGGAAGACGCCCGTAAAATCAGTATGCAGTTGAATGCTTACCAACGGTCATTGAACGATTTTGAAAACCCAGTATGTCCACTCCATGCCATCAAGGGGCGTTAATTTGTGTAAGCTTCTTGCGGATGGAGCAAACTGGCTGAACTGCTGTGAATATGTGAATTGCGTGCATTTGTTACATTTTTCTGATTTAAGGATGACGTCTGTTGTAGGGAACAATACATGCCCCGCGAGATGGTTCCGATGCAACAGTGGACAATGTTTGCCACTGTCGTGGCGCTGTGATGTTGATAAATACTGCCGGGACGGCTCGGATGAAATGGACTGTGGTAAGTACAGATACTTGTTGAGGTCCACTCATTGTATAACAAACAGTCATGTTGGCGTTGAAACTGTCTTTGAGAAGCGGTTAGTAATGAAACAGTTACATGCTCTGGGGTAATTGTATAACAAACAGGTTGGCGTTGAAGCTGGCTTTGAGAAGCGGTTAGTAATGGAACAGTTACATGCACTGGGGTAATTGTATAACAAACAGTCAGGTTGGCATTGAAGCTGACTTTGAGAAGCGGTTAGTAATGGAACAGTTACATGCACTGGGGTAATTGTATAACAAACAGTCAGGTTGGCGTTGAAGCTGGCTTTGAGAAGCGGTTAGTAATGGAACAGTTACATTCACTGGAAAAGTGGTTAACCCCTTGACTGCCGACAATAAGTAAACGCGATGCAACTGCAAGAGGCATACATCGTCATCAGCCCACGTGACTGCGGCGCTCATGAGGATCTAGGCCTCGTCATCAGCCCACGTGACTGCGGCGCTCATGAGGATCTAGGCCTCGTCATCAGCCCACGTGACTGCGGCGCTCATGAGGATCTAGGCCTCGTCATCAGCCCACGTGACTGCGGCGCTCATGAGGATCTAGGCCTCGTCATCAGCCCACGTGACTGCGGCGCTCATGAGGATCTAGGCCTCGTCATCAGCCCACGTGACTGCGGCGCTCATGAGGATCTAGGCCTCGTCATCAGCCCACGTGACTGCGGCGCTCATGAGGATCTAGGCCTCGTCATCAGCCCACGTGACTGCGGCGCTCATGAGGATCTAGGCCTCGTCATCAGCCCACGTGACTGCGGCGCTCATGAGGATCTAGGCCTCGTCATCAGCCCACGTGACTGCGGCGCTCATGAGGATCTAGGCCTCGTCATCAGCCCACGTGACTGCGGCGCTCATGAGGATCTAGGCCTCGTCATCAGCCCACGTGACTGCGGCGCTCATGAGGATCTAGGCCTCGTCATCAGCCCACGTGACTGCGGCGCTCATGAGGACCTAGGCATCGTCATCAGCCCACGTGACTGCGGCGCTCATGAGGATCTAGGCCTCGTCATCAACCCACGTGACTGCGGCGCTCATGAGGATCTAGGCCTCGTCATCAGCCCACGTGACTGCGGCGCTCATGAGGATCTAGGCCTCGTCATCAGCCCACGTGACTGCGGCGCTCATGAGGATCTAGGCCTCGTCATCAGCCCACGTGACTGCGGCGCTCATGAGGATCTAGGCCTCGTCATCAGCCCACGTGACTGCGGCGCTCATGAGGATCTAGGCCTCGTCATCAGCCCACGTGACTGCGGCGCTCATGAGGATCTAGGCCTCGTCATCAGCCCACGTGACTGCGGCGCTCATGAGGATCTAGGCCTCGTCATCAGCCCACGTGACTGCGGCGCTCATGAGGATCTAGGCCTCGTCATCAGCCCACGTGACTGCGGCGCTCATGAGGATCTAGGCCTCGTCATCAGCCCACGTGACTGCGGCGCTCATGAGGATCTAGGCCTCGTCATCAGCCCACGTGACTGCGGCGCTCATGAGGATCTAGGCATCGTCATCAGCCCACGTGACTGCGGCGCTCATGAGGATCTAGGCCTCGTCATCAACCCACGTGACTGCGGCGCTCATGAGGATCTAGGCCTCGTCATCAGCCCACGTGACTGCGGCGCTCATGAGGATCTAGGCCTCGTCATCAGCCCACGTGACTGCGGCGCTCATGAGGATCTAGGCCTCGTCATCAGCCCACGTGACTGCGGCGCTCATGAGGATCTAGGCCTCGTCATCAGCCCACGTGACTGCGGCGCTCATGAGGATCTAGACCTCTTGCTGAGACCACTTTGTGACCACGTACAGTTGTGGCGTTTGGTCGTTCAGTGAAGGCAGATTTCAGAAACAAAATGTCCGTCAATCGGCAGCGAAGGGGTTAACAAATGTTGCAATAAATGCGTCACGTGATCTAGACTCGTTCACAAACATCATGAAGACTCTGTCAATGCGTGGTGAAACAAGTGATTTAGACTCGTTCACAAACATCATGAAGACTCTGTCAATGCGTGGTGAAACAAGTGATTTAGACTCGTTCACAAACATCATGAAGACTCTGTCAATGCGTGGTGAAACAAGTGATTTAGACTCGTTCACAAACATCATGAAGGCTCTGTCAATGCGTGGTGAAACAAGTGATTTAGACTCGTTCACAAACATCATGAACACATGGTCAATGCGTGGTGAAACAAGTGATTTAGACTCGTTCACAAACATCATGAACACACTGTCAATGCGTGGTGAAACAAGTGATTTAGACTCGTTCACAAACATCATGTACACACTGTCAATGCGTGTTGAAACAAGTGATTTAGACTCGTTCACAAACATCATGAACACACTGTCAATGCGTGTTGAAACAAGTGATTTAGACTCGTTCACAAACATCATGAACACACTGTCAATGCGTGTTGAAACAAGTGATTTAGACTCGTTCACAAACATCATGAACACACTGTCAATGCGTGTTGAAACAAGTGATTTAGACTCGTTCACAAACATTATGAACACACTGTCAATGCGTGGTGAAACAAGTGATTTAGACTCGGTCACAAACATCATGAACACACTGCCAATGCGTGGTAAAGCAAGTGATTTAGACTGTGAACATCATGAATACACTGTCAATGCGTGGTGAAACAAGTGATTTAGACTGTGAACATCATGAACACACTGTCAATGCGTGGTGAAACAAGTGCTTTAGATTGTGGACATCATGAACACACTGTCAATGCGTGGAGAAACAAGTGATTTAGACTCGTTCACAAACATCATGAACACACTGTCAATGCGTGGTGAAACAATTGATTTAGACTCGTTCACAAACATCATGAACACACTGTCAATATGTGGTGAAACAAGTGATGTAGACTCGTTCACAAACATCATGAACACACTGTCAATGCCTGGTGAAACAAGTGATTTAGACTCGTTCACAAACATCATGAACACACTGTCAATGCGTGGTGAAACAAGTGATTTAGACTCGTTCACAAAGATCATGAACACACTGTCAATGCGTGGTGAAACAAGTGATTTAGACTCCTTCACAAAGATCATTAACACACTGACAATGCGTGGTGAAACAAGTGATTTAGACTCGTTCACAAAGATCATGAACACACTGTCAATGCGTGGTGAAACAAGTGATTTCGACTCGTTCACAATTATCATGAACACACTGTCAATGCGAGGTGAAACAAGTGATTTAGACTCGATCACAAAGATCATGAACACACTGTCAATGCGCGGTGAAACAAGTGATTTAGACTCGTTCACAAAGATCATGAACACACTGTCAATGCGTGGTGAAACTAGTGATGTAGACTCGTTCACAAAGATCATAAACACACTGTCAATGCGTGGTGAAACAAGTGATTTAGACTAGTTTACAAACATCAGGAACACAGTGTCAATGCATGTTGAAACAAGTGATTTAGACTCGTTCACAAACATCAGGAACACACTGTCAATGTGTGGTGAAACAAGTGATTTAGACTCGTTCACAAAGATCATGAACACACTGTCAATGCGTGGTGAAACAAGTGATTGAGCTTCGTTCACAAACATCATGAACACACTGTCAATGCGTGTTGTAACATGTGATTTAGACTCGTTCACAAAGATCATGAACACACTGTCAATGAGTGGTGAAACAAGTGATTTAGACTCGTTCACAAACATCACGAACACACTGTCAATGCGTGGTGAAACAAGTGATTTAGGTTGATTCACAAACATCATGAACACACTGTCAATGCATGGTGAAACAAGTGATTTGGACTCGTTCACAAACATCATGAACACACTGTCAATGCGTGGTGAAACATGTGATTTAGTCTCGTTCACAAACATCATGAACACACTGTCAATGCGTGGTGAAACAGGTAATTTAGACTCGTTCACAAACATCATGAACTCACTATAAATTAACACCTTTAGTGCAGACAAAAGTTAATACACCCAAACTACAAGGCACATCAAACCTCGTGAGCCCCCTCTGATGTTGTAAGTCTTTACAATCGGATGTCAACAGGAGTCATCCCGAAAGCAAAAGTATGTCACAAATTGCACGGACTTGAAACGTTTAGTGGAATCCTGTAGCATGCCCCATCTGAAAGTGATGGTATTTCTTATGAACCCCTGCGGATAGCAACCCTTGCAGCCATAAAAAAACTTATGGGAATAAATGCCTCATGCTGACAAGGTGCTGCCTCATTGACATGCACAGTTTGAGTTTGGGGAGACCGGGCAGGGTGAGACACGAGGCAGGGTGATACCCCCAAAATAAGGCCTGCTTTGTTATAATTCAGCCGTTATTTTTCTGCTGATAATATTTCCAAAACCCGATCTATAGTATCAGAGAGATTTTAGCAAGAACATTTACATGTGCTTTGAGCCAAAGGAAGCAAAGCTTGTTTTTCAAGGGTACTAAAATTTTTGACCGTGTTGAAAAATGTTAATTTTAGAGTTATAATGCTCAAATGAGAGTGTTGATACATGACAGTGGTGATACATGGCTTTTTCAAGAGCAAAAAAAAAAAAAAAAAAAGTTTGTGTTTGCAGTGATCTAGTTAACAGTGCGGTAAATTTAGAATACTGCGAGGTTATTGCAGGTACCTGCTTTAGGGCAGGTTGTGACGGGGCAGGCTGAGACAGGGCAGGTTGAGACTGGGCAGGCTAAGACTGTCTCAACTTACCCCGGGCTGTCTCAACCTGTCCCGTGCTATTAAGTTGAATAGATCCCTTTCCATTTTTTGCTCACGTGCGATGCAAAAGTTGGTCTATGTTCTGGGCCGGTCTTTTGTGTTTTCATCATCCGTCCACGGTATTTTTGGGGAGATTATTAAAACCGCAGCCTGCAAAGGTGGCCCACAGATACTTTGTGGCAACACTTTTCTAAACATACCAATCTGAGTGACCTCTCTCAAAGGTCAAGGTCACAGTAGATCAGGACATAGGTAACAAGAATCGCAAATCCATTATGGCTCACGTGTATGATATATTTAAATATGTGTGACCTTTGTGACAATAAGTAAAGGACTGGCTTCTGCATTAGAAAATCCATGTTTTCTCACAATTTAAGCATGTTTCACACATCTGTCAACCACCCGTGACCTTTGACCTTTGCAATGAGTCGACTAAATTAGTATGTATAGGAAAGTATTATCAGCAGCCTTTGTGCCAAATTTGATTTAAAATTTGCTAAAATGTTAACAATATCTACAATTTTAATTGTTTTTGTTGCTTTGTAAGCACATTTGTCGGCCTCTTGAGACCTTTGACCTTTCCTAGTGGTCATTCCAAATAGTATGCATAGATATTTGGGTTTGAAGTTGTGAATAGTATTTGAGAAAATAACATCTTTTGTCAAAATTATAGTTTGGACCTATTTCTTGAGCTCTTGTGACCCTTGATCTTTGCGAGGGGTCATCCAAACTAGTATGCATAAATAGGTCTTACTATCAGGTATCTCTGTAGCACGTTTGAGTTTGACTTTGGAGAAAAAAAATCTTCTGTCAAAACATGTATATTTTGGACCTATTTACTGAGCTCTTGTAACCCCACGACCTTTCCAATGGATCAACCAAATTTGTATACATATAAAAAGATCTTCCCATCAGGCACCTTTGTACCAAGTTTGGGTTTGTAGTTGTGAATATTATTTGAGGAAAAATATTATGACAAAATATAGCTATTTTTTACCTGTATCTTGATTCCTTGTGACCCTGTCCTTTGTGAGAGGTCACTCAAATTGGTATGTTTAGAAAGGTCTTGCGACAAAGTATCCTTGGGCCAAGTGGATACCAATTTGGATGACCTCTCAGAAGAGTCAAGGGTCACAAGAGATCATGAAATAGGTAACAAATAGTAATTTTTTATTTTAAAAATGTTTTTTTCTTAAATACTATTTGCAAATTCCATTCCAAACCTTATCAAGAAATACCAGATGGTAAGATCGTCCTATGCATGTTTATTTGGACGACCTGTCGGAAAGGTCGAGGGTCGCAAGAGATCAGCAAATGATGTGACAAAATGTCTTGTTTGTATAATTTTAGTTCTTATCAGGATTTTTGCAAAACTTGTAAACCAATTTAGCAGAAAGGTATGCGTACTAATTTGGTTCACTACTCGCAAAGTTCAATGGTCATGGGAGGTTGACAAATACGTAAATGTTTAGAAAACATTGGTTTTGCAGGTACAAATGCCAACTCCTTCCTATGTTAGAACCATAGAACACTTGCTTTTTTCAGTGACCTGTTGGAAAGGTCACAGTAAAAAAGGTTTGATTAATTATGTTGATCTGTTATGCACGTGAGCCTCAAGGGCTTTGCCATTATTGCTTTTTCTTTTCAAGAATAATACATGCTTGTGCCAGTACTTACTAACATTTATGTTTTAGCATTAATTGTCCAAGCTGTGTATGTTCTTTTACAGAGTATTACTTTATTAGTTGATGAATCTTTTGGAATGGTCTATTACAGATGGTGAGGTTAGCTGAAAAGTAAATCGAATCGGACACATTATTCCAGAGGAAATTCTGCCACAGCTATGCATGTAGTGCATGTAGGACAGTCACTGTACAGTGTTGCTGAAGCTTCTTTTTATTAGACAAAGTTACTTTGTGGCATGTCATGAAGACCTTAGCTAAACGCAAACGGCTTTAACTGTCAGAGCTGCAAAACAAGGCAGTTTTTTTTCCACCGAGCAATACATATTGATGGCGTCTAGAAGTAGTTTCCCACTTGATTCGAAAACTCTTCTTGGTCTGGCCTGTGGGCTCATTCAGCGAAACATTAAAGTTCACCCCTCTTTCTGGGATGACACTGGACGAGAGGGGAAGGACTGGGTTAAGGGTTTAACATAAGGTTGATTTATGTGAGAACATATGTACGGAAGTCTGATTCAGCAATTACGTGGGACACTTAGTTTGAATACTGACACAGTTCCCACCTGGTTTACATTTATATTCTCGTTTTTCGCGTCGGCTCATAACAACCATCGATTTGATTTGTATTGCTGATGACTTTTTAAATATAATCTAATCACTTTTTCAGCATTTTTTTTAATTCTATTATAATTATCTATGACTGCTGCATATCTAACCAGAGTGGTGCCTCTAACTTGATATATTTGCAAAATTAATTCTTGTCTCAACCTGTTTCAAAAATGACTGTCTCAACCTGCCCCAGATTTTAATTTTTGATCGTGCCCAAAATGTTGAGTTTTCTGGTCTGATAAATTATTTGCTTTTAACTCTGAATAACAATGATTCAGTATTGTATTTAAACTGTAGTCCAAGAGCTAACTTTAACTGTGTATGTTTGTGATTCAAACTAAAGTGCTGCGTCTCACACTGCCCTATCTTTGTCTCAGCCTGCCCTGCTCAGTGTCTCAACCTGCCCTGTTGTGAATCAACCTCCTCCTGTTTTATTAGCGTTTTTAATTGTGGCAAAACTGTCTGCAATTTTTTTGTTATTTTTTTGGGTTGTCTATGTGACAAAATGGTTTAATTTCCATTATTAGTGTTTTTTTTTTTTTTTTTTTCATGGCTTTATGTTCAATACGGCCTGTCTGAGAACGAAAAGAGCCTTTTGTGTCTCACCCTGCTCTGGTCTCTCCTAATTCACAGTCAGGTGGACGCGCGCCGCAATGATCAGATGGATCCTGAGTTGTTACTGACTGGACGTCCTTACCACAAAGGGAGGCAACCGAACGACTTTTCTTACTATTAAGGGGCTGAACCTACTGTCTCTGATCTGATTCTGATTTAGAAATACTCTTTCTGGCCGCTGTCTGCCAAAAGGCATTGATTCTCACGAGCACCTCCAGCCCATAGATGTTTATAGAATCTTTGTATTTCAGATAGGATCGGTGGATAAGATGCGGTCCGTCATAATGATTGGGGAGGCGGAGGTGGTAGGGGGGAAGGGATTGACCGGTCTGTGAGAGATTATGGTTCGTGTCAGATATGCTTGGCCGCCCGCATAAACAAAATGCACGAGTCGAATTTGATTTACCATTGTCTGACAACAACTAACAACATGCACGATATCTCAAGAATCATTGGACCTATGCAGTCCAATTTTTAGATAATACTATTTTACTACTTCACACATTGCCATCAATCATAATTATTTGCGCCTCTACCTCAATGTCAAGGTCACAGCTGCCATATTTGATTTTGCAGACTATTGTGTAAAGTCTATCTCAGAAACCGCTGTACTGATTTGCTCTGAATTTTTAGAAAACGATGGGCACATTAGGGTAATGGTTCTTGCTTACATAAATGCATTAATGTGCGTTTGTCTAAAGCAATTTCTCACGGACTATAACATGCATAGACTTTAAACTCGACACAACTGTAGTTTACAAGAACACATACATTAATAATCATATTTTACCTTTGATAAAAGGTCAAGGTCATTATACATCAATGTTTACATAAAGATAAGTCCATTTTAGTAAACACATATGCCTCATCCGTCACCAGAACTCCCCCTCCCCCCCCCCCCCCCAACAAAAATGTCGCTTCGGGTGCAAAGGTTTGTTCTTTATTTTGTGTATGCAATGTGCTCACTGATTCTTTGGAGTCGGTTGTTTGGCTCAGGTTCAATTATGTTTTGTTACCATCAAGTTCGGAATTTAGTGTGTACATTTATTGCCAGGGGTAAGTGGCGAGGCTGTAAAGCTGAGCAGAATATTTAGATAAGAGCCAGCCGGGGGGTACTCAGTGACTGCCCCTGCCTAGTGTTGTTTTTCCCCCTTCCCAGACCTCAGCTGTGGTGGTCAGACAAAGCTGATCAAGATTCAAGAAATGTACTATCCATTAAAGGATATTTGTTTTTGCCTGCTAAGCGTAGGTCAAGGCTAAAATCATAATATCTGAATTACAAATCAAACAAACAACATGGCTAAATCTCTGACTAGACAAAAATATAAAATAGTACGATTTGACACTAACATCATAAGCACTCCCAGACACTCGCACAGACTCACAAAATTAGTTTCACTGCAGATAACTTTTGCTTGTAAGTTCTGTATTGCTGTATTAGAAGGATTTGTTTTCTCTACTAGCGGGTTATGCGACAATAAAGTGTTTAAAGTGCTCTAAGTGTTTAAAATGGTTTGCTTTTGTGCCTAAAGTGCTCTAAGTGTTGGTAATGCTTTTGTACTGTGTCTAAAGGGCTCTAACTGTTGTTAATGCTTTTGTACCGTGTCTAAATGGCTCTAAGTGTTGGTAATGGTTTTTTTTATAGTGTCTAAGGTGCTCTTAGTTTTAGTAATGGTTTTGTATAGTGTATAAAGGGCTCTAAGTGTTGGAATGGTTTTGTATAGTGTCTAAAGTGCAGTAAGTGTTGGTAATGGTTATGTATATTGTCTAAAGTGCTCTGAGAGTTCGTACTGGTTTTGTATAGTGTCTAAAGTGCTCTAAGAGTTGGTAATGGTTTTGTATTGTGTCTAAAGTGCTCTAAGTGTTTGTAATGGGTTTGTATAGTGTCTAAAGGGCTCTAAGGGTTGATAATGGATTTGTATGGTGTTGAAAGTGCTCTAAGTGTTGGTAATGGTTTTTGTATAGTGTCTAAAGTGCTCTAAGTGTTCGTGATGGTTTTGTATAGTGTCTAATGTGCTCTAAGTGTTGGTAATGGTTTTAAAGAGTGACTAAAGTGCTCTAAGTGTTGGTAATGGTTTTGGATAGTGACTAAAGAGCTCTAAGAGTTGGTAATGGTTTGTATAGTGTCTAAAGTGTTCTAAGTGTTGGTAACGGTTTTGTATAGTGTCTAAAGGGCTCTAAGTGTTGGTAATGGTTTTGTATAATGTCTAAAGTGCTCTAAGTGTTGGTACTGGGTTTGTATAGTTTCTAAAGTGCTCTAAGTGTTGGTAATGGTTTTGTATGGTGTCAAAAAGGCTCTAAGTGTTGGTAATGGTTTTGTATAGTGTCTAAATGGTTCTAAGAGTTGGTAGTGGTTTTGTATAGTGTCTAAAGCTCTCTATGTGTTGGTAATGGTTATGTATAGTGTCTAAAGTGCTCTAAGAGTTGGTAATGGTTTTGTATAATGCTTAAAGTGCTTTAAGTGCTGGTAATGGTTTCTAACGGTTTTGTATAGTGTCTAAAGTGTTGTAAGTGTTGGTAATGGTTTTGTATAGTGTCTTATGTGCTCTACGTGTTTGTAATGGGTTTGTATAGTGTCTAAAGGGCTCTAAGTGTTGATAATGGGTTTGTATAGTGTCGAAAGTGCTCTAAGTGTTGGTAATGGTTCTTGTATAGTGAATAAAGTGCTCTAAGTGTTGTTGATGTTTTTTTCTTATAGTGTCTAAAGTGCTCTAAGTGTTGGTAATGGTTTTAAATAGTGTCTAAAG
Organism: Semisulcospira habei; assembly: GCA_036245525.1. Classification (NCBI taxonomy): domain Eukaryota; kingdom Metazoa; phylum Mollusca; class Gastropoda; family Semisulcospiridae; genus Semisulcospira; species Semisulcospira habei. The sequence goes on from BTPG01000005.1 coordinate 213,781,530, forward strand.
TGCAGTACGTTTTGGTAATGATTTTGGATAGTGACTAAAGAGCTCTAAGAGTTGGTAATGGTTTGTATGGTGTCTAAAGTGGTCTAAGTGTTGGTAACGGTTTTGTATAGTGTTTAAAGGGCTCTAAGTGTTTGTAATGGTTTGTATAGTGTCTAAAGGGCTCTAAGTGTTGATAATGGGTTTGTATAGTGTCGAAAGTGCTCTAAGTGTTGGTAATGGTTTTTGTATAATGTCTAAAGTGCTCTAAGTGTTGTTGATTTTTTTTCCCTATAGTGTCTAAAGTGCACTAAGTGTTGGTAATGGTTTTAAATAGTGTCTAAAGTGATCTAAGTGTTGGTAATGGTTTTGGATAGTGACTAAAGAGCTCTAAGAGTTGGTAATGGTTTGTATAGTGTCTAAGGTGGTCTAAGTGTTGGTAATGGTTTTTGTATAGTGTCTAAAGGGCTCTAAGTGTTGGTAATGGTTTTGTATAATGTCTAAAGTGCTCTAAGTGTTGGTACTGGGTTTGAATAGTTTCTAAAGTGCTCTAAGTGTTAGTAATGGTTTTGTATAATGTCGAAAAGGCTCTAAGTGTTGGTAATGGTTTTGTATAGTGTCTAAAGGGCTCTAAGTGTTGGTAGTGGTTTTGTATAGTGTCTAAAGCTCTCTATGTGTTGGTAATGGTTATGTATAGTGTCTAAAGTGCTCTAAGAGTTGGTAATGGTTTTGTATAATGCTTAAAGTGCTTTAAGTGCTGGTAATGGTTTCTAACAGTTTTGTATAGTGTCTTAAGTGTTGTAAGTGTTGGTAATGGTTTTGTATAGTGTCTTATGTGCTCTACGTGTTTGTAATGGGTTTGTATAGTGTCTAAAGGGCTCTAAGTGTTGATAATGGGTTTGTATAGTGTCGAAAGTGCTCTAAGTGTTGGTAATGGTTTTTGTATAGTGTCTAAAGTGCTCTAAGTGTTGTTGATGTTTTCTTCTTATAGTGTCTAAAGTGCTCTAAGTGTTGGCAATGGTTTTAAATAGTGTCTAAAGTGCAGTAAGTGTTGTTAATGATTTTGGATAGTGACTAAAGAGCTCTAAGAGTTGGTAATGGTTTGTATAGTGTCTAAAGTGGTCTAAGTGTTGGTAACGGTTTTATATAGTGTTTAAAGGGCTGTAAGTGTTTGTAATGGTTTGTATAGTGTCTAAAGGGCTCTAAGTGTTGATAATGGGTTTGTATAGTGTCGAAAGTGCTCTAAGTGTTGGTAATGGTTTTTGTATAGTGTCTAAAGTGCTCTAAGTGTTGTTGATGTTTTTTTTCCTATAGTGTCTAAAGTGCACTAAGTGTTGGTAATGGTTTTAAATAGTGTCTAAAGTGATCTAAGTGTTGGTAATGGTTTTGGATAGTGACTAAAGAGCTCTAGGAGTTGGTAATGGTTTGTATAGTGTCTAAAGTGGTCTAAGTGTAGGTAATGGTTTTTGTATAGTGTCTAAAGGGCTCTAAGTGTTGGTAATGGTTTTGTATAATGTCTAAAGTGCTCTAAGTGTTGGTACTGGGTTTGTATAGTTTCTAAAGTGCTCTAAGTGTTGGTAATGGTTTTGTATAGTGTCGAAAAGGCTCTAAGTGTTGGTAATGGTTTTGTATAGTGTCTAAAGGGCTCTAAGTGTTGGTAGTGGTTTTGTATAGTGTCTAAAGCTCTCTATGTGTTGGTAATGGTTATGTATAGTGTCTAAAGTGCTCTAAGTGTTGGTACTGGGTTTGTATAGTTTCTAAAGTGCTCTAAGTGTTGGTAATGGTTTTGTATAGTGTCGAAAAGGCTCTAAGTGTTGGTAATGGTTTTGTATAGTGTCTAAAGGGCTCTAAGTGTTGGTAGTGGTTTTGTATAGTGTCTAAAGCTCTCTATGTGTTGGTAATGGTTATGTATAGTGTTTAAAGTGCTCTAAGAGTTGGTAATTGTTTTGTATAATGCTTAAAGTGCTTTAAGTGCTGTTAATGGTTTCTAACGGTTTTGTATAGTGTCTAAAGTGTTGTAAGTGTTGGTAATGCTTTTGTATAATGTCTTATGTGCTCTAAGTGTTGGTAATGGGTTTGTTTAGTGTCTAAAGTGCTTTAAGTGTTGGTAATGGTTTCCGTAATTATTAAAGTAAATATAGTGACCTAGAAAAGCAATGTTCGAAATTATGGAAGAACGCTTTACCATTTTGCAAAACGTAACAGTATTGGACGTGCACGGTTTTTTTTCAAGATGTGTTTCAGTCTTGACTAGCAAGACTTCACGTACTTTTAAGTGCAGTTTTCCTGGCCTGTCCTTCCTTATAACAGCAATCACCATTTTTGCCAGATTTGTCATTTTTCTGGCGGCTTTCCTTTTTAACGGGCGCCTCAGACTCTGCCATTTTTCCGAGGTTTCCCTTTAAAAAAGGCCGCCTAGGTCATTTTATTTTAAAATTTACTTTGTAGAGGGCACTTTGAAATTTGCCATTTCTTTTACAGGCGTCCTTTCACCAAAAGGCATGGCGTCTTTGTCACTTTCTGGATAGATAGATACATAGCTAGTAGCACTACGCTACTGTAGTAACGGCTGAATACTGTGTGACCAGCAGACAATTGACTGTTCTCAAACGGCCTCATGCCACGCATTTGTTTTAATCTTGTTGCTTTACCATTACTAGTACTGAAATATAGTCGGTGCCAAATCTGATTTTCCTTTCTCGTGTTTTATTGTAGTTAGTACTGAGTGCCAGTGACTGTGCTTGTGTAAGAGATAGTAATATGGACAGGTGACGCCCACCCATTTCGTAATCAATAGATTACCCTAATTAGCACGGTATTTAGACCAACAAACTCGACTGATTATTCCCGATGCTTTTTTTACCCAGCCATATTTAGTTCATTTCAGAAATCATTCAAAGCAACGATTTTTGATCATCTGCCAACCCGTGATTTTTAAGGCAGATCCCCCACCCCAACCTAAATTATTAATGCTGTCATTGACTTCTTTAAACGTGAATTATTATATTACATTATAAAATAAACCAAGATGAATTACTTCTTCTAAGCGATATCTGTGCTGTAGAGAACAAAGACTTAGACTCTAAAAAAAAACAGTGCCTTCTCTCTGTAGTTGTTTCTGGAAAATCAAAAGCTTTTCTCGGTAAAGAATATATGACAGAAGATATAGAATCTCTCACAGCAGACGAGCTAATCAAATTACATGCTAAATATGAAAATCACATTGCTTCACTAATGACCCGTGATTTGAGTCGATCTCTTGTCTGCCTATACACAAAAGCTGTGAGTCACTTTTTACCTTTTGATAGTGACAGTCTGTCACACAATCTCGAAAGCAACCCCATAGTTTCAATTCCAATCAGTAAAATAGCATGCCTCATGTTTTACAAGTTTGGCAATTACCTTGCACCTGTTGTAACCTTACTTGTTACTAGTAACAGGGTGGGTTTTTCTCTCTATTCTGGGGCATGTGTTTCTGTCTACCCTTTGTCCATTCACCTGTATTTGCCTTTTTTAACTCTCCCTACTGTCTGCACTGCCTGTAGCTCTTGATATTGGATGCGTGTTGCTAAATGGTCTTAGCTTTATTTGGGCCCCATGTGTTAGGTTTTTTTAACGTATCTGACTGGCTGGCGACATACATTCAATGTTCTGTTTATTTTTTTTTTTTCACAAGCAGTGCAGGCACGTCCTGAGAAAGCCTTGTTGCTGTCGGGACGTTAAGCAATGTACAATCAATCAATCAATTGTTACTAGTAGTCATATTGATTTTTCTCAAATAAATTTTAAATTAGAAGAAAATGGACGAGTCCCAGACGACTCCACAACAGAGTCCTGTCTTGAAACAGGTTCAAACGGTGACTAAGGCTAAAAGCCAAGTTAGGGTTGATGCTGGAAAAAAATTAGCCGAATGGAACAGACAAAAAAAATACAGCTTTAGTCATTAACAGTAAAGGCTCATGTAACTGACACACCGTCAGCTGGTCAGCCCCACAGGGTGGGTTTTCTTCTCTATTCTGGGGCATGTGTTTCTGTCTACCCTTGGTCTGTTCACCTGTTTTGTCCTTTTTTAAACTCTCCCTACTGTCTGCGCTGCCTGTGGCCCTTGATATTGGATGTGTGTTGCTAAATGGTCTTGGCATTATTTAGGCTCCATGTCGTAGGTTTATTTAATCTATTAGACCGGCTGGTGACATGCATTTAATATTCTGTTGTTTTTTTTTCCACAAGCAGTGCATGCACGTCCTGAAAAAAGCCTTGTTGTTGTCGGGACGTTAAACAATGTACAATCAATCAATCAATCACCGTCAGCACCGGTGTCACTACTATCAGGACCAACACCTTCACACCCACATCAAAGTGAGAGACTATCAACTGAGTCTAAACCTGAAAAAACAAAATATATCGTTGCTGGATTTGTTGTCAAATTTAGTTATGTAGCTTACAAATTATACAAAAAATACAAACCAAACACTCGAACAGTGTCCAAAAAATCAAACATTCCAAAAACAAAAGAAGACATCTCCACATTAACAGCAACGCCAACACCGGTCGACCCATTTTACATGCAGTAAATAAATTTATTATTTTAATTTTTGTGGCATAAGAAAATGGGCAATACAAAGAACATAATGAACCTTGTCTATCACTCTGCCGTAATAAGTGGACTAACAGTAGCTTATTCTATGTTGGGAAAAAGTCTTCTCAAAATGAAATCGGCAGACTTGAGTAGATTAGACTTTGAAGACAGTGCTAAGTTAGTAGCAGTTGTCACAGCATCGATTGCCACAAAAGACTTTCTCATCAAGCAAGGAATTATTCCAGAAAATGTTTATATGTAAATAAAAAATATGGCAACTATAGCTATTATGATTGGCGGGGCCGTTGTTAATGCACTTGCATTTAGTGGATCAAACTATCTCTTTTCAAAAATGGGTAGAGAGGAATCTGCAGAAAAAATGAAGCATCACAATGAGGCATCTGAAAAACTGGCACAAGCACAACAAGATTACGATTGATTGATTGTACATTGCTTAACGTCCCGACAGCAACAAAACTTTCTCAGGACGTGCCTGCACTGCTTGTTGAAAAAAACTAAACAGAACATTGAATGTATGTCGCCAGCCGGTCCAATATGTTAAATAAACCTAATACATGGGGCTTAAATAAAGTTAAGACTATTTAGCAACACACATCAAGAGCTACAGGCAGTGCAGACAGTAGGGAGAGTTTTAAAAAGGCAAATACAGGTGAATGGACCAAGGGTTGACAGAAACACATGCCGCAGAATAGAGAAGAAACCCACCCTCTGGGGCTGACCAGGGTGACCCTGGGAACTAAACAATAGTTACCCCACCCAAGTCCCCCAGTCAGACTTGGGTGGGAGAGCAACAAGAGTACGCGAAGCAAAGAATTGAGAAACTTGATTTTATCAATGAAAAACTCCGACTTGAAGGTCACGCACAGAATACATTTTCAAATGTCGATGACATGATCAAAGAATATTTTCTTGTTACTGCGAAGACATGACCATCCCACAACCAAAACTTAGTGACTACTATCAACCAAGCCCAGAACAAAGAAATGGAGAAATAATTTTTGTTCTAGTGGGAATGACATTAGTATATTTTACAGGAGTTTTTATTGCTAGAAGAAATGCCCTACGTAGGAAATAAACTATAAAAAATATATTACTCCCCTCTTGGTTACTGGAAAGGGAAAACAGCAATAGAAAAATTACATGCCGCTGTGGGTGGTGATGTCACACTCCAACAAATAAAACAGTCGCTCCAAAAACAGGCTATTTGGCAAATATATCTTCCTGCTCCAAGAAAAATAACAAGACCTCATTTTGAAAATACTACCCCAAATGACACCCATCAAATGGATCTTTTATTCCTGCCACATGATATAATAAGAAAGAAACGATACAAGTATGCATTAACTGTTGTTGACATAGCTTCATGGTACAAGGACGCTGAAGCCATAACTGACAAAAATGCTTTAACAGTGGCCACTGCCTTGGCAAAGATATTTAGTCATGGTCCTTTAAATTTTCCCAGGGTTGTGCAAGTCGATGACGGATTTGAATTTAAAGGTGCTGGTAATCAGTTATTTGCAAAGCATGGTGTGCTAGTGCGGCGGGGCATACCAGGTGTGCATAGATCACAGGCTATTTTTTGAAAACGTTAACAAGCAATTATCAGAGAGACTTTTCAGCTATCAGTATTCTAAAGAACTCATGCATGAGATTACCGTCTGTGATAAAAGCAATGAATAATGAGGGCCAGCCTAAACCTGTTGATGCTATTAAATTAAAAACAATACCGTCAGAGTCAGAAATAAAAATAAAAGCGCCAGACACAAGCTTGTTCACAAAACAGGTGAGATATTTGTATCAACCTGGCGAGGCCGAGAATGACGTCAGACGTAGGGCAACTGATCCAATACGGTCTACATCTGTCCACAATATAAAAAAAAATAGTTCCTGGCGCTAATGCATCGATTTATTATCTGCATGAGAGAGTAGAAAATGTGGGGCTTCTGTGACACCCCTCCCCCAAACAATTGATTTATTCTAATTAGCATTATAATTAAGCAAGCCCACATCAACAAAGACAGTCAATACCTTTATTACCTAGCCATTTTAGTTCCACTCCAGAAATCATTCAAGCTACGTTTTTTGATCAGCTGTCAACCCACGATTATTAAGGCAGATCCCCCATCCCACCTAAATAATTAATGCTGACATTGACTTCTTTAAACAAAATTATTATATTACATTTTAAAATGAACCAAGACGAATTACTTCTTCTAAGCGATATCTGTGCTGTAGAGAACAAAGATTTAGACTCTAAAAAACAACGCCTTCTCTCTGTTGTTGTTTCTGGAAAATCAAAAGCTTTTCTCGGTAAACAATACATGACAGAAGACATAGAATCTCTTACCGCTGACGAGCTAATCAAACTACATTCAAAATATGAAAATCACATTAGTTCACTAATGACACGTGATTTGAGTCGATCTCTTGTCTGCCTATACACAAAAGCTGTAAGTCACTTCCTACCTGTAGATACTGACAGTCTGTCACCTAATCTCGAAAGCAACCCCATAGTTTCAAGTTCAATCAGAAAATTAGCATGCCTTATGTTTTACAAGTTTGGCAATTACCTTGCACCTGTGGTAACCTTACTTGTTACTAGTAGTCATATTGATTTTTCTAAAATAAATTTTAAATTAGAAGAAAATGGACGAGACCCAGACGACTCCACAGCCGAGTCCTGTCTTGACACAAGTTCAAACGGTGACTAAGGTTAAAAGTCCAGGTCGAATAGAGGCTGGGAAAAGATTAGCTGAATATAACAGACAACAAAAAAATTACAGCTTCAAGCATTAACAGAAAAGGCTCATGTAACTGACACACCATCAACAGCACCGGTGTCACTACCATCAGAACCAACACCCTCACACCCCCAAAAAAGTGAGAGACAAACAACTGAGTCTAAACCTGAAACAACAAAATATTTAGTTGCTGGATTTGTTGTCGGATTTGGTTACGTAGGTTACCAATTATACAAAAAATACAAACCACAGACTCAAACAGTGTCCAAAAAATCAAGCACTCCAAAAATAAAAGAAGTCTCCACATTACCAGCAACACCCAAAGCTGTGGACCCATTTTACATGCACTAAATAAATTTATTATTTTAATTTTTGTGGTATAAGAAAATGAGCGACACAAAGAACATAATGAACCTTGTCTATCACTCTGCAGTAATAAGCGGGCTAACAGTTGCTTATTCTATGCTGGGGAAAAGTCTTATCAAAATGAAATCGGCAGACTTGAGTAGATTAGACTTCGAAGACAGTGCTAAGCTAGTAGCAGTTGTCACAGCATCGATTGCCACAAAAGACTCTCTCATCAAGCAAGGAATTATTCCAGAAAATGTTTCTATGTAAATAAAAACTATGGCAACAATAGCTATTATGATTGGTGGGGCAGTTGTTAATGCATTGGCATTTAGTGGATCAAACTATCTCTTTTCAAAAATACCCCACCCGGGTCTGCCCTGGGGGACTTGGGTGGGGTTAGGTACTTTTTAGTTCCCGGGGTCACCCTGGTCAGCCCACAGGGTGAGTTTTTCTCTCTATTCTGGGGCATGTGTTTCTGTCTACCCGAGGTCCATTCACCTGTATTTGCCTTTTTAAAACTCTCCCTACTGTCTGCGCTGCCTGTAGCTCTTGATATTGGATGTGTGTTGCTAAATGGTCTTAGCTTTATTTAGGCCCCATGTGTTGGGTTTATTTAATGTATTTGACCGGCTGGCGACATACATTCAATGTTCTGTTTAGTTGTTTTTTTCACAAGCAGTGCAGGCACGTCCTGAGAAAGCCTTGTTGCTGTCGGGACGTTAAGCAATGTACAATCAATCAATCAATCTTTTCAAAAATGGGTAGAGAGAAATCAGCAGAAGAAATGAAGTGTCACAATGAGGCGTCTGAAAAACTTGCACAAGCTCAACAAGATTATGAGAAGCAAAGAAATGAGAAACTTGATTTTATCAATGAAAAACTCAGGCTTGAGGGTCATGCGTTCGGCATCCTGTCTCGAAAGACAATGGGAGTATGCGCTTGCTGGGTCAGTCACTGGAGTGACCTCTCCAGTGCGCAAGCCTGGGCGAAGTGTATGGAGATCCTGGGATGCCCAGTCGTCAAGATCCCCCTCTCGGCCTCGCTGATGTATCCAAAGGAATGCAAAGCAGTACGTTTTTGGCACCAGTTTGGCTGCAGGAGCTGCCAGAACAGTGCGTGAATACAGGCAGCTGTCTGCCTTCGGGGCTCCACTCCTGATTTGAAGGGTTTACTCCCCCACATTTGGCCGTTGGATCCAACCTGATCTCCTCCGTCCTCTAGCCATTGGCTGTCAGAAACAGCTCATCTGCCTAGTGGTGCAATGTGAACACCACCCCCTCACGTGGTTTAGCCCACCAGCTGAGGTGGTTTGCCAGGGTGTGGCGCTTGGAGCCAGCACATGAGAGATTAAGGAGATGGATGAGGACCAGTGATGCCCGTCCGTCCTATGTAGGACGCAGCTGCCGAACAGCAAAGGTACTACCTCTATCCAGAGCCCCCTACACCCCATGGTCACCCTACACTACAGGGTCATGCACAGCATACATTTTCAAATGTCGATGACGCGATCAGGGAATACTTTCTTGTTACTGGCGAAGAGATGACCATCCCACAACCAAAACTTAGTGACTACTATCAACCAAGCCCAGAACAAAGAAATGGAGAAATATTATTTGTTCTAGTAGGAATGACATTTGTTTATTTTACAGGAGTTTTTATTGCTAGAAAAAATGATCGACGTCAGAGCTAAACTATCAAAAATATATTACTCCCCAATTGGTTACTGGAAAGGGAATACTGCAATAGAAAAAATACATGCCGCTGTTGGTGGAGATATTACACTCGACTAAATAAAACAGTGGCTCAAAAAACAGGCTATTTGGCACTCACAAACCAGATAGGTGAGGCTAGCACTGGCAGAATTGTGAGTACTCAAACCAAGGGGAATCACAGCGCTGGTGGGACAACAGTTAGATCCCCTGCCCCCGCCTATCAGGCACCCAATCGCCAGCCCACAGAGAAATACGCAGGTATAGAATAAGACAATCATTTCCATCATCAAAAGAATGGATCAGGTCTCTTATATAACCCATGTCTTTCTCCGGAACTTAGGAAGTAGGCAGGAGAAACATACATACACAAACATGAAGGTGCGCTACTATATGTGGTTGGGTAAATACCCTGATTTCCCACAGTAGATGCACAGAACATTACACAACAATGTAACGATACAAATTTTGCCTCGAGTTATACATGATACTCACAAACCAGATAGGTGAGGCTAGCGCTGGCAGAATTCCGGAGAAAGACATGGGTTATATAAGAGACCTGATCCATTCTTTTGAGGATGGAAATGATTGTCTTATTCTATACCTGCGTATTTCTCTGTGGGCTGGCAATTGGGTGCCTGATAGGCGGGGGCAAGGGATCTAACTGTTGTATGTCCAGCACTGTGATTCCCCTTGGTTTGAGTACTGACAATTCTGCCAGCGCTAGCCTCACCTATCTGGTTTGTGAGTATCATGTATAACTCGAGGCAAAATTTGTATCGTTACATTGTTGTGTAATGTTCTGTGCATCTACTGTGGGAATTCAGGGTATTTACCTGACCACTATATTATAGTAGCGCACCTTCATGTTTGTGTATGTATGTTTCTCCTGCCTACTTCCTAAGTTCCGGAGAAAGACATGGGTTATATAAGAGACCTGATCCATTCTTTTGAGGATGGAAATGATTGTCTTATTCTATACCTGCGTATTTCTCTGTGGGCTGGCGATTGGGTGCCTGATAGGCGGGGGCAGGGGATCTAACTGTTGTCTGTCCAGCGCTGTGATTCCCCTTAGGCTATTTGGCAAATATATCTTCCTGCTCCAAGAAAAATAACAAGTCCTCATTTTGTAAATACTATCCCTAATGACACCCATCAAATGGATCTCCTGTTCCTACCACACGATACAATAAAATAGAAACGATACAAGTATGCATTAACTGTTGTCGACATAGCTTCAAGGTATAAGGACGCCGAACCCATAACTGACAAGAATGCTACCATGGTAGCCACTGCTTTAACAAAAATATATTGTCGAGGCCATTTAAAATTTCCCAGGCTTGTGCAAGTCGATGATGGATCTGAATTTAAAGGCGCTGTTAATCAGTTATTTGCAAAGCATGGCGTACTAGTGCGGCGAGGCATACCGGGCGTGCACAGATCACAGCCTATTGTTGAGAACTTTAACAAGCAATTATCAGAGAGACTTTTCAGCTATCAGTATTCTAAGGAACTCATGCATGACGCACGTAACACTGAATGGGTTAAGAGATTACCGTCTGTGATAAAAGCAATGAATAATTAACGTCACACTACACCTGTTGATGCTATTAAATTAAAAACAATGCCATCAGGGTCAGAAATAAAAACAAAAGCACCTGACACAAGCTTGTTTACAAAACGGGTAAGATATTTGTATCAACCCGGTGAAGCCGAGAATGACGTCAGGCGCAGGGCAACTGATCCAATTTGGTCTACGTCTGTTCACAATATAAAAAAAAAATAGTTTTTTTTGCTAATGCATCGATTTATTATCTGTATGAGCCTGCGCCTCAGAGGGCATTTGTCAGAGAAGAATTACAAATTATTCCCCCAGACACTGTTACGCATTTTTAATCATTTCATCAACTAACTCATCGATTAGTTCATCAGCTATTTCTTCAGATAACTTAAGCGCATAATGCCCAGGCACATAAGCCTTTTCCTTAGTGTGAAACACTCGTTTTGTGTCCCCTACTGCAAGTGACTTCTTATGTGTTTGGATCATTTCAATATTGTGTCTATTTGACCTCAGTGTCTTGTTTCGATAATCAGGCATCAGTTCTCCATCTAATACTTGCTTGTAGTGTTCATGACGGATATCTTTATTTTTTATTGCTGTTTTTTTGATACCTTTGGCTTTTGACTGACTGCCTTTTTGGTGTAAAATAGAATACATTTTTGACCTCAGTCCAACGTACTCAACAACAGGCACACCATTCAGTTTGTCTTTAAACTTACCAGGCACTTTCTTGTTTTGTGTGCTAAACAGCGGGTGGTCTTTAGGATAGTGAGACGTGTCATACATATGCAACTCTGTTTTCATGTCTTCATAAAAGTCTTCAGTAGGCACGTCTATGATCATAGAGTCAGTGTCAGTGTATAACAGACGGCACTCAGGATACTTTGGTTTAAAGTAATCATAGTAAAATTCAAGCATCAGCAATTTTGATAACTCCAGTATTGCCATACCAATAAATACTGGCTTGTCCAGTTTGACAATTTTTTTTTGAGTTAAACTGCATACAATGATGAATGAAACTCTTTGAACCCTGTGTACTGCGTCTTGCCTGTAAGTTTAATTGCACCCAATTCAGTCATTACTAATCTCACATCTTTGCGGTGATGAGGATTTTCCATCGTCTTACCAAAACAGGCATTGTTCATAAGCTTAACTCATTCTACCCCAGACACCCCACAGCAAGATAAGGATCGACCATGATAGTTCAAGGGTGATGCCAGAATAGCTTGGCGCCTGTGGGCGCCAAGTTATTCTGGCACCACCCTTGAACTATCATGGTCGATCTGTGTCCTGCACTGCAATGAAGTCTTCAGAGGACGACGTCAAAATTTTGGGATTTCGGTGTTGGGGTAGAATGAGTTAAAGAAGTCTTTGTCAAATTGAGTGTTGCCATCTCTTGCACGCAATGTTGTTGTTACGTGGTGGAGTTGTAGTCGAAGTATGATAAACACACCAGACACACACACACGTAGAGTTCTTTAAAGTAAACCTCGTTCAGCTGCAATCCGTCACACGTGGCTTAAGGATGTAGACAATACTAGAGTATAGAGTAACAGTTCCAACAATATTTAATTCAGCGATGCGATATCCACACAATAATGCACTTTCAAATGCACAAACTACTGAATACAAAGTCTCTTCTGCTATGTCCTCACTGCGACACAAAGTTTCTCATACACAGCGTCTATCGCAATAAACTGCGTGTCTCTACAACTGACAAAGCAAGACAATGTACTCACGGGCTTTCCCAGCGCCCTCCTTATATATATATTACGAAAATCTAGAATCTTCTATGGAAATCATGCAACTCAACCAATCAGAACGAAACACGCAGCCGAAGCTTATTAACATAAACTTTCCAGAAACAATATAACAAGCTACAAAAAGTCGGCTGCTCACTTCAGCTCTAAATTCTAACGTATAATTAAGTCACATAAAAGTATGGTATCCCTATCACCTGGTAGCTCTATAAAGTACGAGAACATTCCCAAATTAAAACAAAGGGCTGCTCAATACACGCGCACAGGAAAACAAAAAGTAGCGAAAATGTTGCGATGTCAACCGATGTGACACTTACGAGGCCACTAGACAGTGCGACCCTTCTAGCACGCTCCGAACTAAACACAACAAAACGAAATCAGCTCTACCCACGAACAAAATAAAAACTTACTAAAAAGGTACGAAATCGTAACCGTGATAGCTCAAATAAACATCGGATCGTTACCTACAAATAACACATGTACGCTCTCACAGGATAACACAACCACAATCGTAACATTACCCTCCCTCTTAAGATGAAATTTCACAAAACTTTCTTCTCAAATTTCAAAAATTCGGTTGTGGCTGTGTAAACCTACGCAAAACCCTAAACAAAAATACCTTCACATCACAAATCAAATTAAAATAAACGTCTCACAGTTCCTGTAAACAGTCCTGAGCATTGAAATGTTTCATACAAATGTTCTGGACACAGAAATGTTCATTCAAACTGCTCTGCTCAGGTAATCTGCTCCGAAGTTCTGCGAACCCTTGATAGACTGTAGTTTAATGTCAAAATTCTGCAAGAACATCGCCCATCTCATAATACGAGAATTTGTAAACTCTGCAGAGTTTAGATAGTTCAAGGGCTGATGGTCAGTTTGGAGAACAAATGGCACTCCCAGAAGGTACAGTTCGAATCGCCTTACTCCCCAGATGATGGCTAGACACTCCTTCTCGATGGTCGAGTAGTTTCTTTCAGCTCTGGTCAACCTTTTGCTGTCGTAGCTCACTGGGTGGAGTTTTCCGTTATCTTCTTGCATCAAGACTGCACCTACTCCTTCGTTGGAGGCGTCTGTTCTCAGGAAGAACGTTTTCAACGGGTCAGGAAGGTGTAGAACAGGCTTCTTGGTTAGGATGTCTCGAACCGCCTGGAATGCTCGCTCTTGGGCATCTTCCCACTTCACTATGTTAGGTTGTCCTTTCCTCAGCAAATCAGTCAGGGGTGCTGTAACTGCCGCAAAGTTTGGTATGAACTCCCGGTAGTAGTTCGCCAAGCCCATAAATGAGCGGACTTGCGTCTTGGTCGTAGGTCGCGGGGCATCCATGATCTTCTGCACGTTGGCGTCGTGTAGCCCCTTTAAACCTTCGCTCAATTTATGTCCAATGAAGTCTATGTTGTCAGCCCCAAAAATACACTTGCTTGGACGGATGGTGAAATTCGCATCTGACAGTCTTTGGAACAGTTCTCAGAGGGCTTTGAGGTGGTCCCCCCAATTTTGGTATGGATCAAAATGTCGTCCCAGTAAAAGATCACATTTTGCATATCTTCTAGGATCCTTTTCAGTCCTCTCTTCAATGTGGCACCACTGTTCACCATACCAAAAGGCATTTTCAGGAACTCCCAATGACCGTCGGGTGTGACGAACGCTGTCTTGGGGATACCTTTTTCTGCAACCTTGATTTGCCAATACCCTTTGCTTAGGTCAATTTTGGAGAAAAATCGGTCTCCACTGACCTTCTGGAATAATTCTTCCGCTGTGGGCATAGGCTCTAGATCAAAGATTGTTAGTTTATTGAGTCTGCGATAGTCCACACACACTCGGTTGGATCCATCTGGTTTCTTCACGATGACAACTGGGGACGCATATGGTGACTTGGACTCTCTGATGACATTCAGACTCAGCCTTTCCTTGATATCCTTTTTCAATTCTTCCCTCGTGTTATAATGAAGACGATAAGGTTTGCTGCGAACTGGCTCGTTTGACGTCAGGTTTACCTCGTGCAGGATGGTGTCTGTTGTACATGGGTCAGGTGTAAACCGATGCTCGAACTCTTGGGTCAGGACGCACAGTTCTTCACGTTGAGTCTGGGTCAGATTCTGACCGAACTGGATATCTTCTACATCCTCTTTGTGTCGGAGTTCATTAAGGTCAAACAGGTTCTCATCGTCTAGTCTTTCGTCATCAGCAAGACACACCGATTCCGCCAATTTTGGTTTGTCTTGACCTCTCTGTAGCTCCACCAGCCTGTCTTTATTCACCACTGCTGCTTTCGTGTTGTCCGCCACTTTTAGAGGGATGGTCTGGTGACTCTTCTCTGCTTGACTTCTCGTGGTAACAGAACATATTTCAGGTCTCCACTCTGGATCTGGATCGTCTGCGTTTCTGGCACCATCAATGTTTCCGATGATGAGGTTGTAAACTGGCGTCTTCACGCACAACGCCTTCATCTCTCCTGTCATGTATGGGGTATCGACACTGACTTTGGCAAGGGGGATAATCCTTACAGTTCCGTCAGCCAAAATGAGGTTGGTCCACTCCTGTAGCTTCTGGTCTTCAGCTACTAGGTCCTCTCTCACGATGATGCAGCTACAACTAGTGTCTCTCAACACTCTCACTGGTGTGTTTCCGACGAGTCCTGACACCACCGGCATGTTCGGCACTTCATTCTCAGGCAGCGCGATGTTTGAGACTGGTAAAAATGCAGCTAAATCTCCTACTGGGATGCGTCCATTCTTTCTAAAAGATTCGATCAGCTCTGGTGTCACTCGTGTTTCTCTAGATTCAAAGTCATTGGATGACGTCACATCATTGGCTAATACAGCGGCAGCTCTGTGTTGAGACGTGGTACTGCTTCTGCCTGCTATCCCACGATTTTGGTTGGATCTTCTGATGTTGTCGCCTCGGGGAACATCTTTAGAAGGACACCGAATTGCCTTGTGACTTTTCTTTCCACAGAGAAAACATGTCAGGTTCTCCACCGGCTTGTATCTCGGGGTGTCTCTGACATTATGAATTTCCTCTGCTGGTGTAGACACTTGCTGTGGCTTACTGGACTCGAACTTCATGTTGTGAGAATCAAGGTATCTTTGAGCGAAGTCGGCTAGGGCCTTTAGTGGCTGGTCTTTTTGCTTTCTGAGGTGGGCGGCCAGGTCCTTAGAACATGCGCTGAAAACTTGTTCTTTAATGATGAGGTCGCACAGGTCTTGGTACTCTCTGTTTAGGCCAGCCAGCTCTATCCAGGTAGCTTCTAATTCTCTCAATGAATAGGCCGGGTGTTTCTCCTTCTTCAGGCTTGCAGTTCCGAAATCGTCGCCTGTAACCTTCTTCAGTGAAGTCGTACTGTCTCAACAGGGCGGCTTTCAACTGAGTATAATCTTCGGCTTCTTCTCTTGGCAAACAGGTGTAAAATTCAAGCGCTTTGCCAGTTAGAAGTGCGCTCAGTTTAATAGGCCATGTCTCTTGTTTCCAATTGTTGCTATTTGCGAAGCGCTCGAATCGCTCCAGATAAGCGTCCATCTTTTCTGAATTTTCAATGAAAGGTGGAAGTTATGGCTCACGGGCTGTTTGTTCTCTGCTCGCTAATGCTGTTGCTTCATTAGTTCTCTGGCTCTGTGCCTCAATCTCCATCTGCTTTAGATGAATTTCGTGTTGACGCTGCCTCTCTGCCTCTTTTCGCTCCTCTTCTTGTTGTTTCTCTGCCTCTCTTCGCTTTTTCTCTGCTTCTCTTCGCTGTTTCTCTGCTTCTTCTCCTTGGATTTCGAGTCTCCTGATTTCACGTTCTTTGGCTCTTTCTTCTCTTTCCAGTCTCTTCTTTTCTTCTTTCTCTCGTTTCTTTTCTTCTTTCTCTTCTCTCTCCAGTCTCTCCTTTTTTTCTTTATCTCGTTTCTTTTCTTCTTTCTCTTCTCTCTCTAGTCTCTCCTTTTCTTCTCTCTCTCGTCTCTTTTGTTCTTTCTCCTCTCTCCCCTTTACAAACTCGAGGAGTTGAGCTCCTTCGAGTCCACATTCCTTTCCAATTTTCAGGAATGTCTCCAATTCCGATGTCGCCATCTCTGCTTTTCACTGCTGGCTGTTTTCTCCTGCTACCCTTTCCACTGAACCAACTGAAGAGATCTCGTCGGGGTCGCCAAAATGTTACGTGGTGTAGTTGTAGTCGAAGTATGATAAACACACCAGACACACACACGTAGAGTTCTTTAAAGTAAACCTCGTTCAGCTGCAATCCGTCACATGTGGCTTAAGGATGTAGACAATACTGGAGTAACAGTTCCAACAATATTTAATTCAGCGATGCGATATCCACACAATAATGCACTTTCAAATGCACAAACTACTGAATACAAAGTCTCTTCTGATATGTCCTTACTGCGACACAAAGTTTCTCATACACAGCGTCTATCGCAATAAACTGCGTGTCTCTACAACTGACAAAGCAAGACAATGTACTCACGGGCTTTCCCAGCGCCCTTCTTATATATATTACGAAAATCTAGAATCTTCTATGGAAATCATGCAACTCAACCAATCAGAACGAAACATGCAGCCGAAGCTTATTAACATAAACTTTCCTGAAACAATATAACAGGCTACAAAAATTCGGCTGCTCACTTCATCTCTAAAATCTAACGTATAATTAAGTCACATAAAAGTATGGTATCCCTATCACCTGGTAGCTCTATAAAGTACGAGAACATTCCCAAAACAAAACAAAGGGCTGCTCAATACATGCGCAAAGGAAAACAAAAAGTAGCGAAAATGTTGTGATGTCAACCGACGTGACACTTACGAGGCCACTAGACAGTGCGACCCTTCTAGCACGCTCCGAACTAAACACAACAAAACGAAATCGGCTCTACTCACAAACAAAAGAAAAACTTACTAAAAAGGCATGAAATCGTAACCGTGATAGCTCAAATAAACATCGGATCATTACCTACGAATAACACATGTACGCTCTCACAGGATAACACAACCACAATTGTAAAAGCTGTGTTCTTCATTATGTAATCTTTCATAAAAGCACTTTGGTCAAATTGAATACACCTGTGAACTTTCTTTAATACTAACCCATGCCTGATGTAAAACTGCAACAAGCGATAGTGGCAAACGTAATTGAATTTGTTATTCATATTTGGCACAAGTTTGGTGTCTTCTTTTTTACCCGTCATTCTCATTTTCTCAACAGCTAAGGGACAATCATTGTGGTAATCGTGTAGATGGTGTGGGTACTCCATGTCTACTTCAAAGATCCAACCCTTTGCATCATTCTGGTCATGACTCATAATATTGTTTGTTAACTGTGTTATGTCATACTGTGACAAATCATACAGACAAAAGTTTTTCAAGGGCAATAACTCACACATTGCGAATCCGTAAAGGTTATTAGCGTCAAGGTACGTAATGAATGACCTTGACCTCGAGGGGTCAAAGTCATCAAGATATTTATTGTTGGCTCTGGCATAATTGTTTGCTGCAATACTAATGCCTCCCCTCAATCCACGTTCCACCATTTCACCCATCGTACGATCAGACAACAGGTCTATAAATATCTTACTAGATTTCAAAAATGCATCCCATGTCATGCCAGGACTAGTTATGTAGCAAGCTGGGTCAAGACTGTAGTGTAACAAACCCTTTTCACGATAACTTTCAAATATGTCTGCTAGTAAGCAAACATCAGCTTTCAAGTACTGGTCATGGTAGTCACCAATCGTTTCACACCCTAGTTTTTCCCATGCATCGAGGGCATGCTTGTAATCAGTCAGAAATACCTTTGCCAGTTAGTGTAGAATAAAATTTCTCTTTTGGTGGCAGTCCCCTTTCCTCAAACACAACCCAGTTACTGATGTACTCGTACGGATACACTCCTTTCTTAATCAAGTCTGGCTCAAATATTTATTTGTTATTGGATACTCAGTCAGTCCTTCTGCAAGACTAGCAAGCCCTAAAGACAAATGTTGCATGGAGTCATAAAATGCTAATTTGTTGTCCAGCCTAAAATTCAAGTATTTTTTAGTTGTCTGGGCAATACAACTAATTTTTTTGTAAGACTCATCCACAGCCTGCATGATAATTTGTGAATCATACCCCTTTAGATTGTGGAAAAAGATAGGCAGTTTGTATGCCTTGGGATCTATTTTTAATTTCAAGTTACAATCACCATGGGCAGCACCTCTGTAATGCCCAGTTATGTGGTCATGGTCACGAACTTTATCACAACCTCCTAAAGGTTGTTCACAAATCCAACATATCACTGCTGTATCAAAATTATGTTTGTCTTTTTCTGTCATCAACAAAGGCATCTGACAGTTTTCTAAATACTGTACTACCTGACTATACAGTTGTCTCATTTCTGTTAAAAACTCAGCTGCTGCATTTTCACCTCTGTAGATAACAGGTTCTGTATGCTGGCCGTCAGACCTAACAAGAATATATCCAAAAAAACACACCACTTGATCACTCAATTTTACGGTCTTTGGTAATGATTCTGAAACAGGACCCTCATATGGAACAACTAGTGATTCAAAACCAGCATACACTACAAATGGCAGCTTTTGCTGATTTCCATGGTTTTTAAAATAAACCTTGCTACCAGGATCTGGATACCTTAGTATTGTTTGAATGTCATCAGCCGACCTGCAATGTTTAACATGTTTGTGTGCTACTTCAATAGAGGAAAACCTCTGTAAACACTTTTTACAAAATTCCTGTTTACACTTGTGTTTTGTTGTATGCCCATGAATTAGACGTGACATACTCCTAATAATTGTGTAGTGAAAGGTATCACCGGAACTTATTAATAAAAGGTCAACATGCTTATCTTCTGGCTGACCGTAGGTGGGGGCAAGTGGTGATACTCTAATTGGTTCTAATTTGTTCTCAGACTCACTATCCCATACATACACATTTACAGATATACCAGGATTTAGTTTTTCAAACAAATCTATGTCATCTACCTTAACAGGAAAATCTATGCCACTGAAGTTGAGTTCATTTTCAAATTTGGTATAGTTAGATACACGTTCAGGTCTTGTTTTTACAAAGTGTAGTTTGGGAAGAACACACCACATGAAACAGAAATTATCATTGTTCTGAATATTGACTACAGCCTTTTTGTTTACAACCTCAATTGGCAGTGGCAGCCATGATTTACCCAATATAGGATGATATCTTGACTGCTTCAGTTGTAGTTCATGTACACGGCCTTCATGCCAACCAGATCCCTGCATTTTTGCTCTGTCAATTGCTTCTAAAATGTCAGGCAACAGACTTTCTCTAAACACTTTTTTTAGTTCCCTTCTTGAATTAACTGTGTGTTGTCTTGTTGAGATATATGATACAATCACTTCACCATCTACCCTGGTAAATTCTATTATTGCAACAATCTGAATCTTTACACTACCAGAAAGAAGATTATCTTGTATAACAGAAAAAGATCTTTCTATGGATTTGTAGAGAGGAGCCCTCTGCTAACGCTATCACTAGTTACTACCAGCGAGTCAGAGTTCAGTGGTTTAGTGCACGCTTGGCGCACTGTGAGCGAGAATTTTGCTGACTTAGCTAGTTAGTGTGTAGCGGACTACACGCGCAAAGCTGTGACGTAGTTTCCGGTCCCAGAGGCTGGGAGCCTATATAAAGCGGCCGATTCTCAGACTCGTTGGTGGTTGTGCATAATGATCACCCTCCCCTTCCCCCTGTGAGCGGTTGTGAATAATAATCTCTCACACTCCAGTCCCTTTCCCCCTGTGAGCGGTTGTGAATAATGATCTCTCACACTCCAGTCCCTTTCCCCCTGTGTGGGGTTAGGTATTTTTTAGTTCCCAGGGTCACCCTGGTCAGCCCCACAGGGTGGGTTTTTCTCTCTATTCTGGGGCATGTGTTTCTGTCTACCCTTTGTCCATTCACCTGTATTTGCCTTTTTAAAACTCTCCCTACTGTCTGCACTGCCTGTAGCTCTTGATATTGGATGTGTGTTGCTAAATGGTCTTAGCTTTATTTATGCCCCATGTTGTAGGTTTATTTAATGTATTTGACCGGCTGGCGACATACATTCAATTTTCTGTTTAGTTTTTTTTTCACAAGCAGTGCAGGCACGTCCTGAGAAAGCCTTGTTGCTGTCGGGACGTTAAGCAATGTACAATCAATCAATTAAACCCTTTCCCCCTGTGAGCGGTTGTGAATAATGATCTCTCACATTCCAGTCCCTTTCCCCCTGTGAGCGGTTGTGAATAATGATCTCTCACACTCCAGTCCCCTTCCCCCTGTGAGCGGTTGTGAATAATGATCTCTCACATTCCAGTCCCTCTCCCCCGTGAGCGGTTGTGAATAATGATCTCTCACACTTCCCGGCCCAACCCCACGAGGCGGTTGTGAATAATGATCACCTCGAGCCACCCCGACCCTACCCCACGAGGAGGTTGTGAATAATGATCACCTCGAGCCACCCCGACCCTACCCCACGAGACGGTTGTGAATAATGATCATCTCGAACCATCCCGGCCCTATCCTATAGGGACAGTAGTGTTTCGGTTTAGTTCACCCAAATAGGGTTTAGGATGCGTTAGGATAGCGCGTAGGTTTTATTGGTAAGTGCGGCGTATAGGTGTTAGGCCTAGGAGTTAGGTTCGCTAGGAATCGTAGTCATAGGAGATAGGTCTGCTAGGTGTCGTAATCGAAGGTATAGGTGTTATGCCTATGTGTGTTTAAGGTTATTAGCACTTGCACTGGTTTGACTAATTTTGATTATGTTGTTTGCTTTATTACTAATGCTTTTCTGGTATAAATAAATCTTGCAATCTTACTTCTATCTTATGGTGCTCAGGTAGAGTGAGAGCGAGACTGAGACTGTGCATGTGTACATGCGAGAAGTTTGTGTGTGTGTACGTCCGTGCATGTATGACAGTGTGACTGATCGTGCGAGCGCACGTTAGCAGCTCAGTAGGAACGATAACAGCAAACACCAAGTCCAGTCAAAATAGGGTTTTTCTGGATACTGTGGTCAGTCCATTGTGCAGGCAACTTTGACTATTGAACACAACGCGAGGCAAGAGTAAACACCGACGGATTTTGTGCGCATGCGGGACTAGAGTAGACTTATAGTCTACTCTCCACAGCAATCTCCAGTCCTTCCCTAGACCACAAAAGAAATTTGGACTTAAACTCTGTAGGCACTTGAGTACTGTATCAGATGGGCAGTTTTTGTCTATCTGATAAACTATTTAAGTCGCCTACACCCAGTCACTGAGTCCGGTTACAGATTCATAGACACTGTAAGTGTTGGATATAGGCAAGTCTGTTGTGTGAAACACGTTTCTTAAGCTTTGGGCATTGTCCGTCATTTTTATTTGTCCGTCAAAATAATAAATAGAAAAATTACACAATATGTAATAACACTTTATTGACTACTCACAAACCAGATAGGTGAGGCTAGCCCTGGCAGAATTGGCAGATTGGGTGCCTGATAGGCGGGGGCAGGGGATCTAACTGTTGTCTGTCCAGCGCTGTGATTCCCCTTGGTTTGAGTACTGACAGAGGATGGAAATGATTGTCTTATTCTATACCTGTGTATTTCTCTGTGGGCTGGCGATTGGGTGCCTGATAGGCGGGGGCAGGGGATCTAACTGTTGTCTGTCCAGCGCTGTGATTCCCCTTGGTTTGAGTACTTTATTGACTGTAACACCTATAATAAACAGATTCAGTTCGCATAGTTGTCTAAATATTTGTTCACACACTGTCTCAAACCACTGATCATTAACTTCAAAGGTATGTGTCTTAAAAAATCAACAGGCATGTACTCTACAAATGGTAACTCTTAAAATATTTCTAAAGTCATATTATGTGACACATATATAATTGATGGCGATGATATTGGCATTATGTCTGGTTTAAAATCTGTTCTTAACTGATCAAAGTGTTGGATATATCTGAAGCACTCTGTAACGTCAATCATTTTGCCAGTCATTTTTATTTGACCGACAAAATAATAATTTAAAAATATTACTGCTTGTGCTGTAGGTGTAATACCACTTTATTGACTGTAACTTCTTCAATATAATCATGTAGTTTACATAGTTGTCTGAATATGTGTTCACACAGTGCCTCAAACCAGTCGCAGTTATCATCATTAACTCTAAAGGTATGTGTCCTAAGATCAACAGTCTCGTACTCATAACATGGAAAACATTCAGAATACCCCCAAAGTCACATTATATACCATGCTTATCAGTGTTGGTGTTTAGAGTTTTATATCAAATGGCTTTTTAACATGCGTTTTAAAGTCAAAAATGCACTTAACATCTTTGAAGCAGTCTGTGATGTCAATGGTTTGTCTGTCTGTCATTTTTTAAAGACAAACCATAAGGCTAAATTAATTCACTAATCCATACCCTGTCGGCTGATCTGTCTTTAAAATAAGCTTTAGATGTTTAGTTGATTTCAGATTGTTTTTTACACAGTCTCGTTCATGTTTATTGGGTATAACATCGTTCTCTCTGAGACAGTCTTCAAAGCTGTCACGATCCTTACAGTAAAACAAACAAATGAACTTTAGTTGTTCACGAAAATCTTTCAGTACAGCATTATATTTTTGAGTGAGAACCCAGACACTGATATTTGCATGTCTGCGACTGAAGTTCTGCCAGTGTGTTTCTCTTCTTAACAATATCTTTCTCTGCAGAGCAATCATCAACAATAAACAAAGTTGTCTGCCCTTCAAATTGCTTGTAAAAATACTGCAGGTAGTCGTTCAGTTTTTTCTCAGGGTCGACTAAATAAATGTTATGATCAGTCCAAATGAATAAACGGTTGTGATAAGCTTTGTTGTGTTTGATCGTTGGACAAATATCACAATGTTTTCAAAATCACAGATGTATCTTGTTTGTAAGAGGTTAAGAACAAATTCAGTTTTTCCACAGCCTGTGGTGCCACAAAACAAGCCACAGTGTGGGTCAAGTGTCATCAAGTTCATTTTAAAACACAATATTTAATATATGTGTCCACTTAGTCTGCTTTCTGCAATATTGAGTTGGGCGTCATAAATCAGATACAAATATATATTGATTGCTTTGGCTTTTTCAGTCTTTTTCTGTATCTGAATTGTAATCCCGTCACTGCCGTTTTCAATAGTACGGCCCGACCCATGAAGGTAATCATCGTCGATAGAACGCAGATCTAGCCACAGTGCATACTTGTTTGTCAGGTATTCACCGATTCTTACATCATACAGATGCAGATCCTTGCATGCTATGTTTGCTGGTTTATCTCTGAGCCTTCCACCAGCAAAATACTTTGTGATCTCATCATAGTGTTGATAAGGTAACATGCCTGAAGCAAAGACTTGATTAGGACGGCCTTCAATAGTACAAGACAAATGAGTAATCTTTGGATTATAGAATTTTTCTGAATCCCGTCCATATGGACTTCCCGGTTCAACAAACAACATAAGAATGCCTTTCAGTGACCTAGCAGGTGTGTTCAAGTTGATGTTCCACATTGGATCGCTTTTGTCTTTATTAATCAAACTGTGTCTTATCACACGGTCATAATAAATTGGAAGTCTTGACTGGTACTGATTTTGAATGAGAGTAGCTAGAGGAGCATGTGTTGCAATTTCATATTCCAAAGAAATGTTAGAGATCTTGTATGTTGCGTCTGTGTCAGTTGGTTTAATAACTTTGAAGTAGTCATTAAACATTAGTTCAAAACTCAGACGGTCATTTTTTTTTTTTAAACTTTTTTATTTGCATAACACCCATACACATACACATAACACAACCGAAG
The DNA here is from genome assembly GCA_036245525.1 of Semisulcospira habei. Classification (NCBI taxonomy): domain Eukaryota; kingdom Metazoa; phylum Mollusca; class Gastropoda; family Semisulcospiridae; genus Semisulcospira; species Semisulcospira habei. The sequence goes on from BTPG01000005.1 coordinate 213,806,006, forward strand.
TTACAAATTGCAAAGATACAGATCCAATACAATGTACTACACATAGCTTTCAACCCTAACAAGAAACACATACTGTTTATGTTTACTTATAATCTACAATATACGGAGAGAGAGAGAGAGAGAGAGAGAGAGAGAGAGAGAGAGAGAGAGAGAGAGAGAGAGAGAGAGAGAGAGAGAGAGAGAGAGAGAATCAATGAATCAATGAATCAATGAATCAATGAAACTTTATTTTACAACGGTTTAGGCATTGACATCGTCATCGACACAGCCATTTTACAAACCTGCCGTTGCTAACAACTACAAGACTAACTACAAATATACATACATATAAGTAAACATAATACTTACAAAGAGATGACAACACTATTCACATAGACAGACATACTCATAGACTCAGAGAGAGAGAGAGAGAGAGAGAGAGAGAGAGAGAGAGAGAGAGAGAGAGAGAGAGAGAGGAAGCACGAAAATTAGTAATAAAATAATACAATCATGAGGTAATTTCTGAATACAGAGACCAATGACGATTAAATATCTCTAATTTACCTTTCATTATGTATGTATGTTTTTCTACAGAATAGCGGTATTTAAGCATCTGCTTAAACTGCACAATATTTGGAAGAATATTTTGCAGTCTTGATTTGTATATGTGAAATTTTGCCAATAACAGAATGAGGTCAAACACCTTATCTGTAACAATATTTTGCTGTCTACCAAAAAGTACAAATATCTCGGACAGGGACAGAGTGGGAAAGTGATTATATGTATCTTTTAACCAGTCGATTAGATCTGTCCAGAAGGACTGAACTTGCCCACAGTTCCAGAAAAGGTGTGTTAAGGTTTCTTCCTCATTTCCACAAAAGGTACAGACAGATGAATCTGACAATTTTCTCAAAAAAAGATATCTTTTCATTGGAAGCATTCAGTGGATAAGTCTCTGCTGAAACCAGCGTAGCTGAGGATCAGAAGTAGTTTTTATGACCGTACAGAATATTTTCTCCCACTCTAAATGAGTTTTAAAGTGCTTGTTCCATTTTTCTACGCAGATGGGATTTGATCTTATTTTGGTCAGCCGTTGATAAGTAATCTTGCACGCTTGGCAGATAACTTTCCAAGCACAAGTGTCCGAGATGACTAATGAACTATCTGCGTCGATGTTGACACGTTTTTTTGTATTGTCCAATTGCTCTAATAATTCCAGCATACGTCAGAAAGTTTGTGCTTATATCAGGATATTTTACCTTGAAGTCTTCAAAACTTAAAAAGTTTCCATAATTGTCCATAAGATCTCTAACTTGAAAGATCCCATTGCATACCCAGTCGGGAACATGTACAATTTTTGTATCAAGCACAATATGTACATTATAATGAATACATTCATTTGCAAAATCACTAAAACATTCTATCGTACACTTAGTGTACACTTTTTTATAATGTCTGAGAACATCAAACCAAAACTTGTTGTCTGCACACTTTAACATCAGTATATTTGCAAACTTCCCTCCAAGCTGAAAAATGTTTACAAACCTAGGATATGACAAGAACAAAATCGTTTTCACAAGAGAGTCATTACAGTACAGTCTTCTCAACCAGCTCACCTTCATAGAAGAGAGGAATGAGTAAATATCCACCATTTTCAAACCACCTTGCTCAAAAGAGGAACAAGCTTGAGATTTGTTAACCTTTCCCCTTTTATTGTTCCACAGGAACGAGAAAAATAATTTATTTACTTCCATCAGAAAAGTGTCTGGTGGAGCCAGAATATTAAGAAATAAGTGTACAATTTTGGACAATGCAAGGGTTTTTATAACAGTTACTTTTCCATAAGGTGTCAGGTCCCTTCTGGACCAGACTGAAATAATCTTCCTAATTTCTATTAATTTATTTTTGTAGTTTATTTCCACAATATCTTCAGTATTAGTAGAAAATTTTACTCCCAAGACTGTAAATATACTTGGATTCCATGATAGATTAAAATTTCGCATCAACCGTTTATTTGAATTTTTCTTTGACCCAACCCATATAACATGCGTTTTGTCATAGTTTATTTTTAGCCCTGACATTGCAGCAAACCTATCAAGGGTTTCTATGCATTCACTAAAGGACTTTTCATCATCATCCAAATACAAAGTGGTGTCGTCTGCAAACTGGGACAACAGAATATTGACATTTCCAATATTGATACCTTTAATATTCTCATTTTGTCTAATCATAATGGACAGAACTTCTGCCACAATTAAGTACAAGTATGGCAATGCAGGGTCCCCTTGCCGGACTCCTCTGCCTACACTGAACCATTTAGAGTATCATCCATTTAAGGAGACACAAGCACTGATATCTGTGTAAAATGTTTTAATACAATGTTTGATACTGGGATTGAAGTTGAATAAATCTAGTGCTTTAGCAATAAATGACCATGACACACTATCGAAGGCCTTCTCAAAGTCTATCAGGAGAAGAAGGCCAGGAATACTATGTTTCTCTGTTGCAACTAGCACATCGTATAATAATCTGATATTCTCTCCAATATAACGTCCTTTTAGGAAGCCTTTTTGATCATAATGTATGAGGCCAGGAAGGACAGACTTCAATCATTCCGCTATGCATGCGGAAGCAATCTTATATGACGTATTTAGTAATGTTATTGGTCTCCAGTTTTTAATGTATTTCTTTTCCTTACCTTCCTTGGGTATACATGTTATTATACCCTGCCTTTGGGTTATTGACATGTGCCCTACTTCAAAAGCATGGTTAATAGATCTAACCAAAAATACACCGATATCATTCCAGAAAAATTTATACAATTCGTTAGTAAAGCCATCTGAGCCTGGACTTTTATTATGCTTTGTGTTTTTTAGAACGTGCAGGGCTTCTCTGGCTAATATAGGTATTTCAATGCCATCACTCTCATCTTGTGATAAACGTGGAGCCGTAACAATAGATGGCAAGTCAGCATCTAGCACCTTATTAGGTTTATACAATGTTTCATAAAAACACTTTGTATTTTCAATTATTTGCTCAGGATCAAAAATTATTTCACCCTTGTTGTTCTCAATATAGTTCATTGCATTATGTGTGTAGTGTCGTTTCTCAAGGTTACAAAAGTATCTCGTTGCTCTCTCACCCTCACAGATCCATCTGGCTCTCGATCGAACTATCATGCCATCAATTTTCTTATTTCTAATAGTTTGCAGTTCTTCTTTTAATGTCTGGAGACTTTGTGAATTAACATCACTTAAATTCTTTTCTAACTTGTAAATTTCACTTTCTAGTCTCATTTCTTGTTTGACTTCTTCTTTTTTCTTGAATGAGCCATACGAAATACTTTTCCCCCTGATCTCCATAAGTATCATTTCAAGGAACAAACTGTCATCAACGGTTAATTGAAAATCCTCGTTGTTAATTGTATGTACATTGTCGAAATTATAGACAAGTACCCCATATTGTTTTTTAAGGTCCGCCAAAACCTGTTTTACAGAATCAACGTAGATTTTGTCTTTTAACAGACAGTTATTGAATTTCCAATAGGAGCGCGCCTTTCTTCTTACTTCATCGGTCATCAGCTCCATAGAGATCAAAGAATGGTCACATCTGTAGCTTATACCTATATCCACTTTTTTGAGTTTTGGCAACAAAACGTCTGACACCAAAAAATAAGCTAGTCTACCCCTCTGCGTGGAATTAAACCTTCTCCATGTATATTCCCTCTTATCAGGGTTTAATTCTCTCCATATGTCCACCAGTTCAAGAACTGACATCAATTCCACAATTTGTTTTCTCGCCCTCTGGCGATGTATGCCCCTATAACAAAAGGAATCCATGGTTGGGTTGAGGGTGACATTCCAGTCACCACCCATCATAATGTTTTCATTATTCATGTTCGTTACATGATCGCACAGCTTTTGAAAAAAAAAAATGGTGAGTCGCAACCGCTAGGGCCATATACGTTGGCAAGAGTACAATGTTTTCCGGCTATGTCGATATCCATAATAATAAAACAGCCACCCTCATCTCGAATTATATTGTGAACCTTATATTCAAAATTATTGCTAAACAAAATAGCTACGCCCTTACTGTTTGACTCGTTACCGCTGAGCCAACATTCATAACCCCATTGACTTCTTATGGTGTTTTCTAGGTGAACTTTCAGGTGTGTTTCTTGTAAGAAGCCCCACCCGGGTCTGCCCTGGGGGACTTGGGTGGGGTTAGGTATTTTTTAGTTCCCAGGGTCACCCTGGTCAGCCCCACAGGGTGGGTTTTTCTCTCTATTCTGGGGCATGTGTTTCTGTCTACCCTTTGTCCATTCACCTGTATTTGCCTTTTTAAAACTCTCCCTACTGTCTGCACTGCCTGTAGCTCTTGATATTGGATGTGTGTTGCTAAATGGTCTTAGCTTTATTTATGCCCCATGTTGTAGGTTTATTTAATGTATTTGACCGGCTGGCGACATACATTCAATTTTCTGTTTATTTTTTTTTCACAAGCAGTGCAGGCACGTCCTGAGAAAGCCTTGTTGCTGTCGGGACGTTAAGCAATGTACAATCAATCAATCAATCAATCCATTCACCTGTATTTGCCTTTTTAAAACTCTCCCTACTGTCTGCACTGCCTGTAGCTCTTGATGTTGGATGTGTGTTGCTAGATGGTCTTAGCTTTATTTAGGCCCCATGTGTTAGGTTTATTTAATGTATTTGACCGGCTGGCGACATACATTCAATGTTCTGTTTAGTTTTTTTTTTCACAAGCAGTGCAGGCACGTCCTGAGAAAGCCTTGTTGCTGTCGGGACGTTAAGCAATGTACAATTCTTGTAAGAAGTAAATACTTGCATTTTTCTTTCTAAGGTGATCAAAAATATCACGCCGTTTCCTAAAATCTGATAGCCCGTTACAATTGAATGAACATATTTTCAGCGAGCTTGACTTAGCCATTCAAGTCATTTACATGGCAAATATGACTCATAATAATAGTCAATCTCGCAGTTATCATCGCATCTCGTAATTGAAACGGTGGCCACGCATAACACAAAGGACCTGCAGGCGGATACACACCAAAGATTACAATACTATATGGCAGCATATGAACAAAAATACATGTGAGTTTGCACCTGGACCAGACAAATAAATGCATGCCTAAAAGGCTCACTGGGTACAGTATTTTGTTCGTGTCTATTAGGTTACAAGTCCGTCTTGTATCCAAACCCATCGTGCTCATCAAGCATACAGAGAGAATGAAGGATAGACAAGAAAAAAGAGAGAAAAAGAGACACAGAGAGAAGAGGAACATGGATTTCAAACACAGTACAAATATATAACAGAATATATAGCAACACATACTTTACAAGACAAGAACTAGTCAAAAATCGGCTAGGCCTTGCTGACCTAATATCCTGAATTAAATTACGATACAATAATAAATGCAGCCTGTTTAAACCTGAATGCGGGTGGAGAAAGGTGGGAGCGGGGAAAGAGGTGTGTGTGTGGGGCGGGGGGGGGGGGGGGCAAGAGGGGAGGGGGGGGGGAGGGTAGTAGGTGAAAGATGTCTCAGTATATGAAGAGAAAGCAGATGTAAAACAGCTTTCCAGAATTATTACACCCCTGTTTGGGAAACCGATAAAGAGGTCAGGGGCAAAAAAGAAAAAAAAAAACAACAACAAACCAACACAAAGATAAAAGGATAAAATTTACATACTGCGTGAGGACAAGAGCCATAACTCGTATTATACAATGACAGAAATATTCAGCGCTCGTGGATCGAGCACTGACCTTATTTCACGGCACTCACATTGCAACCGGGTCGGCATGCGTACCCGAGAAGAAGGAGCTTAGATCGAGTCAGGTAAGTCAAAGTATAGTCTGATCCTACAAAAGTAAATGCCCATACAATTAGAGTCAACGCCTCAAAGCCTGTACCAGCCATTGTCACAGTGTGCACGTGCAAAAAGCAAAAGCTGTGTACTTGAGAAAGTCAGGCTGTGGATAAGGCTATAGTCTGTTCTTGCTACGGGGGGCATCCGCGAAATATATGACGCACACACATACTGTAAACCATGGCTCCACGCTGCATTATGTAAATAGTTCTATAGAACATTCTTCATTTTTTTTTTAAGTTACGGAAAAAAAGGAAAAGAGAAATCAGTGTACACATGCTTCCAATAGTTAACCATCATTGATCCACAGGCTATGTTCGTTGGTTCATCTCAATTGGACTATGTTTACCAATAGTCTATTCTGACCAAACTCAAACATCAGAAAGAAATCATTAGCAAGCGTGCAAACGCAGTACATCATGCTCCGTGGGCCTGGATCGCTGATTTGAAAAGTACATCCTGCTCCGTGGGCCTGGATCGCTGATTTGAAAAGTACATCCTGCTCCGTGGGCCTGGATCGCTGATTTGAAAAGTATATCCTGCTCCGTGGGCCTGGATCGCTGATTTGAAAAGTACATCCTGCTCCGTGGGCCTGGATCGCTGATTTGAAAAGGGCAGACATACGTACTGATACAAGTATACGTGTATGTAGGTAGTATCAAGTAGCCCTGATGTTATAGTCCGTTCCTACAACCGGCAACACTTTGAACACATTGCCATTACCCAATAGTCATGTTCATTCAAAATGAAAAAGCTATAATCATATTTTTATTCATTCATTTTGGATGCACGGAAAATGTACATAACACATGCAGTTCAGATAAAGGTATTGTAAAGTCTGATCCTATACAGACGGGTCCACTGAACGATCACAGGCGTGTTATATCTAAAGTGGCTAGATACAATAGGAAAACCTTGCCGGAAACCTTGTCTTCAGCAAGTTAGGCAAGTGCATACTGACCGAAGGGTGATTTTAAAGTTTAAATTTACACATGGACATGAACAGCAAGTGTATCTTGTGCGAGGTATGTGTTGCCTATAACCCCTTCCACATCCAGCGCCAAGCGTGAGAGCTGGCCCAAGCGCAACGGCCCGGCGGTACTGCCTGAGGGGCACCAAGCCACCCAGGCACCACTACCGAGCCGCCAGAGTCGCTCCACCCCTCACATGTTATACTATACAGTGTCTAGGCAGTGTACCGTGTCTAGGCATAGGCTCGGCACTGGAAGTGAGAGAGGTAAACATGAGGTAGACATGTAGAATGCATAAGTGCTTACCGAAAGGAAGAGCCCGGTCTTAGGCAGAGGCCTGCGGTCACGACAGTAGACCACGACCTGTGGCCCCGACCCAGACCAGGCCCGCCGCCCCCGGGCCACGCCCACGCACCCCTCTGAAAAATCATAGGTGTATTGCAGCGATATGTAGTACACACATGCGACCCCTCACATTCAACAAGTTTTCCCCGATTTGGCAAAAGCCCCCATGTCCGGTCCCCCGAGAGAAGCGAGACCTTTACTGGCTTGAAAATCTCGCTCGTCACAGAGACGGACACCCCGGCCCCACGCCACACCTGGGCAGGTCTATATGTGTATAAATGCATGTAACACAAATACAGAAAAAACCCGTGCGTGTATTTTGTCTGTGTACGATTCACCGTGTGCATGCACCGCCAATTGCTTGTTTCGTGTTTATTCTAATTCTGCGATTCTTTATTTTGTAATCTTACTTGAAATCTGCGGAACGGCGTTTTTCTTCTTGTTATTATGAACGTCCTCTGGCATCTCACCACTGGCACTGTTTCCAAAGTTTGGTCCATGTTTCCTATTCATTAATATTTTCTGTTGCGCTGTGATAGAAAACAAACGTTGGTCTGTTTGTTTTACTATGAATATGACACAGAAGCCACATACACCCGGAGTAGATCACATTGGTCACGCTATGTGTGTATGGCTTATAGCCCTTTCGCGTCCAGCGCGACGCCCAAGAGCTGGTTCGACCGTGGCAGCTCAACCATAGTGCCAAGGCCGCATGCCTCCCCGGAGAGAGACATACCAGCCAGACACCTCCGCCGAGCCGGCAGGGACATTCCACCTCTCGCAGGCTGAACATGGTCCGTCCTGCACCGGGTGCGAAAAAGATAGGCCACATTACCGACTTAGAAATAGACCACACAAGGCTTGGAAATAGGCCACACAACCGAGGTTAGTACCTCGCTTGACTCCTCTGCTAACTCTACCTGGATGCAGCCCATACCCTTTTACATCCAGCACAGAACCGAAAGGCTGGTCCGGCCGTGACAACTCAACAATAGTGCCATAGCCGCATGTCTAGAGGGAGAGACATAGCAGCCAAACATAACCATCGAGCTGTTTGGGACGTTGATCTACCACGGACGCCCCACCTCTCGCAGGCTGCACATGAACCATTCAGCACTGGAAGTGAAAGGGACAGCCCGCTCGATAGACTTAGGGGGGTAGCACTTCGATGGGCTCGTCTACTCTGACACACACGCTGGGGTTGAGCGGGAAGTGACGAGCCCTGGGGGATTTGTCGTCTTCGATGGCACCAGGTCTCGGTCTCGCCGCGGCCGCCGCGTACGACATGGTAACCGGCGACAGCCTGGCTCTACCTCGTCCAGCAACTCTCAAGCGCGGGTCGTAGGGAGGAAAAAAACCCACCAAATGTTGGCATTACAAACAAAGGTACATGTCACATTTCCGGCACATAATATCAGAAATCCAGACCAAAAAGGCGAATGCCAAGCGTGTAATATGCAAAGAAGTACCCAACGGAGAAAGAAACATGCTTAGAAAAGACGGGTACAACACAATTTATTAATATTTTGGGTAAATACCCTTTGTCAAAATAGACAAACAAACAAACAGAGAGATTAGCCGCTACTTATCTTCATTGGCAGAAGGAATGTGGCAACTGAAGGAGGTGACGTAAAATAAAAGAAAAGGAAGAACAAAAGTGCGGGAAAAAGTAAAAATGACGTCAACGAAAAATCGTAAGAGAGAGACTCGGAAAGAACCTGAACACGAGAGACAAGAGTGTGTGCAAGCACGTGCAGGAGCGAGCAAAAGAAAAGGCGTGTAGGTGAGGCCAGAGAAAGAGAAAGAGAAAGAGAGAGAGAGAGAGAGAGAGAGAGAGAGAGAGAGAGAGAGAGAGAGAGAGAGAGAGAGAGAGAGAGAGAGAGAGAGAGAGAGAGAGAGAGAGAGAGAGAGAGAGAGAGAGAGAGAGAGAGAGAGAGAGAGAGAGAGAGAGAGAGAGAGAGAGAGAGAGAAAGAGAGAATGAACGGGGAGTACCCTTGGGCACGAAGTAGGCCGAGTGTCTAATACACAAAGCCTGCTAAACACCAACCCGAAGGCAAACTTTATATCACCTTCAAGTTGAGGACTACCTCGGGGAAAAACGGGAGGACCCCTGGAAAAAAAAAACCAGCATTTAGCACGGTACACAACTAGTAATAAGTCATTAAAACAAAGCAAATAATCAAATTCAGTAAGAGAATATTGGTATAAGTGGAGAGTAGGTAGTTGTGAAACCGTCTTCAAGGGTAACTAAAAAAAAAATGAAAAAAATATATATATTAAGGGGGGAGAGAGTGAGAAAGAGAGAGAGAGAGAGAGAGAGAGAGAGAGAGAGAGAGAGAGAGAGAGAGAGAGAGAGAGAAAGGAGGAAGGAGGAAGGGGAAGAAGGGAAAAGGAAAAATCTTAAAGAGAGAAAGAGGGCTAGAGAGAAGTGTTAAAGGGGGTAGGAGGGGAGAGAAAGAGAGAGAGAGAGAGAGAGAGAGAGAGAGAGAGAGAGAGAGAGAGAGAGAGAGAGAGAGAGAGAGAGAAGGGGGTAGGGTGGGGGTCGGAAGACAACCAGCCAGAGCCACCAACCCCACCCGACAGGCACCCACCAGCCCACAGAAAAACAAACAGGCACGCAACAAGATGACCACATACATCCCTAAGGGATGCACACGATCGCCCCGCCCCAAAACCGCGTATAACTCCGTGAGCCGGAGACCAGGCGCCCGACAGGGAAGGGCAAGGGATCCAACTAAACGTTCGGCCAGCGCTGAGAAAGTCCCCAAGGGAAATGTACATATCAACCAGCGCCAGCCTCACCTATCTGGTTAGTGAGTAGTAAAACAGAAGCGATACAGTGAGGTAAAGGTACAGTTAGCAGACACAAGCAAGGTAAAAAAATGTAATATCAGATTTGCGCCTCTTGTACGGATTGTTCGCATAGCTAATCACTGGGTTTCTGTCCGCAATAGTAGCGGGTGTGTCGCTTGTAGCATAGATGGTCACGACTCTCCTCTTTGACAGGTAAGTGCTCAACTCGGTCAAGGCGAGTCTCGTTCAGTGTTGGCTGGCGGCAGAGCAGGAACCGCTCTTTGCTACATTTGCGTGTGTGTACGTTGTGATCGTTTCGAACACATTCTCAGAGTAGAAGAGGCAAAAGTACCCGAATGCACTGACAGATGTGTCAATGAATTACACGTGTTGGACCGGCTGGCCTTCGGGTGAATATCACCCGCTCAGGTGCAACATATGGGGTCCTACTGTCCTCTCAAATTGTGGCATGATTTCGGAACCACAATGGCACATTGTCATCGTCAAGTTCATCCCCACTTTCGTCGGCATCGCGACCACTTTCGTTGTTGTCGTTAGTATCTTGTTGCACAATATCGGCCCTTTCATCCTCTGTCAACTGAACTAAATCCAGTCTCCAAAATCGCCCCTATCCCAAAACTCATCATCACAAAATTCGTCGCTGTCACAGTCACTTTTTCCTCTTCGCCATTTTTGCAAGCACAACCAAAGTTCTGGAAGGAATTTTTTATATAAACTTCGCATCCTGTTTCCAAGGCCACGAGCCACTATAACATAAACACTGTGCACCTCGCAGTACCATTCCAGGGCTGTCAAGGTCGACGCTAATCCGGTAGCCACTTGCAGCAGGTAGAGGGGATTTTGAACGCAGCTAGCGCAAACCGCTTTAGCGGGCAGCCGTACACGGGGGAGTAAAAGCTGCGGCCCCGCTATACTGGGCAGCCGTAAGCAGAGGGGGCGTTTCCCATGCCCGCTATAGCGGGCGTCAGTAATGGATAATCATATGGTAATCATGTAAGTGGTGTGGGTACTCCAGATCGACTTCAAAGATCCAACCTTTTGTGTGATTCCAATCATAATTCATAATTTCGTTTGTCAATTTGTTTATATCACATGAGAAAAATCATGCAGCCGAAAGTTTTTCAAAGGCAATAACTCACACATCACAAATCCATATAAATTATTAGCGTCCAAGTACGTAATAAATGACCTTGACCTTGAGGGGTCAAAGTCGTCAAGATATTTGTTGTTGGCTTTGGCATAGTTGTTTGCGGCTATACTTATGCCTCCCCTCAATCCACGTTCCACCATTTCACCCATCGAACGATCAGACAACAGGTCAAAAGATATCTTACTATATTTCAAAAAAGCATCCCATGTCATGCCAGGACTAGTTATGTAGCAAGCTGGGTCAAGACTGTAGTGCAACAAACCCTTTTCATGGTAACTTTCAAATACATCTGCTAGCAAGCAAACGTCAGCTTTCAAGTACTGGTCATGGTAGTCACCAATCGTTTCACACCCCAGTTTATCCCATGCTTCAAGCGCATGTTGGTATTCAGAGTCAGCAATACATTTGCCATTTAGTGTAGAATAAAAAATTTCTTTTGGTGGCAGTCTCCTTTCCTCAAACACAACCCAGTGATCAATGTACTCGTAGGGGTAGACACCTTTCTTGATCAACTCAGTCTCAAAATATTTACTTGTTATTGGAAACGGTCAGACCTTCTGCCAGACTAGCAAGCCCTAGAGATAAATGTTGAATGGAGTCATAAATGCTAATTTGTCTAACCTAAAATTAAGTATTTCTCAGTTGTCTGGGCAATACAACTATTTTTTTTTGTAAGACTCATCCACAGCCTGCATGATAATATGTGAATCATACCCCTTGAGATTGTGAACAAAGATAGGCAGTTTGTATGTCTTAGGATCTATTTTTAATTTCAAGTTGCATTCACCATGTGCTGCACCTCTGTAACACCCAGTTATGTGATCATGATCATGAAATTTATCACCCCCTAAAGATTGTTTAAAAATCCAACACATCACTGCTGTATCAAAATTCTGTTTGTCTTCTTCTGTCATCATCAAAGGCATCTGACACTTTTCCAAATAATGTACTACCTGACTATACAGTTGTCACATTTCTGTTAAAAACTCAGCTGCTGCATTTTCACCCCTGTAGATAAGAGGTTCTGTATGCACACCGTCTGACCTAACAAGAATGTATCCAAAAGAACACACCACTTGGTCACTTAGTTTTATAGTCTTTGGTATTGATTCTGGAACAGGACCATCATATGGAACAACCAGTGATTCAAAATCAGCATACACTACAAATGGCAGCTTTTGCTGATTCCCATAGTTCTTAAAATATACCTTGCTACCAGGATCTGGATACCTCAGTATTGTTTGAATGTCATCAGGTGACCTACAGTGCTGAACATGTTTGTGTGCTACTTTAATAGAGGAAAACCTCTGTAAACATTTTGTTACAAAATTCCTGTTTACCATCATGTTTTGTTGTATGATGAATTATTCTTGACAAACTTCTGATAATTGTTTAGTGAAAGTTATCACCAGTTATTAGTAACATGTCAACATGCTTATGTTCTGACTGTCTGAAGGTTGGGGTAATTGGTGATACTCTAATTGGTTGTACCTTGTTCTCAGACTCATTATCCCATACATACACATTCACATATATACCAGGGTTTAGTTTACAAACAAGTCTATGTCCTCTACCTTACAGGAAAATCTATACCACTGAAGTTGAATTCGTTTTCAAATTTGGTATAGTTAGATACAAGTTCAGGTTTCATTTTTACAAAATGCAGTTTGGCAAGCACACACCACATGAAACAACAGTTATCATTGTTCTGAATATTAACGACAGCCTTTTTATTTGCAACCTCAGTTGGTAGTGGCAGCCATGATTTACCCAAAATAGGATGATACCTTGACTGATTTAATTGTAGTTCATGTACAAGGCCTTCATGCCAACCAGACCCCTGCATTTTCGCTCTGTCAATTGCTTCAAGGAAGTCAGGCAACAGTCTTTCTCTAAACACGTTTTCTGGTTCCCTTCTTGAATTAACTGTGTGCTGTCTTGTCAAGATATACGAAACAATCACTTCACCATCTACCCGGGTAAATTATATTTTCCCAACAATCTGAATCTTTACACTACCAGAAAGAAGATTATCTTGTATGACCGAAAAAGGTCTTTCTATTGATTCATAGACACTGTAAATGTTTGATATAGGCAAGTCTGTTGTGTGAAACACATTTCGTAAGACTGATGAGCCAGATGAGCCTTGGCTATTGTCCGTCATTTTTATTTGTCCGACAAAATAATAAATACAAAAATACTGCTTGTGAAATACCACTTTATTGACTGTAATCCCTACAATAAACAAATTTAGTTTATATAGTTTACTCCCCAACAAATCAATCACTTCCCTAGTATGTGTCTTAAGGTCTTGCTCTGCTCATGCTGCAGGTGTAATATCACTTTATTGACAGTAACAAATTCAATATAATCAAGCTGTTTACTTATCTGGCAGAATATGTGTAAACACATGCTCTCAAACCAGTCACAGTTAGCATCATAAACTAAAAAATCTTGTGTCTTAAGATCAACAGTCTTGTAATCATAACATGGTGGACAATTAGAATATCCAAAAGTTACATTATATGTCATGTATATCTTTGTTGGTGTTGAGAGTTTATCAAAGGCTCAAGCAGGAGTTTTAACTTGTGTTTTTAAGTCATAAAAATGCTCAACACCACTGAAGCTCTCTGTGATATCAAACGCTCGCCCGCTTTGTCTGTCCATCATTTTTTATGGACAAACCAAAAGGCTAAATTAATTTACTAATCCATACCCAGTGGGCTGATCTGTCTTTAAAATAAGCTTTAGATGCTTAGTCGATTTCAGTTTGTTTTTCACAATGTCTCGTTCATGTTTGTTGGGGATGACATCGTTTTCTCTGAGGCAGTCTTCAAAGTTGTGACGATCCTTACAGTAAAACAAACAAATAAACTGTAGTTGCTCATGAAAATCTTTTACTACAGCATTATATTTTTGAGTGAGAATCCAGACACTGATGTTTGCATGCCTGCCACTAAAGGCCAGTTCTGCTAGTGTGTTTCTCTTCTTAACAATATCCTTCTCTGCAGAGCAACCATGAAAAATAAACAAAGTTGACTGTCCTTCAAATTGTTTGTAAAAATACTGCAGGTAGTCGTTCAGTTTTTTCTCAGGGTCGACTAAATAAATGTTATGATCAGACCAAATGAATAAATGGTTGTGATAAGCTTTGTTGTGTTTGATCGTTGGACAAAATATCACAATGTTTTTGAAATGATAGATGTATCTTGTTTGTAAGAGATTAGGAACAAATTCAGTTTTTCCACAGCCTGTGGCACCACAAAACAAGCCACAGTGTGGGTCAAGTGTCATCAAGTTCATTTAATACTAATTATAATTTTAATATATGTGAGCACTTAGTCTGCTTTCTTGAATATTGAGTTGGTCATAAAAAATCAGAAACAAATATATATTTATTGCTCCAGCGGTTTCAGTCTTTATTTGTATCTGAATTGTAATTCCGTCACTACCAATTTCAACAGTTGGACCTGACCCATGTAGGTAGTCGTCGTCTGTACTACGCAGGTCAAGCCAAAGGGCATACTTGTCTGTCAGGTATTGGGCGATCCTTACGTCATACAGATGCAGATCTTTAGATGCCATGTTTGCTGATTATCTCTAAGCCTTCCACCTGCAAAATATTTTACGATCTCGTCATAATGCTGGTAAGGTAACATGCCTGAAGCAAAGACTTGATTAGGGCATCCTTCAATAGTACAAGACAAATAAGTAATCTTTGGATTGTAATTTTTTGTGAATCCCATCTGTATGGACTCGCCGGTTTAACAAACAACATAAAAATGCCTTTCAGTGACCTAGCAGGTGTGTTTAAGTTGATGTTTCACATTGGGTCGCTTTTGTTTTTATGAATCAAACTGTGTCTTATAACACGATCATAATAAATCGGCAGTCTTGACTGGTACTGATTTTGAATGAGAGTAGCTAGATGAGCATGCGTGACAATTTCATATTACAAGGAAATGTTAAAGATCTTGTATGTTGCGTCTGTGTCAGTTGATTTAATAACTTTGGAGTAGACATTGAAAATTAGTTCAAAACTAAGACGGTCATTCAGTGCTCCTTGGTAATAAGGTAAATGTGCTGTTAGGATTTCAAATTCAAGTGGAATGCAAAATCTATTTCCATATGTTTCTGCCACAATAAAGTCCTTGGATTCTGTTGTTGATTTATCTGCAGCATTGATTCTGAGTTTGGCAATGTTATCAGAAATACGGTCTTCTCTTTCTTCTTGAGTTAGCCACAGATCTTTGTAACAGTAGAATACATCAGCATGATCAAGACTAAACACTTCCTGTCCTTCAAGTTTAACATTAATAGTCTTAATAATTGCTCTGCCTAGGTTGCCAACTAGTGTTCTTTTGTCATCTGTGTCTGATGAAAGATCAATATTAAAAGAAAGGCATGCAGTACCAGGAACAATAACGTCACTGGGGATAGGTTAGGAAATTTGACAGTAAGTATTTGGTTTTGATCAATGGCGCTAGGATTGTTAGTGATGACAGTTGATAGCCTAATGCCCTTAACACCAAGAGGTTCACATAGTTTTCTGTATGGGTCTAACTTCGATCCATAGGACGATATCATTTTATTATGCAAAAATTTAAAAAAAAATAATTAATAAACACAATGGCAGCAGGACGATTTAATCATGAGGATTTTGAAATGGATGACATGAATGACTATGATACTACTCTTGGCTTGACTTCACGAACGAAGATACTATAGGAAAAGTCTATGGGGGTTGACCACGACGTGTGCAGGCATGCTCGTGACTGTGGAGGCCAAACCGGGACAGGCAGGTTCGACCGCAGTGGCTGCAGAGGGAGGTCTGGCCAGGGTTCTGAGTTGCGGCATCTCTGTTTTTTCTCCTGACCCGCTTGTCTTTAAGGCTAGCTCTGCGCGAGTCCTCAAAGAAGACAGCTGCCTTGTAAATGATGGAGCGCCAGGTGTCACGGTCCGCAGCGAGTGTGGACCACTGACGGTGGTCGATTTCACAGGCACTAAGTGACTTCTTGAGACAGTCTTTGTATCTCTTCTTTGGTGCCCCTCTGTCTGTGTCCAGTGGCGAGCTCGCCGAACAGGGTGATCTTGGGTAGGCGATGATCCTCCATCCTGGAGACGTGCCCCGCCCAGCGAAGCTGTGTCCGCAGCAGCAAAGCCTCGATGCTCACAGTTTTTGCCTGTTCAAGGACCTCAACGTTGGTGACATAGTCACTCCAGTGAATGCCCAGGATTGTATGCAGGTAGCGCTGGTGGAAGCGTTCGAGGAGTTGTAGTTGGCTGCGGTAGAGGGCCCAGGACTCGGAATCATACAGCAGGGTTGTGAGGACGACAGCTCTGTACACGCTGATCTTCGTGCCTTTTTTTCAGCTTGGGGAGCTGGGTGGCTCGGTGGTAAAAGCGTTTGCCTCCAAACCAAAAGGTCCCGGGTTCAAATCCAGTTTGGGTCAAAATTTGCTCAGACCCTTTTTCGTTGTCCCCGTCTTTGAAATCACCCTCGTGGTGGACAAAAGACGTTAAGCCCTAAACAATTAAATTAATTAACTTTTTTCAGCTGTTGATTGTACCACACCCGCTTATATAGACGCCCGAAAGCACTGTTCGCTTTTGCGAGACTGCTGTCCAGCTCCTTGTTCAGCTTGGCGTCTGATGTGATGATGCACCCAAGGTAGGTAAGTGGTAAAGGCGGTGGTCAGTGTGGCACTCTGCGCTGGGCATCACTCTGGTGAGGAGGACGTCACTGCGGTCCCTCTGACGCACTAGGAAATTGTCGATAAGGTGCCATTGCTTGGAGCGAGGATGCATCCAGGTGGTCTTTCGACTGTCCTTTTGCTGGAAAGTAGTGTTAGTGATAACAAATTGCTGTTCTGCACAGACATCCAACAGTAAGAGGCCATTGTCATTGCAGTTCCCAACGCCATGCTTGCCGATGACTCCTTTCCAGGCTTCAGAGTCTTGGCCCACTCTGGCGTTGAAGTCGCCAAGGATGATGACTTTGTCATCTGCGGGGGTGCTCTGCAGGTGGCTGCGCAGGTCAGAGTAGAACTTGTCTTTTTCTGCAGGCTCTGACAGGAGGGTTGGGGAGTACACACTGAGAAGGGTGACGTATTGCTTGTGTCTCAGTGGGAGGCGCATGGACATGATGCGGTCGGAGAGACCCATTGGTAGATTTTCCAACTTAGTCGCAATAGGGTCTTGACCATGAAGCCCACGCCTCAGAGCCGTCTTTCTGATGCAGGCCTGCCTGACCAGTAGAGGGTGTAGCCAGCGCCAAGTTCTTGGAGGCTGCCTTCCTCCTGGAGGCGTACTTTGCTGAGCGCGGTGATGTCGATGTTTAACCTCCGCAATTCATGGGCAATAAGGGCGGAGCGACGTTCAGGGCGTCCGCTGTCTGCTGTGTCGAGCATGGTTCGGATGTTCCAGCATACTACGTTGAGTCGTGGTCGTCATAAAAGTGGATCCATTGTTTTTTTTTTGCTTTCTGACCGCAGGAGAAGATGCCCGTTGACCGCGGCTAGCCAACTGGGGTTACGAGGGGATGAGTTTTGGTTAGGCCACCTTTTCTAGGCCCCTCTCCGTGTGGAGCAAGCAGTGCTGTCCCTAGAGAAGGCTGCTTGGTCGTTCAGGGTGTGCCGAGTGACGTTGTCATCCCCAGGTCAACATCAGGCGACCAATATCTTGAACCGCCTGCATGCAGGTTTGAGACTGCGGCTTCCAGTGACATCTTTCACCTGCCGTTTCGCCCCTTGCCCATCGCTACAGGACTTGGAAAGGTCGGTGTCATGGTCCGTGGGCGTTTCCTAAAGCCTGCGCGGTGGAGCTTTTTGGAGGAGTGCAGTGTGCGCAGTTCTGGCCCCACCCTTTAAACCCTTTGTTCGTCTGCCACGGCCTAGCACGCTAGGACTGTGGCATCGAGGTCCTCGGATCGTAGGTTTTATATCAGACTGTCCTTGTCCTAGTCTCTGGCTCAGAAACCTCCCCACGGAGACACGGGGGCTTTGAATTTAGGGTTTTTCTCCCTTAGCCTTTCCACAGCCAAGCGGCCAGTCCTGCAAGGCAGCAGTTGACTCTTGGAGGGCGGGGTCGTCTATGTCCCGTGCAGATGTGAACGAAAAGGCCACCCCCCTCCCCTTCCAAGAAAAAGCATGATGTCGCCAGCCTTCAGCGTGACGACAATTAAGCTGACCTTCAGACAGATTTAGAGCGCATGCTCAAAGACACAGGTGATCCAGCAGACTCCTCCTCTGAAACACTCTGGGAGCAACTGAAAACGGCTATTGTAAAATCTTCTGATGAAGTCTTGGGATTTTTTAGAAAGAGGAACAAAGACTGGTTTGACGAAAACGACGTGGAGATCCAGGAACGTCTAGCAAAAAAAAAAAAAAAAGAGCCGCCCACCAGGCCCACCTAGCCCAGCCTTCCTGCCCTGTGAAGAAGTCTGCCTTTCGCCTCATCAGCAGCAGTCTCCAGCTCAAGCTTAGAGAGCTCCAGAACGAGTGGTGGTCAAGACTGGCACAGAGGACCCAGCTTTGCGCTGACAACGATGACTACAGTGGCTTCTATGAAGCACTGAAAGCAGTGTATGGCCCTAGGCACCTGGCACAAAGTCCCCTGCGAAGTGCCGATGGACAGGCACTCCTCACAGATAATACCTCCATCTTGAACCGCTGGTCAGAATACTTTCAGGATCTCTTCGGGGCTGAGCGCACTGTTCAAGAAACAGTCATCCTCCAAATCCCACAGCTCCCACTAAAGGTTGAATTGGACGAACCGCCCACTGCCGAAGAGACCCTCACAGCCATCCACCAGCTCAAGAGTGGCAAAGCTGCAGGCATTGACGGAATCCCGCCAGAGATATGGAAACATGGAGGCCCAACACTGCACAACAAGCTCCACGACCTCTTTCTCTGCTGCTGGGAGATAGGAACACGACCAAAGGATCTCCGTGATGCAGTCATCGTCACACTGTACAAGAACAAAGGAGAGAAGTCTTCCTGCTCTAATTATCGTGGAATAACCCTGCTGTCCATTGCTAGGAAAATTCTCGCAAGGCTGCTCCTGAATCGGCTGATACCTGACATCGCTGTAGACCACCTCCCAGAGGGCCAGTGTGGCTTCAGAGCCAACAAGAGTACCACCGACATGGTCTTTGTGCTGAGACAGCTTCAGGAGAAGTGACGCGAGCAGGACAAAGGGCTGTACGTAACGTTTGTCGACCTAACAAAAGCGTTCGACACTGTGAGCAGGCAAGGCATGTGGCAGATCCTGGAGCGACTTGGCTGTCCCCCAAAGTTCCTCAGCATGATCGTCCAGCTCCACGAGGACCAGCAAGGCCAGGTTAGACTCAACAGTAACCTCTCAGAACCATTCCCCATTCTCAACGGTGTGAAACAGGGCTGCATGCTGGCACCAACCCTCTTCACCATCTTCTTTAGCATGATGTTGAAGCAGGCCACAGTGGACCTCAACGATGACGATGCAGTGTACATCAGGTATCGTCTCGATGGCAGCCTGTTCAACCTCAGACGACTGCAGGCCTACACCAAAACCCTAGACCAACTGATTCGTGAACTGCTCTTTGCTGATGACGCTGCCCTGGTTGCACACACAGAGAGAGCCTTGCAACGCATCACGTCCTGCTTTGCAGATGCTGCCCATCTTTTTGGACTCGAGGTGAGTCTGAAAAAGACAGAGGTCCTTCATCAGCCGGCACCCAAGGAAGAGCATCGCCCTCCCCACATCACCATTGGCGAGTCCGAACTAAAGTCCGTACACCAGTTTATCTACATTGGCTGCAACATCACGTCAGACGCCAAGCTGGACAAGGAGCTGGACAGCAGGCTGGCAAAAGCAAACAGCGCTTTTGGGCGTCTATATAAGCGGGTGTGGCACAATCAACAGCTGAAAACAGGCACGAAGATCAGCGTGTACAGAGCTGTCGTCCTCACCACCCTGCTGTTTGGTTCCGAGTCCTGGGCCCTCTACCGCAGCCAACTACGACTCCTCGAACGCTTCCACCAGCGCTGCCTGCGTACAATCCTTGGCATTCACTGGAGTGACTATGTCACAAACGTCGCGGTCCTTGAAAAGGCGAAAACTGTGAGCATCGGGGCTTTGCTGCTGCGGACACAGCTTCGCTGGGCGGGGCACGTCTCCAGGATGGAGGATCATCGCCTACCCAAGATCACTCTGTTCGGCGAGCTTGCCACTGGACACCGAGACAGAGGGGCACCAAAGAAGAGATACAAAGACGTTCTCAAGAAGTCACTTAGTGCCTGCCAAATTGACCACCGCCAGTGGTCTTCGCTTGCTGCGGACCGTGACACCTGGCGTTCCACCATCTACAAGGAAGCCGTCTCCTTTGAGGACTCTCGCAGAGCTAACATTTAGGACAAGCGGCTCAGGAGAAAACACAGAGTTGCCGTAACTCAGAACCCTGACCAGACCTTCCCCTGCAGCCACTGCGGTCGAACCTGCCTGTCCCGGATTGGCCTCCGCAGCCACGAAAATGCCTGCAGACGACGTGGGCAAGCGCTATAGAATCTTCGTTCGCGAAGTCAAGCCAAGAGAGAGAGGAAAACCGTTGCACTGACTTCAGTTTAGAATCGCCGATGGTGATGTCAGGAGGGCGATGCTCTACTTTGGGTGCCGGCTGATGGACGACCTCTGTCTTTTTCAGACTTACCTTGAGTCCAAAGAGCTGGGCAGCGTCTGTGAAGCAGGATATGATACGCTGCATGGCTCTGTGTGTGTGTGCAACGAGGGCAGCGTCGTCAGCAAAGAGCAGCTCACGAATCAGTTGGTCTAGGGTTTTGGTGTGGGCCTGCAGTCTTCTGAGGTTGAACAGACTGCCATCGAGACGATACCTAATGTACACTGCATCGTCATCGTTGAGGTCCACTGTGGCCTGCTTCAACATCATGCTAAAAAAAAGATGGTGACGAGGGTCGGTGCCAGCACACAGCCCTGCTTCACACCGTTGAGAATGGGGAATGGTTCTGAGAGGTCATTGTTGACTCTGACCTGGCCTTGCTGGTCCTCGTGCAGCTGGACGATCATGCTGAGGAACTTTGGGGGACAGCCAAGTCGCTCCCGGATCTGCCACATGCCTTGCCTGCTCACAGTGTCGAACGCTTTTGTTAGGTCGACAAACGTTACATACAACCCATTGTTCTGCTCGCGGCACTTCTCCTGAAGCTGTCTCAGCACAAAGACCATGTCGGTGGTGCTCCTTTGGCTCTGAAGCCACACTGGCCCTCTGGGAGGTGGTATTCTGCGATGGCAGATACCAGCCGATTCAGTGCAGCCTTGGAAGAATTTTCCCAGCAATGGACAGCAGGGTAATTCCACGATAGTTGGAGCAGGCGGACTTCTCTTCTTTGTTCTTGTACAGGGTGATGATGACTGCATCGCGGAGATCCTTTGGTAGTTTTCCTTCCTCCCAGCAGCAGAGAAAGAGGTCATCATGGAGCTTGTTGTGCAGTGATGGGCCTCCATGTTTCCAGATCTCTGGTGGGATTCCGTCAATGCCTGCTGCTTTGCCACTCGTGAGCTGGTGGATGGCTGTGAGGGTCTCTTCAGCGGTGGGCGGTTCATCCAATTCAACCTTTACTGGGAGGTGAGGGATTTGGAGAATGACTGCTTCTTGAATAGTGCGCTCAGCACTGAAGAGGTCCTGAAAGTATTCCGACCAGCTGTTCAAAATGGAGTTATTATCTGTGTGGAGTGCCTGTCCATCAGCGCTTCGCAGGGGACTTTGTATCAGGTGCCTAGGGCCATACACTGCTTTCAGTGCTTCGGAGAAGCCCTTGTAGTCACCGTTGTCAGCGCAAAGTTGGTTCCTCTGTGCGAGTCTGGTCCACCACGCGTTCTGGAGATCTCTGAGCTTGCGCTGGAGACTGCTGCAGACGAGGCGGAAGGCAGACTTCTTCACATGGCAGGAAGGCTGGGCTAGGTGGGCCTGATGGGCGGCTCTTTTTTTTTTTTTTTGCTAGGAGTTCCTGGATCTCTACGTCGTTTTCGTCAAACCAGTCATTGTTCCTCTTTCTAGTGAAACCCAAGACTTCTGCAGAGGATTTTGCGATAGCCGTTTTCAGTTGTTCCCAGGGTGTTTAAGGGGAGGAGTCTGCTGGGTCAGCTGTGTCTGTGAGCCTGCGCTGTAAATCTGTCTGAAAGGCAGCTTTTACGTCGTCACGTAGAAGGCTGGCAACATCAAGCTTTTTCTTGGTGGGCCCCCCTTTCTTGGGTTTTGGCTTGAAGTGGAGCCTGAGTTTGCAGCGGACAAGGCGGTGGTCAGTGTGTCACTCTGCGCTGGGCATCACTCTGGTGATGAGGACGTCACTGCGGTCCCTCTGACGCACTAGGACATAGTCGATAAGGTGCCAGCGTTTGGAGCGAGGATGCATCCAGGTGGTCTTTCGACTGTTGTAACGCACGCAGACTTGCCCACAGCCGTACGCCCAGACTCTCGCACAACAGACGCATACACCGCCACTGACTCAGACGGGCGCATTCATGCGGTAAAACTGAACACACGGGCTCCCTTTCTAAAGTAACTTTTATACAAGATAAATATACGAAAAAAACGCTCACAACTACACAGCTCACTCTTTTCCCCACACCCAGCTTCCACATCACATACACATCACACACTATCTCGGCCAGGCTAGGCTTTAGTTCTCAGTCTCCAACCTGTTTGATGTTATTGCCTGGTTACGTTGGTCCTTCTCAAGTCTAGGCGTGAAAGTCCTTCGTTGTACGCTTCTTCCTGCCGTCCTGTCTCTTTGGCACGGACGTCCTCGTACTCGTACTGTAGCGCAGTTCTCGCTTTGACTCGGGTGTCTCGGTCCCGGTCGCTTTACTCCCTGAGTGACGAGCTGGAGGGGTGATGACATCACGTTAGGTCTGGTGACTCGACGTCTCGGCGTCCGTCGCTCCCTCTTTACAAGCACTCTGAATACGACAACAAAAGTCCCAACGAAACACTTGCTAAACACACAACATATTGGATCAATGAGAAACGTCACGTAACCTGGCTCATACGAATAACTCACACGTTCATTCACACACACACGTGCTTCATAAACTGTCTACTTCCGCAACACCCCCATATCTCTGTCACTATCTTGAAACAAACTACAACCTAACACTCTTGCTATACACTACTCTATACACTGGAAAAGACTATGCTTAACCAACCACGTACTATCTTCATAGCGGCTTAGACATACACACCTCACATTCCTTTAGTCATCCATCTCTGTAAATAACTGTATACCAAAAACACCGGTTACTTCACTGAATTCTAAACCAACATAACTGAACCAAACCGGCCAACACTATACAAGCAAATTACTCTTAGCAACGCATACTGTCTTTGACTAAGCAACTATCAATACTACATATATAGAAACATACCTGAATTCTAGGCTTCAGAGTCTTTGAATACGGGCTAGGTATCTCAAACACATCCGTCCAAGCTGACGATAAGCCCCGTACTAATATATTACTGCTCTGACAGACACAGCTTTTGCCTATAACTCACTAAACAGAACTCACCAAAACTCCGTGCTAACCATGTCTTACAGATTTCACGTGGAGCCTCATGCCATCCGGACTATCGGCATAAACAAACCGTTAACAAAAACCGTACCGTACTAACCCTAATGTATGAGCACTATGCACGAGCATAGAGCTTCATCACAATTCCCCCTTCCTCGGGAAAAAAAGAAACGACCGAGTTTCTTTTTAAGACTACTCGACGTACTACACTATCCTAAAACAGGAAAGGACTAACTTTTACTATCTAGAATACAAGAATAAAAATTAGAACAGCCTTAAGCCTCGACGCAAACTATCGGATCGCACAGCGAAAGCTAAAACAGAACTAACGCGCTAAAAACCTCCAGAAATGAAACGATCCAACGACTGCCCACACACAAAACACACAATCGCGAGACTCCAATCTCCGACCTACCTACATATTGGGTGCTGAACCGCATTTCTGTCCGCAACAGAAGTATGCCGTCTCCAGCCAACCCGACTGGTGAGCCAAGCCCGCTGACCTATCCCCTGATTCTAGACGGAAATAACACGTTCCCTCTGCCCACGAGCACGCTTGCTCTGAGCTCTCGTCGCGACTGCGCCGCTAGGAACATGAGCTCCAACTTTAGCGATGACTGGCTGCACACCCTTCATGTTACCCAGAACTAAATCCACTACTGGCTCGTTGATGACACACGAAACCAGATCACCTGTGAAAAACTCGGTGTCAATCTCTATCTTCGCCAAAGGAAAAACTTCTACCTTTCCTCCGAACGAAATTACCCTCTGGGTCTCCCCCGTGTACTGATCTTCCCTAACTAGACTACGTCTGACCCCCGCGGTCGTTGTACCGGAGTCACGGAGAACAGAAGCGAGACATCCGTTTACAACCCCGTCTACCAGCGGTAGGCAACCACCTCTGTCATCTGAACACACTGCGCCCAGCTGTGGTTCCTCCCCGACCGGGACCGCAAAACTGGCTACGTGAGTGGGCTGCACCGCCCCCTCCACCATACCAGGACTGTTAGGAAATTGATGAGCCAGATGGCCGTACCCCTGACAGGTGAAACACTGAATCCCTGAACTACTGCTAGGACAGTCACGACTAAAATGACCGTATGCATGACACGCAAAATACTGAGTGTCTGAACTCGCAATACGACCACGACCATACCCACGACCAGATGTTTCTCCTCGTGCGTACGGATCGCGACCGCTACTGCTGATACCTCGATCACCGCGTCGGAAACGCAAAGTACCTCTCCCATTAACTAGCTGGGCTCCACGTAAGGTATTGACGCCCCGGTAAACCTCAGTCGTGTTAGCAGCGACCAACCCGACTGGCGGTGTCTCGGTCCTACGCGCGAGGTTTTTCGTAGGATGCGCCATCCGAAAAGCCTCCGCGCTCTGTACTAACTCGTCCGTAGTCTTGAGGCTACGTTCCCTCAAGAATACCGCTAAATCCTTGAAACGCTACCAAAGAACTGTTCCGCCAACATGAGATCGAACAATGCTTCGTACGTGTGGTCGATCTTGGACAGTTCGACCCAACGTACGAGCAAATGGGACATTCGTTTGCCAAACGACACAAACGATTCCCCTGTCTCTGGCCGACAAGCTCTCAAGCGTTCTCTAAAACCCTCCGCATTACACTGAAACTGCTGTAAGAGACACTCCTTCAAAGTCTCGTAATCTGTTCCCCGAAACGTTCAAGCTATGGTAAAGACTCAAGGCCTGACCCTCAAGCACAGACGAAAGCAAAACGGGCCAGTTGGCAGAAGGCCAACTCAACGCCTGCGCATGAGACTCGAAACGACACAAAAAAGCGTCAATAGAGTCCACGGACTCTTTAAACATCGGCAGTCTAGGAAAATTCCGTATGCCCCGGCCTACCGAATCACTATCTGAAGTTCTAGACCCCGCATCTCGAGCTAACTGTAGTTGTACCTCTCTATCTTTCTCCTTTTCTTCTCTCTGATAGTTTAGTTCCTTCTCTCTTAACGCATGTTCCCTCTCGTCCTTCTCTCTGAAACGCTAGAGACTTCTCGTCTTTCTTTCTCTGAAACGCTAGAGACTTCTCGTCTTTCTCTCTCTGAAACGCTCTCTCTTCTCTTTCTTTCTCTCTCTCTCTGTACTTCTAATTCCTTCTCCTTAAAGACTCTTTCTTTCTCCTCTCGCTCTCTCTGAGCTTCTAACTCCTTCTTTAGGGCTTTCTGAACTCTAGCTCTTCTTTCTTAAATACTCTCTCTTCTCTCTCCCTCTGAGCTTCTCTTTCTCTCGCCCTATCCTCCCTATCCCTACATTTCTCTACGTAATCAAAACGTGTATCATCTCTAAGCCCTAACCGCTCACCATGTTTAATATACACCTGTACCGGGTCTACCTCCATATTTACACCAACAACTCCCAAAAAAATGAAAATGTAAAAAATACAAATCACAACCAAATCAACGCCAAAAACTTAAAATGAAACCCACAACAATATCAACAACCTACGCAGAAAATAGTGACCTA
The DNA here is from genome assembly GCA_036245525.1 of Semisulcospira habei. Taxonomy (NCBI): domain Eukaryota; kingdom Metazoa; phylum Mollusca; class Gastropoda; family Semisulcospiridae; genus Semisulcospira; species Semisulcospira habei. Next base: position 213,832,211 of record BTPG01000005.1, read on the forward strand.
CTTGACGCCCAGATGGACCGAAAAATAAGAACAATAGAAAGAAGAGCAAGGGAAAAAAATACTACCTATACAACAGGAAGAAACAAGTACTAATTCCTCGTAAGATCCAGAAAACTACGGAAACAACGGATCTCACCCCCTAGAATCGGAGAGGGGAATCTAACACATCAATATGCACATAGCAACAAAATCCTACTCTAAAATATATACCGCTAAAACAGGGTCACCACTGTAACGCACGCAGACTTGCCCACAGTCGCACGTACAGACTCTCACGCAACAGACGCATACACCGCCACTGACTCAGGCGGGCGCATTCATGCGGTAAAACTCAACACACAGGCTCTCTTTCTAAAGTGACTTTTATACAAGATAAATATACGAAAAAAACGCTCACAACTATCAAGCTATATACATCACTCCTTTCCCCACACCCAGCTTCCACATCACATACACATCACACACTATCTCGGCCAGGCTAGGCTTTAGTTTCACACTGTCTCCAACCTGCTTGATGTTATTGCCTGGTTACGTTGGTCCTTCTCAAGTCTAGGCGTGAAAGTCCTTCGTTGTACGCTTCTTCCTGCCGTCCTGTCTCTTTGGCACGGACGTCCTCGTACTCGTACTGTAGCGCAGTTCTCGCTTTGACTCGGGTGTCTCGGTCCCGGTCGCTTCACTCCCTGAGTGACGAGCTGGAGGGGTGATGACCTCACGTTAGGTCTGGTGACTCGACGTCTCGGCGTCCGTCGCTCCCTCTTTACAAGCACTCTGAATACGACAACAAAAGTCCCAACGTAACACTTGCTAAACACACAACATACTGGATCAATGAGAAACGTCACGTAACCTGGCCGATACAAATAACTCACACGTTCATTCACACACACACACGTGCTTCATAAACTGTCTACTTCCGCAACACCCCCATATCTCTGTCACTATCTTGAAACAGACTATAGCCTAACACTCTTGCTATACCCTACTCTATACACTGGAAAAGACTATGCTTAACCAACCACGTACTATCTTCATAGCGGCTTAGACATACACATCTCACATTCCTTTAGTTATCTATCGCGGTAAACAACTGTATACAAAAACCACCGGTTACTTCACTGAATTCTAAACCAACATAACTAAACCAAACCGGTCAACACTATACAAGCAAATTACTCTTAGCAACGCATACTGTCTTTAACTAAGCAACTATCAATACTACATATATATAGAAACATACCTGAATTCTAGGCTTCAGAGTCTTGGAATACGGGCTAGGTATCTCAAAAACATCCGTCCAAGCTGACGATAAGCCCCGTACTAATATGTTACTGCTCTGACAGACACAGCTTTTGCCTATAACTCACTAAACAGAACTCACCAAAACTCCGTGCTAACCATGTCTTACAGATTTCACGTGGAGCTTCATGCCACCCGGACTATCGGCACAAACAAACCGTTAACAAAAACCGTACCGTACTAACCCTAATGTATGAGCACTATGCACGAGCATAGAGCTTCATCACATGTATTTAGCAATGTTATTGGTCTCCAGTTTTTAATGTATTTCTTATCCTTACCTTCCTTGGGAATACATGTTATTGCACCCTGCCTTTGGGTTATTGACATGTGCCCTACTTCAAAAGCATGGTTAATAGATCTAACCAAAAACACACTGATATCATTCCAGAAAAATTTATAAAATTCGTTAGTAAAGCCATCTGAGCCTGGACTTTTATTATGCTTCGTGTTTTTTAGAACGTACAGTGCTTCTCTGGCTAATATAGGACCTTCGATGCCATCACTCTCACCTTGTGGTAAACGAGAAGCAGTAACAATAGATGGCAAGTCAACCTCTAGCACCTAATTAGGTTTATACAATATTTCATAAAACACTTTGTATCTTCAATTATTTGCTCAGAATCCAAAATTAATTCACGTTGTCGTTCTCAATACAGTTCATTGCATTATGTGTGTAGTGTCGTTTCTCAAGGTTACAAAAGTATCTCGTTGCTCTCTCACCCTCACATATTCATCTGGCTCTCGAACGAACTATCATGCCGTCAATTTTCTTATTTCTAATATTTTGCAGTTCTTCTTTTAATGTCTGGAGACCTTGTGAATTAACATCACTTAGATTTTTTTCTAATTTGTAAATTTCACTTTCTAGTCTCATTTCTTGTTTGCCTTCTTCTTTTTTCTTGAATGAGCCATACGAGATACTTTTCCCCCTGATCTCCATAAGTATCATTTCAAAGAACTAACTGTCATCGATGGTTAATTGAAAATTCTCGTTGTTAATTGTATGTATATTGTCGAAATTATAGACAAGTACCCCATATTGCTTTTAAGGTCCACCAAAACCTGTTTTACGGAATCAGCGTAGACTTTGTCTTTTAACAGACAGTTATCGAATTTCCAATAGGAGCGTGCTTTTCTTCTTACTTCATCGGTCATCAGCTCCATAGAGATCAAAGAATGGTCAGATCTGTTGCTAATACCTATATCCACTTTTTTGAGTTTTGGCAATAAAACGTCTGACACCAAAAAATAATCTATCTTATCAGGGTTTAATTCTCTACATATGTCCACCAGTTCAAGAACTGACATCAATTCCACAATTTGTTTTCTCGCCCTCGAGCGATGTATACCCCTATAACAATAGGAATCCATGGTTGGGTTAAGGATGACATTCCAGTCACCACCCATAATAATGTTTTCATTATCCATGTTCGTTACATGATCGCACAGCGTTTGGAAAAAAGACGGCGAGTCGCAACCGCTAGGGCCATATACGTTAGCAAGAGTACAACGTTTTCCGGCTATGTCGATATCCATAATAATAAAACAACCACCATCATCCCGAAATATATTGTAAACTTTATATTCAAAATTATTGCTAAACAAAATAGCTACGCCCTTACTGATTGACTCGTTACCGCTGAGCCAACATTCATAACCCCACTGACTTCTTATGGTGTTTTCTAGGTGAACTTTCAGGTGTGTTTCTTGTAAGAAGTAAATACTTGCGTTTTTCTTTCGAAGGTGATCAAAAATATCACGCCGTTTCCTAAAATCAGATAGCCCATTACAATTGAATGGACATATTTTCAGCGAGCTTGACTTAGCCATTCAAGTCATTTACAAGGCAAATATGACTCCTAATAATAGACAATCTCACAGTTATCATAGCATCTCGTAATTGAAAAGGTGGCCACGCATAACAAAAAAAGACCTGCAGGCGGATACACACCAAAGATTACAATATTATAAGGCAACATATTAACAAAAGTACATGTGAGTTTGCACCCGGACCAGAAAAATAAATGCATGCATAAAAGGCTCACTGGGTACAGTATTTTTTTTTCCATGTCTATTAAATTACAAGTCCGTCTTGTATCCAAACTCATCGTGCTCATCAAGCATGCAGAGAGAAGGAAGGATAGACAAGAAAAAAATAGAAAAAAAGAGACACAGAGAAAACAGGAATTTCAAACATAGTACAAATATATAACTCTGTGTGTGCACACAGAGAGAACCCTGCAGCGTATCACATCCTGCTTCGCAGACGCTGCCCAGCTCTTTGGACTCGAGGTCAGTCTGAAAGAGACAGAGGTCCTCCATCATCCGGCACCCAAGGTAGAGCATCGCCCTCCCCACATCACCATCGGCGATTCTAAACTGAACTCAGTGCACCAGTTTACCTACCTTGGGTGCATCATCACATCAGACGCCAAGCTGGAAAAGGAGCTGGACAGCAGGCTGGCAAAAGCGAACAGTGCTTTCGGGCGTCTATATAAGCGGGTGTGGCACAATCAACAGCTGAAAACAGGCACCAAGATCAGCGTGTACAGAGCTGTCGTCCTCACAACCCTGCTGTATGGTTCCGAGTCCTGGGCCCTCTACCGCAGCCAACTACGACTCCTCGAACGCTTCCACCAGCGCTGTCTGCGTACAATCCTGGGCATTTACTGGAGTGACTATGTCACCAACGTCGAGGTCCTTGAACAGGCAGAAACTGTGAGCATCGAGGATTTGCTGCTGCGGACACAGCTCCGCTGGGCGGGGCATGTCTCCAGGATGGAGGATCATCGCCTACCCAAGATCACCCTGTTCGGCGAGCTCGCCACTGAACACAGAGACAGAGAGGCACCAAAGAAGAGATACAAAGACTGTCTCAAGAAGTCAATTAGTGCCTGCCAAATCGACCACCGTCAGTGGTCTTTACTCGCTACGGACCGTGACCCCTGGCGCTCCATCATTTACAAGGCAGCTGTCTCCTTTGAGGACTCGCGCAGAGCTAGCCTTAAAGACAAGCGGGTCAGGAGGAAAAACAGAGATGCCGCAACTCAGAACGCTGGCCAGACCTCCCTCTGCAGCCACTGCGGTCGAACCTGCCTGTCCCGGATTGGCCTCCACAGTCACGAGCATGCCTGCAGACGTCTTGGGCAACCCCCATAGACTTTTCCTATAGTATCTTCGTTCGCGAAGTCAAGCCAAGAGAGACAAATATATATATAAAAAATACAGGAAAACATACTTAACGAGACAAAAACTAATGCAAAAATCGGCTAGGCCGTGCTGACCTAATATCTTGAATTAAATTACGTTACAATAAAAAAAAATGCAGCCTGTTTAAACCTGAATACGGGTGGAGAAGGGTGGCAGCGGGGGAAGGGGTAGGAGGAGGGGGGGGGGGTTGGGGGGTGGGGGGGGGGGGGTAGTAGGTGACAGATGTCTAAGTATATGAAGAGTAAGCAGAGGTAACAGAGCTTTCCAGAATTATTACACCGCTGTTGGGGAAACCGATAAAGAGGGCTGGGAAAAAATTATTTAAAAAAAATTAAATAAAAAAATAAAAAATAACATTAAAAATAAAAGAAAAAAAACGAAAAAAAACTAAAATAAATAAATAATAAATAAATAAATAAATAAAATAAATAAATAAATAATAAAATAACAAATAAAAAAAAATAAAAAAACTTAAATTTAAAAAAAAAATAAATAAATAAAAATTAATAAAAATATAAATAATATAAATAAATAAAATAAAATAAACCCACCGATGTACGACACATAGATTTACATACTGCGTGAGGACAAGAGCCATAAGTCGTATTATACAATGGGAGGAGAAAAAAAAAAGAAAAAAAAAACAGCGCTCGTGGATCGAGCACTGACCTTATTTCACTCACATGGCAGCCGGGTCGGCATGCGCACCCGAGAAGAAAAAGCGTACACCGAGTCAGGTAAGTCAAAGTATAGTCTGATCCTACAAAAGTAAATGCACACACAATTAGAGTCAATGCCTCAAAGCCTGTACCAGCCACTGTCACAGTGTGCACGTGCAAATAGCGAAACCTGTGTACTTGAGAAAGTCAGGCTGTGGATAAGGCTATAGTCTGTTCTTACTACGGGTGGCATCCGCGAAATAAATGTCGCACACACACACACACACACACACACACACACACACACACACACACACACACACACACACACACACACACACACACACACACACACACACTGTAAGCCATGGCTCCACACTAAACATAAGCAAATAGTTCTATAGTGCATTCTTCATTTTTTGTTTAAAGCTGTGGAAAAAAGGAAAAGAGAAATCAGTGTATACATGCTTCCAATAGTTAACCATCATTGATCCACAGGCTATGTTCGTTGATTCATCTCCATTGGACTATGTTTACCAAAAGTCTATTCTGACCAAACTCAAACATCAGAAGGAGATTATTAGCAAGCGTGCAAACGCAGTACATCTTGCTCCGTGGGCCTGGATCGCTGATTTGAAAAGTACATCCTGCTCCGTGGGCCTGGATCGCTGATTTGAAAAGTACATCCTGCTCCGTGGGCCTGGATCGCTGATTTGAAAAGTACATCCTGCTCCGTGGGCCTGGATCGCTGATTTGAAAAGTACATCCTGCTCCGTGGGCCTGGATCGCTGATTTGAAAAGTACATCCTGCTCCGTGGGCCTGGATCGCTGATTTGAAAAGTACATCCTGCTCCGTGGGCCTGGATCGCTGATTTGAAAAGTACATCCTGCTCCGTGGGCCTGGATCGCTGATTTGAAAAGTGCATCCTGCTCCGTGGGCCTGGATCGCTGATTTGAAAAGTACATCCTGCTCCGTGGGCCTGGATCGCTGATTTGAAAAGGGCAGACATACGTACTGATACAAGTATACGTGTATGTAGGTAGTATCAAGTAGCCCTGATGTTATAGTCCGTTCCTACAACCGGCAACACTTTGAACACATTGCCATTACCCAATAGTCATGTTTATTCAAAATGAAAAAGCTATAATCAAAAATTTATTCATTCCATTTCGGTTGCACGGAAAATGTGCATAATACATGCAGTTCAGATAAAGGTATTATAATAGTCTCTTCCTATATAGACGTGTCTACTGAACAATCGCAGGCGTGTTATATCTAAAGGGGCTAGTTACACTAGGAAAACCTTGCCGAAATCCTTGTCTTCAGCAAGTTAGGCATGTGTAAACTGACCAAAGGGTGATTTTAGAGTTTAAATTTACTCATGGACATGAACAGCAAGTGTATCTTGTGCAAGGTGTGTGTTGCCTATAACCCCTTCCCCATCCAGCGCCAAGCGTGAGGGCCGGGTTAAGCGTAACGACCCGGCGGTACTGTCCGAGGGGCACCAAGCCACCCAGGCAACACTACCGAGCCGTCAGAGTCGCTCCACCTCTCACATGTTATACTATACAGTGTCTAGGCATAGGCTCGGCACTGGAAGTGAGAGAGGTAAGGCATGAGGTAAACATGTAGAATGCATAAGCGCTGACCGAAAGGAAGAGCCCGGTATTAGGCAGAGGCCTGCGATCACGACAGTAGACCACGACCTCTGGCCCCGACCCAGACCAGGCCCGCCACTACCGGGCCACACCCACGCCCACGCCCAAGCGCCCCTCTGAAAAATCATAGGTGTATGTAGTACACACAGTCATGCGACCCCTCACATTCGACAAGTTTGTCCCGATTTGGCAAAAGCCTCTGTGTCCGTCCCCCAAAAGGAGCGAGACCTTCACTGGATTGAAAATCTCGCTCGTTACAGAGGCGGACACCCGGCCCCCCACGCCATACCTGGGCATGTCTATATGTGTATAAATACATGTAACACAAATACAGAAAATACACGTGCGTGTATTTTGTCTGTGTGCGATTCACCGTGCGCAAGCACCGTCAATTGCTTGTTCCGTGCGTATTCTGCGTATTCTGCGTGCGTATTCTGATTCTGTGATTCAATATTGTAACTTACTTGAAATATGCGGAACGGTGTTTATCTTCTTGTTATTATGTTATTATGAATGTCCTCTGGCATCTCACCGCTGCACTGTTTCCAATGTTTGGTCCAGGTTTCATGTTCATTAATATTTTCAGTTGCGCTGTGTTATAAGAAAAACCCGTTGGTCTGATTGTTTTACTATGAATATGACACAGAAGCCACATACACCTGGAGTAGATCATCACATTGGTCACGCTATGTGTGTATGGCTTATAGCCCTTTCGCGTCCAGCGCCAGGCACAAGAGCTGGTTCGACCATGGCAGCTCAGCCATAGTGTCCAGGCCGCATGCCCCCCTCCCCCCCTCCCCCCCCCCCCCCCGGAGAGAGACATACCACCCAGACACCTCCGCCGAGCCGGCAGGGGCACACCACCTCACGCAAGCTGTACATGATCCGTCTTGCGCCGGGTGCGAAAAAGATAGGCCGCATTACAGACTTAGAAATAGACCACACAAGACTTGGAAATAGGCCACACAACCGAGGATAGTACTTCGCTTTACTCGTCTGCTGACTCTGCCTAGATGCAGCCCACCCTTTCACATCCAGCACAGAACCGGAAGGCTGGCCTGACCGTGACAACCCAACGATCGTGCCATAGCCGCATGCCTCTCGGGGGGTGTGGGGGGGGGGGGGAGACATAGCAACCAAAAACCACCATCGAGCTGCCAGGGACGTCACACCCCTCGCAGGCTGCACCTGAACCATTCAGCATTGGAAGTGAAAGGGACAGCCCGCTCGACAGACTTAGGGGGGTAGCACTTCGATGGGCTCGTCTACTCTGACACACACGCTGGGATTGAGCGGGAAGTGACGGGGCCTGGGGGATTTATCGTCTTCGCTGGCACCAGGTCTCGGTCTCGCCGCGGCCGCCGCGTAGGACATGGTAACCGGCGACAGCCTGGCTCTACCTCGTCCAGCAACTCTCAAGCGCGGGTCGTGGGGAGTCGAAGACACCGGCAGTCGCGAGGCTTCTACGCTAATGTCCACTCGGTGTGCTGGAGTACCGTTCATTAAGGCATTGACGTCATCAGCGTTAGTGTCGATGTCCACTTTCGTCACTTTGTTGTTTATCTTTATAAACACTTTGCCTTCTGACGACCAAGCTGATCGCTCCCCCACTATGTCCCTCATTTCCCTGAGCAGTTTTTGGTTGCGTGGAGTGAGGTCGTCGGTGATGACGATCCCTTTGCCTTTGAGCTTTCGTCTTTGTGAGAGAATCAGGTTTCGGACCTCCCGCCTCACAAATCGCACTATGACAGGGCGGTGTCTTCTCTCAGTCCTGCCCCCGAGTCTGTGTGCGATGTCAATGTCCGAGTCTGTGACTGTCATCCATAGTTTGTCCCTGCACACTCTGATGACTGTCACAGCTGAATCTCGTGAACTTTCGTTCCGCTTCTCTTCTCTCAAACCAAAAATTCGAATGTTATTGCGGCGAGAGTATTGCTCCTGCTGATTGATGCGCAAACGAGCGACCTCCTCCTCTAACTCTTTTTGGCGTGCTTCGTAGTTTTGCAATAACTTGCGCAACTGTTCGTTATCAGTCTTTAAGTCCATCAAACTCGAGTTTATCGTCTCTAGCTCCTGTTTCATATCTGCCTCGGCTTTTCCAAGAGCCACCGTCAACTCAATCACTGTCTGTGTCTTTGATTCCTTGATCTTTGTAAGTATAACTTGTATACTTTCCCCTGACATCTCGTCGCTGATGTTTTTCCCACCACAAAAGTTGTGTCTTTGTTTGTGCTAGTGTCTAGTGAGGAATCGCTTTGTTTCTTACGTCTCTTTACGTTTCGCACCATTTTTCGTGTTATTGTTGTTGATTAGTTGCATGTTGGAGAGTCGACAGTCACTGCTTTTAGCAAAGACAGTTTGTAGTCCACCCCGCCTTGTCGTCCAAACCAGCATACATTAATACCTGTCTAACACACAGTATATGTCACGTCACTGACATTTGGCAGTTGACACAACAGATAGGTGACAGCACTGCCAGAAAAAAACGATGGAATCCAAACAATCACAGCCAGCGTGATAAAGTGTATCCAATCGACGCGAACATTGTAAGTCTGATCATAAGAAAGAAGAAACACGTCCGATCCGTCGATCAGAAAGAGTCAGCACGGTCATAGCTTTGGAAGGTGGATGGATTCACTAA
>BTPG01000005.1:213842178-213914678 GCA_036245525.1 Semisulcospira habei
GAGAGAGAGACACAACACACACACACACACTATTTGGGCATAGAGGACTATTGTTTACCATGAACAGGAAGTATTCTCAGGAAGGCCAACTCTGACAGCATTGAGTGGTGGGTGGCGTGTATGGTAGTCACTATTTCTCGGGAAGATATTTTAACTAGCCTTTTGTTTCCAAGGGGTTGGGGGACCTGACTGGGCAGATAAAGCTGTTAAATGTATTTGGTCAAGTGCGTTTGTTTATTTACGGAAAGGATGTGAAGGGAGTGTTGTGTACAATCGTATTCAAAATATAATCTCACTGTGATCATTGATAGATTAATTAGTCTTTGTTTAAAGCAGTCAATGGCAGCATTAATTATTTAGGGGGGGGATGGGGGATCTGGCTTAATAATCGCGGGTTGGTAGCTGATCAAAAAACGTAGCTTGAATGATTTCTGGAGTGGAACTAAAATGGCTAGGTAATAAAGGTATTGGCGGTAAGTGTTGGGAGTTCGTTTGTCTGAATACGGAGTGGATCAAATAAATCTATAGATTGGGGGGAGGAGTGCCCATCAACTGTCCACTTTACTATCTCTTACAAGTAGTCATGAGTCTGACCTTCGACCTTGAGCTGTGACCTTGACCTTGAAAGGGGTGGGGTTTAGGGCGTTTAATTTTATAAATGCGTAAAAAAAGAGGCACTTTTCAGTTATTGAAGTTGTGGGGTGAGGTGGTGGGGTGGGGGGGGTGTGGGGGGGGTGTGGGGGGGGGACGGGGGGGGGGGGGGGAGGGGTTGGAGGTGGAGGAGGGGGGGGGGGGCTTAAGGTCAAAGTTTAATAATCAAAACAACAATGAAACAGTGTCAGCATGTTCATTTCATTAGACAGCTGACCTCAGAGTGAAATCAGCCGCCAAAAATAGTGTGACATGCAGAAGAGTTATTTTGCATGATCCAGCTACACTGGCTGCGTTTGAGGTGTCATTCTGCTGTAATTGTCATTAAGGATGTCTCTGGTGTCTATTCTGAGCCAAATACAAAGCACTTTTTACTCTGCGTAAAGCTCATTTGAGTGCATTGTTATGGGACCAGCAGCTGCAGCCACCAGTACAGGCTTTTACAGGGAGTAGTTGACAGGTTTGGCACACACATGCTGTGCATTTGCAACCATGATGTTTAGGTCTTTTGAGACTCTGACAGGGTTGTGGTTTTATATAAAAATTGAACTGTACATAACCATTTTCCCCTGCTATCTCCTAAATCAGCACTCAGACACTTGTTTGGGTATGGTGTGGTTCCGCGTAGCATAGGTTTTGGCTGTTTTGTATTAGTTCTTTTGTCTCGTGGCGTTAGCTTCCAGTAGACTTAATGTTAAATTGCAACCAGGTTGTTTCATGAACCCCCTTTCGCCTGTGGAAAGTATATATATATATATATATATATATATATATATATATATTACTTTTAACAAAGGCGTCGCCCAAAGCCAAAAAATGCACTCAATCAGAATAGCTCAAGGGACGTAATTTTTCATTAAATTCTGAGAATGCTCTTGCTACGCTAATGCCATGGAATTCCAGGCTGGTAAGCTTGCATTGTGTCATCAGGACATCAGCTGCTCTTTTTGTGACCGCATCGCCTACTAGTTCTAGAAAGGAGAGGGTTAGTGGGAGAGAAGGAATTGCAGACCTATCATTTTAAGCCTTCCACTGAACACCTACTACATAAAGTAGTAGGGACTACCACCAGGTGCCCCGCAACCCGCTGGAGAATATCCAGTCCTCCCCCCCCCCCCCCCCTGTGAGGGGAGGCTAGTGCATGGATATTCCCAAACAGATCTTGGACCTGCTGGATAGATTTAAGTTTTTGCCGCCTACAACCGGTTTCGCCCAAAGGGAGGGCCCGTCAGGTAGGCATACGGCGTAACCTGAAATTGCAAACACAACGCATGTACGAGAAGCTGCCTCCAGAATTTGACTGGTAGCACCGCTAGTACAGCGTGTAATGCATCCCGAAAACTTTATGAGGTGTTGCAGTGGAAGAAGACAGACTAATTTTGAAAAGGCAACACCTAGGCAATTTTGTGGTGCAATTATTCATTAATTTTAACAAAGGCGTCGCCCAAAGCCAAAAAATGCACTCAATCAGAATAGCGCAAGGGACGTAATTTTTCATTAAATTCCTGAGAATGCTCTTGCTATGCTAATGCCATGGAATTCCAGGCTGGTAAGCTTGCATTGTGTCATCAGGACATCAGCTGCCCTTTTTGTGACCGCATCGCCTACTAGTTCTAGAAAGGAGAGGGTTAGTGGGAGAGAAGGAATGACAGAACTATCATTTTAAGCCTTCCACTGAACACCTACTACATAAAGTAGTAGGGACTACCCCCAGGTGCCTCGCAACCCGCTGGAGAATATCCAGTCCTCCCCCCGAGAGGGGAGGCTAGTGCATGAATATTCCCAAACAGATCTTGGACCTGCTGGATAGATTTAAGTTTTTGCCGCCTACAACCGGTTTCGCCCAAGGGAGGGCTCGTCAGGTAGGCCCCTCCGATGAGACGATCTCCATTATGGACAGAGACCGTGAGGATCATTTGAGCCGTCGGCCGCTTGAGATTTCCTCATCCTCCAAACTTTCTCACCGGACACAGCCTGCTGACTCTTACGGGGAGTCCGCCTTAGGCCTTAGCGTTTGCCTTACGGGGGCACGCATGCAGCGACATACTTCGCGCGGTAAGTTGTCCGAAACTAGTCGAGTTGGCATGGACCGTGGGGATCAACTGCGCTGTCGGCCGCTTGAGATTTGCTCACCCCCCCCCCCCCCCCTGATTTCTCAACGGACACCGCCTGCTGACTCTTACGGGGAGTCCGTCTTAGGGCATAGCGTTTAGCTTACGGGGGCACGCATACCGCGACATACTTCGCGCAGTAAATTGTCCGAAAATCATCATAAGAGATCTCATTTGAAAAAGCCTGCGTGCTCTTACGGAGAGACGCTTATGCGGCAACGTGCCTACCTTACGGAGGCGGGCGAGAGATCCAGTTCCAGGCGTCATCGGTTTGATGACCGTGTTAAACTTTCTCACTCGACCTCCATTCCTACACACTCTCACGCGTCGTGTGACGACCGTCAGGAGCATCGTTCTACTCTCCGTTCCGATCACCGCAGTCCTCGGCATCCATCATCATCTTCCGTTTCATCTACTTCTCCCGCTTCGGCCCCCCGTTCGGCTTTTAACTTGTCTCGGGATGCTCCCCTTCTGTTCCGTCGCCCGTCCCCTTCCCCTCCTCGGCCCCGCATTCGGACCTCCGCTGGTAACGTTCACCGTGACCGCCACTCCCGTCATCGCAGCCGCTCCCGTCGTTGTAGTCGTTCTCCCCGTGCACGGCGCACGGTTCCCTCCAGGTCCCCCCCCCCCCCCTCCCGTTCGTACTTTTCCCCTACACCCGCTTCGCCATCTTTAAGGGGCACGACGATCGCCGGTGGCTACAATTTCTCGTCAGGACGGGCTCCGCACCGTTTCTCCCTCACGGACCCTCCCTACGCGCGAGGAGGACACACTTAGTCTCCTTCCTAATGATTCGGTCTCTGATCTACTCGACTTTGGCGGCCGCTCCCTTTCGTCGCGCCTACCCGGCACCGGCCTCCACGTGGTGTAGGTGGGTAGTCCGCTCAGTCCCTGACTGAGTGGGCTAGCAGACGGGTGCCATCTTTGTCCAGGATTAGGACTTGATGTCAACAGATATGTTGTTCAGCCTTTTCACTGGTCCGGTTTTTAAGGAGCTGTGCTAACCCAGGTCGTACCATGTTGGATTGGTCCTTAAAAATACTCGTGACTTTTTGGTCCTTTGGATCCCAAGTGTTTGCCGTGCTTGGAGACCCGTGTCGGGGGAGAAGAGGATCCTGGTGGCTGAAACACTCCACTTTGGCCTTGACTTCTGCCTAAACGGGAGGCTAGTCGTACCGGCCTAGTCAATCGGCTCTTGTCACGTTGAGCCCTATCCCACTGTTGACATGCGGGTTGCTATACGGAGCACCATGCTATAGCCTTTGCTGCTGATTAGGTGCTTTACGCCAGTATTCCCCTGCATTCAACGGTGTGATAGAAGGCGGTGGCTCAAACGGTTCAATCGGGCTTACCCCCTTGAGTATATCTTTCAGGCAGTCTCCATTGTGCGTCGGCTGGAGACCCGCCGACAGTTGCACTTTCCCTTGTTGGGCTCGGTGGCGGGCGGGGACCCCCGGGGGATGAATATCTCTACTAATATAATATGGATAAAACAAAAAAAAAAAAACTAGCACAGAAACGGCATATAGACACCGAATTTGAACATGACAGTGATTCAGACTGTGAGGAAGCGACGCCTCAGGCGTCGGCCGTATGGCCTCGCTTCCTCATTGTCCATAGCAAGATGAAGGAGAAACCAGTTACCAAGCTGCATCCTTTTCTGGTGGGGGAGACCCTCAGGAGCCGTGTTGGCAGGCCTGACGCCCAGCGCCTCAGGTCTGGTGACTTGCTGGTGGAGTGCCGTACTCGGGCACACTCCAGCGGGCTACAGGGGCTCTCTTCCATCGGAGACACTCCTGTGGAAGTCACACCCCACAAAACTATGAATTCGTCAAGAGGCGTAATCAAAGATCAAGCTTTGGCAGAACTGTCAGAAGATGAACTTGTAAGGAACCTTAAGTCTCAGGGGGTGACTTGCGTCAGGCGCTTCGTTTCCAAGCGAGGTGGTGGGGAGATCCGTCTCCCTACCATCATCCTGACGTTTGGCACCCCCACCCCTCCTACTACCATCTGGGGAGGTTACTACTCCCTGAGAGTGAAAAAGTACGTCCCTCTTCCCCTCCGGTGCTTTAAGTGCCAAAAGTATGGCCATGGGCAGAAGACATGCCGTCAGGCAGAGGCTTCATGCGCCCGTTGCACTAGGCCCGGACACTCTGCTGAGTCCTGCACAGCCACCCCACTGTGTGTGAATTGCCAGGGGGCGCATATGGATTCGGATAAGAAATGCCCTCGTTGGATATCCGAGTGCAAGATTCAGCAGGTGCGTGTGGAGAAGGGGTTGTCCTTTCTGGATGCCAAAAAACTGGTTGAAGGCCCTGGTGCAGCTGCGGCTGCCCCAACCTCTAACACCTCTGTGTATACTTTTAGTGCAGCGGTGGCAGGCAAGCGCCCCACCAAAGACTTTTCATGTCAGACCCCAACTTCTTGGTTGGGGGCGGAGCCTCGGCTCATCTCGCCCCTGGAGAGTAACCCTCCTCCAGTGGTGACAAGGAGCCAGGGAACGCAGAAGGCGGACACGGCCGGTCCGGTTGTGCCGCCTTCTGTTGCCCCTAAGCCTCAGCCCCCACCCAAACCTGTTAGTCAGTCAACTCCAAAGGCTTCTGGCTCTGGTCAGCCTTCTAAGGCCGCTAACTCTAGCGGCAGGAACGCTGCGCAGGACCAGAAGTCTAAGAAATCTATGGGACCGCTGTGCGCACGGGCCCAGAAGGGGAACACAGATGTCCCCCTTCAAAACAAATATGCTGCACTGGAGGAGCAGATGGAGGGAGTGGAAGTTGTTGTTCCTGATGCTGCGGCAGCTCCACCCCCTTCCTCTCCGAAGAACCAGAGGAGGCCCGGGAGCCGGCTCCCCTCTGTTTCTTCAACTCCTTCCAAGGTAAAGGAAAAAGGGGGGAAAAACTCCTTACCCCCAGATCAGACTTAATCATGGACTCTTTGCTTCAGTGGAATTGTCGTGGTTTTCAAGCTAACTTTGAGGAATTGCGTCTTTTAGTCAAGTTCTCTAACCCCTCAGTAATATCTCTTCAGGAAACTTACCTGAAGACTTCTGACCCTGTGTCCTTTAATGGTTTTAATGTTATACATAAAGGCTCTGATTCGGAGAGGCGCTCGGGTGGAGCGGCTCTTCTCATTAGTAGCCAAATTTTATGTAGCCCCGTTAGCATCGACACCTGTCTTCAGGCTGTCGCAGCTCGGGTTACCTTAAAGAAGACCATAACCATATGCAGTATTTACCTGCCACCATCACTGCGGGTCTGTAGCAATGATATTTTTAACTTAGTAGATCAACTGCCCCCTCCCTTTATTCTCATGGGGGATTTTAACGGTCACGCTCACCTTTGGGGCAGTGACCACTATGATGGCAGAGGTCAAATGTTAGAAGATGTTTTTTCTCAACTTAACCTATGTGTCTTTAACGATGGCTCACCTACATACTCTAACTCAGGTTCAGGATCTAGTTCTGTTCTAGACCTCACTGTGTGCGATCCTTCTCTCATGCTGGACTTTGACTGGAAGGTTCACGATGACCTGTGTGGTAGTGACCACTTCCCAGTAGTCCTGTCATCGGTCAGCTGTGTGGAGGATTCGCCGGTGGGGCGCTGGAATCTCAAGAAAGCTAACTGGCCTCTGTTTGCCTCCCTCTGTCAGTCTCGTCTTACAGAGGAGGTGGTCATGTCAGCTGAAGAACCTGTTTCTTGTTTTACTTTGATTTTGTTGGACGTAGCAGGTGAAACCATCCCTAGAACTTCCACATCAGTCCCTCGGAGGCCGAGAGTACCATGGTTCAATGAAGAGTGCCGCAAGGCCCAAAAAATACGCAAATCTGCTCAGCGACGTGCTTTTCGTAATCCGTCGCAAGCAAATATTTTAACATTTAAAAGACAGCGGGCGAAAGCCCATTACATTTTTAAACGCGAACGCCGTGCTTCCTGGAGACGCTTTGTCTCATCTTTATCTTCTAGGACTCCGTCTCAAAAAGTCTGTAAGGCTGTTCGAAGAATTAGGGGCAGGGTTGGCTCGGCTTCTGTCGGCCATCTTAGGGATGGTGCCAGTTTGGTCACAGATAAAAATGCTGTGGCCAATTTGCTTGCCTCCACCATTGCCCATAATTCTTCAACAGAGCATTATTCACCTTTCTTCCAGAGAGAGAAGGAGAAGCGAGAATCTTGTGCTTGTGATTTTATATCAGATAACTCGGAAGACTATAATGCCCCCTTTACATTTTCAGAATTGCAGCAAGCCATGCTGAAATGTACTGACTCTGCTGCTGGATTAGATACCATCCATTATCAGCTCCTAACTCATCTGCCTGAGGATTCACTCCTTGTACTTCTCAAGGCCTTTAACCATATCTGGATAACCGGTCATTTTCCGCCATCTTGGCGCCAGGCTGTGGTTGTGCCAATCCCCAAGCCGGGTAAGGATCCTTCCGACCCGGGCAACTACCGGCCAATAGCTTTGACATCATGTTTATGTAAGACTATGGAACGCTTGGTCAACGCCCGACTGGTGTGGCATCTTGAGTCACGTGGTCTCATCACAGACCTCCAGTGCGGTTTCCGGCGCTTCCGTAGTACAACTGACCATCTAGTCCGCTTTGAGTCTTTTATCCGAGATGCTTTTGTCAACAAGCAGCATGTCTATGCAATTTTCTTTGATCTTGAAAAGGCATATGCCACTACCTGGAAGTATGGTATAATGTCTGATTTGTCGGACATGGGTTTTAAAGGGCACCTGCCTGATTTTATTCACAATTTTTTGTCTAACAGGTCGTTCCATGTCCGTGTGGGCTCCACCCTCTCCGACTCCTTTGAACAGGAGATGGGTGTCCCGCAGGGCAGCATTCTATCTCCTGTTTTATTTAGCATTAAAATAAATAACATTGTAAAGACCGTCAAGGATGATTCTGAATGCTCTTTGTTTGTGGACGACTTTGCTTTGTGTGCACGAGGTCGAGGACTTGCGTCCCTTGAGAGGCGCTTGCAGCTGTGCGTTGATCGCATCCAGGGGTGGGTGTCTCTCAACGGATTCAGGTTCTCGCCCTCCAAGACAGTCTGTGTGCATTTTACTAACCAGATGAAATTTTTTCCAAAACCTACCCTGAGCATTGCTGGAGTGCCAATTCAGGTGGCCGAAGAGGCAAAGTTTCTGGGGGTCATCTTTAACAAAAGATTGACCTTCCGCAACCATGTTAACTACCTTAGAACCTCTTGTCGGAAGGCCCTCGACATTCTTCGTGTCGTTGGTCGTACTGACTGGGGTGCAGACCGTATCGTCTTACTTCGACTGTACCGGGCCCTTGTTCGGTCCAAACTGGATTACGGCTCTGTGGTATATGGCTCGGCTTCCAAGTCTGTTCTACAGCGTCTGAACACAATTCACCATCAAGGTCTGCGCATATGTCTGGGAGCCTTCAGGACATCTCCAGTTCCTAGTCTGTATGCAGAGGCAGGGGAGCCTTCTCTCAGGCTCCGCCGCATCCGCCTCATGCTCAGCTACGTTCTGAAGCTGAAGGCCCATCCAGAAAATCCTGCCTATGATTGTGTTTTTACCCCGTCGTTTGCAGAGATTTACGATGCCCATCCGGGAGCTGTCCGTCCACTTTCCTTCCGTGTCCGACCTCATCTGCAGGCGGCCGGAGTGGACCTGGACAAAGTTTCGGAATCTCTGCAACACGTCACTCCACCCTGGCTACTACCAGTTCCTGACATCTTGCTGGACTTGACTGCCCACAAGAAGGATTGTACTCCACCAGCCATATACCAACAGAGCCTCAATGAACTCCTTTCAATTTTTCCTGGCTATTGTCGTCTTTATACGGATGGGTCCAAATCTGAGGATGGAAGAGTGGCTGCGGCTGCAGTGTCCTCTCGCCATCCTAGACGCCCATTTAAGCTCCGTCTCCCTGACCATTCCTCTGTATTTAGTGCAGAACTGCAGGCAATTCTGCTAGCACTCAAGCATGCATATCAGTCTCAGGAAAGGAACTTCCTGATTCTGTCTGACTCTCTTTCTGCCCTGCAGGCCCTTCAGGGCGCGGGAACAGACCATCCACTGCTGGTGCAGATTAGAGAGCTCTACGCGGACTTGATGAAGGAATATTATGACATCATTTTTATTTGGGTCCCGGGCCATGTGGGCATCGAAGGCAACAGAATCGCAGATTCTGCTGCCAACAATGCCCGCAGTGACCCTGTCCCTGACACACAGACTGTCTATAGTGATTTTAAACCTGGTATTAGTGCGTACATAGCCCGCGAGTGGCAGTCCGAGTGGGACAAAGAGGAAGGGAACAAGCTTCATGAAGCTCTTCCTAAGTTGTCTGACAGTCTACCTTTCCGCTGCGGCAGCCGCCGTGAGGAGACTGTCCTTGCTCGGCTCCACATCGGGCACACGTATGTTAGGCACTCTTACTTACTTAAACAGGATGAGCGTCCGTGGTGTTTTGCCTGTGATGAGCAGTTTTCTGTTCGACACTTTTTGCTGTATTGTGCTGACCTCATTGACACCAGATATAAACACTTCACAGCAGACTCCTTGAAGGTTTTTCCCCACCCGGGTCTGCCCTGGGGGACTTGGGTGGGGTTAGGTATTTTTTAGTTCCCAGGGTCACCCTGGTCAGCCCCACAGGGTGGGTTTTTCTCTCTATTCTGGGGCATGTGTTTCTGTCTACCCTTTGTCCATTCACCTGTATTTGCCTTTTTAAAACTCTCCCTACTGTCTGCACTGCCTGTAGCTCTTGATATTGGATGTGTGTTGCTAAATGGTCTTAGCTTTATTTAGGCCCCATGTGTTAGGTTTATTTAATGTATTTGACCGGCTGGCGACATACATTCAATGTTCTGTTTATTTTTTTTCACAAGCAGTGCAGGCACGTCCTGAGAAAGCCTTGTTGCTGTCGGGACGTTAAGCAATGTACAATCAACAATCAATCCTTGAAGGTTTTGTTCCGGGATGTTCCTCTGGACAAAATCTTCAATTTTTTGAGAGAATGCAATATTTTTAACAAGATCTGAGCATTCATTGACTATGTGAATTTTTTATTTGCCCTTTTTGAGAGTCTGTAGACGTTTCTTTTAAAGACATGTGCGACATTTTAGCCTGAGATTTTTAATCTATATTTACATCTTGTCTTAAGACCTTGCTTTTAGTCTGGCTGACCAGATTTTTACCCATCCCGCCGTGAGATGGCCTTAGTCGCCTGCTCGGCGTTAAACCCAAATAACTAACTAACTAACCTTTCGTCGCGCTCTGATGTGTCGGATGCTCCTGTGTCGTCTACGATCCCTTCGTCGTTGCGCACGCAAACACTTCTTTGCATTAACAAAGCAGCTCGTATTATCGTGGCCGCTCTCCCGACGGACCCGTGCCCTCCGTCCCTCCCGCTCAAAAAGAAGTTGTCCGCCTTTGTTGATTCGGACCGTCAACAGAAGAGATTCAGGTCGCTGCCTCAACCTCCTGGATTTCAAGATCTGCGAGAGTCCTTCTCAGCTCATCTACAAACGGATTAACAAGAATACTCATTTTTTGCGGACCGCAAGTGGCCGGCTGACCTTGACATCCCGTTTTGCCAATCTTGGTACGCGGGCCATTCACAGTCTTTTCAGTGTACTCTTCCCACGTTGGACCCTCCGGCTGTGGCGCAGCTTGGCGGCAACTCTAAGCTTCGTTACACTTTCCCGCTTGGTTTGGATAAGACGGCGTCTCTAGTGCGGAACACCTTGGCCTGTGGGGATTTTCTGGAGCTTTTCACGCAAGCTTTTGTACGTCGCATTGGAGACTCCCGAGAAACTTCGCCCCTCCTTGGTGATCTCCTCGCTCTAGCAGTCGCGGCTAACCGGGCAGCTTATCCAACGCAATGGCGGCTGCTGCTAACTGTGACCTCATGCGTCGGGATGCCGTTCTACAAGCCTGTCCCTGATCTGAAGTCACAACTGCGTCGGGCTCCTCTTGGTGGACTTCTTCTCTTTGGTGAGACTTGGCAGAAGGTGAAGGACGGAAATTTAGACCGCTGGCCCAACCGCATTACCACTTCTCGCTTTCACGCCGCCCGCAAGGCCGTGGGTCGCGCCCTGCGGACCTCCAGACCCTCTTCTACCTTCATTCCCAATCATTCCAACGCGCCCCGGAGGGCCCCCGCTTTCGGCCGCGCTAAACCTGTTAAGACCTCTATCCCCTCCTGGCCAAAGCCTGCCCGCCGCCCTGGTAGAGGGCGTGGGCGGTTTCAATGACTACCTTCCGTCCCAGTTCCCGCCGGCCCCTCGGGGGTCTCCGGTCGGCGGGAGACTGGCCCTTTGCAGCGACGTATGGAGGGCGCTGCTACCGGACGACCCTTGGGTCCTTACTACCATCTCCGAAGGTCTCCGGCATTTTACAGCCGCATCTTCGTGGTTCCGAAGCCAGATGGAAAGTGGCGTCCTGTCATCGATCTCTCGGCACTGAACAAGTTTATACTGGCTCAGACTTTTCGCATGGAGACCACCCGGACCCTCCGGGCCGCAGTGCAGCCCATGGACTTTGCAGTCAGCCTGGATCTTTCCGATGCGTATCTCCATGTCCCCATACATCCGACCTCCAGACGGTATCTCCGCTTCGCTTTCGAAGGCGTGATCTACCAGTTTCGCGCCCTTCCCTTCGGTCTCAACCTCAGCCCGTGGGTTTTCACTCGCGTCATGGATGCAGTCGTCGCCAAGGCTCGACAGTCGTCATCCAGTCCGATCTCAAACTACTTAGACGACCTTCTCCTGAGGAATACGTCGGAGTCGGTGCTGCGGATGGACAGGGACGCTCTACTCCTGTTATTGTCCCGCTTGGGGTTTCTAATCCATGCGGGCAAGTCGGACCTCTCGCCATCTCGCCGGTTTATTCAGTTTGGGATGGAATTTGCGACCGACCACAACCGTGTGTGTTTACCGGAACCTCGGATCCAGAAGTTAACCTCCCTCACCGCTCGGGTTGCCCGGTCGGAATCTGTTCCCGCCAGAGTCTGGCTGCAACTCCTCGGCCTGATGAATGCAGCGGCGGATCTCCTACCCCTGGGTCGTCTTCACTCTCGCCCGCTTCAGTTACATCTCCTGCTTTATTGGAGGCCGTCCTCCGGCGACATCGATGCCCTGGTGCCGGTGTCTCCAATCCTTCACCCACACCTACAGCGTTGGATGGACACATCTTGGCTAGCTTCGGGAGTTCCTCTCGCCTCCCCGCCCCCTCAGCTCTCGCTCTGCGTGGATGCGAGTCTAGCTGGATAGGGTGCACACCTACTTCCGAGCTTCCTTTCGACATCCGGCCTCTGGACGCCGGACTTGGCAGGCAGACACATCAACTGGCTCGAGCTACAAGCAGTGTGGCAAGCGCTCATGGTGTGGGAAATCCACCTTAGCAACCAGACGCTTCTTGTCCTGTCGGACAACACTACGGTCGTCGCATACCTTCAGAAGCAGGGAGGTACACACTCTCCCGATCTATGCATTCTCCTCTATCGCCTGATGTCCTGGTGCGAGGACCGCGGCATCTCTCTCCGAGCTCGATATATCCCCGGACACTTGAATGTATTGGCCGACTCCCTCTCTCGACGCGGCCAACTACTCCACACGGAATGGACACTTCACCCGGACATCTTTCAGATGATCTGCGCTCATTGGGAGACTCCCATGATCGACTTATGTGCCACGAGGTGGAATCATCAACTTCCCCTCTTCGTCTCCCTAATTCCAGACGCCTACCCGGCACCGGCCTCCACGTGGCGTAGGTGGGTAGTCCGCTCAGTCCCTGACTGAGTGGGCTAGCGGACGGGTGCCATCTTTGTCCAGGATTAGGACTTGATGTCAGCAGATATGTTGTTCAGCCTTTTCACTGGTCCGGTTTTTAAGGAGCTGTGCTAACCTAGGTCGTACCATGTTGGATTGGTCCTTAAAAATACTCGTGACTTTTTGGTCCTTTGGATCCCAAGTGTTTGCCGTGCTTGGAGACCCGTGTCGGGGGAGAAGAGGATCCTGTTGGCTGAGGTTCCCTTTGGGCTGCGGCTCACTGGTGCCAACACTCCACTTCGGCCTTGACTTCTACCTAAACGGGAGGCTAGTCGTACCGGCCTAGTCAATCGGCTCTTGTCACGTTGAGCCCTATCCCACTGTTGACATGCGGGTTGCTATACGGAGCACCATGCTATAGCTTCTGCTGCTGATTAGGTGCTTTACGCCAGTATTCCCCTGCATTCAACGGTGTGATAGAAGGCGGTGGCTCAAACGGTTCAATCGGGCTTACCCCGGGCAGTCTCCATTGTGCGTCGGCTGGAGACCCGCCGACAGTTGCACTTTCCCTTGTTGGGCTCGGTGGCGGGCGGGGACCCCCGGGGGATGAATATCTCTACTAATATAATATGGATAAAACCAAAAAACCAAAACTAGCACAGAAACGGCGCATAGACACCGACATTGCACATGACAGTGATTCAGACTGTGAGGAAGCGACGCCTCAGGCGTCGGCCGTATGGCCTCGCTTCCTCATTGTCCATAACAAGGTGAAGGAGAAACCAGTTACCAAGCTGCATCCTTTTCTGGTGGGGGAGACCCTCAGGAGCCGTGTTGGCAGGCCTGACGCCCAGCGCCTCAGGTCTGGTGACTTGCTGGTGGAGTGCCGTACTCGGGCACACTCCAGCGGGCTACTGGGGCTCTCTTCCATCGGAGACACTCCTGTGGAAGTCACACCCCACAAAACTATGAATTCGTCAAGAGGCGTAATCAAAGATCAAGCTTTGGCAGAACTGTCAGAAGATGAACTTGTAAGGAACCTTACGTCTCAGGGGGTGACTTGCGTCAGGCGCTTCGCTTCCAAGCGAGGTGGTGGGGAGATCCGTCTCCCTACCATCATCCTGACGTTTGGCACCCCCACCCCTCCTACTACCATCTGGGGACGTTACTACTCCCTGAGAGTGAAAAAGTACGTCCCTCTTCCCCTCCGGTGCTTTAAGTGCCAAAAGTATGGCCATGGGCAGAAGACATGCCGTCAGGCAGAGGCTTCATGCGCCCGTTGAACTAGGCCCGGACACTCTGCTGAGTCCTGCACAGCCACCCCCCTGTGTGTGAATTGCCAGGGGGCGCATATGGCTTCGGATAAGAAATGCCCTCGTTGGATATCCGAGTGCAAGATTCAGCAGGTGCGTGTGGAGAAGGGGCTGTCCTTTCTGGATGCCAAAAAACTGGTTGAAGGCCCTGGTGCAGCTGCGGCTGCCCCAACCTCTAACACCTCAGTGTATACTTTTAGTGCAGCGGAGGCAGGCAAGCGCCCCACCAAAGACTTTTCATGTCAGACCCCAACTTCTTGGTTGGGGGCGGAGCCTCGGCTCATCTCGCCCCTGGAGAGTAACCCTCCTCCGGTGGTGACAAGGAGCCAGGGAACGCAGAAGGCGGACACTGCCGGTCCGGTTGTGCCGCCTTCTGTTGCCCCTAAGCCTCAGCCCCCACCCAAACCTGTTAGTCAGTCAACTCCAAAGGCTTCTGGCTCTGGTCAGCCTTCTAAGGCCGCTAACTCTAGCGGCAGGAACGCTGCCCAGGACCAGAAGTCTAAGAAATCTATGGGACCGCTGTGCGCACGGACCCAGAAGGGGAACACAGATGTGCCCCTTCAAAACAAATATGCTGCACTTGAGGAGCGGATGGAGGGAGTGGAAGTTGTTGTTGCTGATGCTGCGGCAGCTCCACCCCCTTCCTCTCCGAAGAACCAGGGGAGGCCCGGGAGCCGGCTCCCCTCTGTTTCTTCAACTCCTTCCAAGGTAAAGGAAAAAGGGGGGAAAAACTCCTTACCCCCAGATCAGACTTAATCATGGACTCTTTGCTTCAGTGAAATTGTCGTGGTTTTCGAGCTAACTTTGAGGAATTACGTCTTTTAGTCAAGTTCTATAACCCCTCAGTCATATCTCTTCAGGAGACTTACCTGAAGACTTCTGACCCTGTGTCTTTTAATGGTTTTAATGTTATACATAAAGGCTCTGATTCGGAGAGGCGCTCGGGTGGAGCGGCTCTTCTCATTAGTAGCCAAATTTTATGTAGCCCCGTTAGCATCAACACCTGTCTTCAGGCTGTCGCTGCTCGGGTTACCTTAAAAAAAGACCATAACCATATGCAGTATTTACCTGCCACCATCACTGCGGGTCTGTAGCAATGATATTTTTCACTTAGTAGATCAACTGCCCCCTCCCTTTATTCTCATGGGGGATTTTAACGGTCATGCTCACCTTTGGGGTAGTGACCACTATGATGGCAGAGGTCAGATGTTAGAAGATGTTTTTTCTCAACTTAACCTATGTGTCTTTAACGATGGCTCACCTACATACTCTAACTCAGGTTCCGGATCTAGTTCTGTTCTAGACCTCACTGTGTGTGATCTCTCATGCTGGACTTTGACTGGAAGGTTCACGATGACCTGTGTGGTAGTGACCACTTCCCAGTAGTCCTGTCATCGGTCAGCTGTAAGGAGGATTCGCCGGTGGGGCGCTGGAATCTCAAGAAAGCTAACTGGTCTCTGTTTGCCTCTCTCTGTCAGTCTCGTCTTACAGAGGAGGTGGTCATGTCAGCTGAAGAACCTGTTTCTTGTTTTACTTCTATTTTGTTGGAGGTTGCAGGTGGAACCATCCCTAGAACTTCCACATCACTCCCTCGGAAGCCGAGAGTACCATGGTTCAATGAAGAGTGCCGCAAGGCCCAAACAATGCGCAAATCTGCTCAGCGACGTGCATTTCGTAATCCGTCGCAAGCAAATATTTTAACCTTTAAAAGACAGCGGGCGAAAGCCCGTTATATTTTTAAACGTGAACGCCGTGCTTCCTGGAGACGCTTCGTCTCATCTTTATCTTCTAGGACTCCGTCCCAAAAAGTCTGGAAGGCTGTTCGAAGAATTAGGGGCAGGGGTGGCTCGGCTTCTGTCGGCCATCTTAGAGATGGTGCCAGTTTGGTCACAGATAAAAAGGCTGTGGCCAATTTGCTTGCCTCCACCATTGCCCATAATTCTTCAACAGAGCATTATTCACCTTTCTTCCAGAGAGAGAAGGAGAAGCGAGAATCTTGTGCTTGTGATTTTATATCGGATAACTTGGAAGACTATAATGCCCCTTTTACGTTTTCAGAATTGCAGCAAGCCATGCAGAAATGTACTGACTCTGCTGCTGGATTAGATACCATCCATTATCAGCTCATAACACATCTGCCTGAGGATTCACTCCTTGTACTTCTCAAGGCCTTTAACCATATCTGGATAACCGGTCATTTTCCGCCATCTTGGCGCCAGGCTGTGGTTGTGCCAATTCCCAAGCCGGGTAAGGATCCTTCCGACCCGGGCAACTACCGGCCAATAGCTTTGACATCATGTTTATGTAAAACTATGGAACGCTTGGTCAACGCCCGACTGGTGTGGCATCTTGAGTCACAGGGTCTCATCACAGACCTCCAGTGCGGTTTCCGGCGCTTCCGTAGTACAACTGACCATCTAGTCCGCTTTGAGTCTTTTATCCGAGATGCTTTTGTCAACAAGCAGCATGTCTATGCAATTTTCTTTGATCTTGAAAAGGCATATGACACTACCTGGAAGCATGGTATAATGTCTGATTTGTCGGACATGGGTTTTAAAGGGCATCTGCCCGTTTTTATTCACAATTTTTTGTCCAACAGGTCGTTCCATGTCCGTGTGGGCTCCACCCTCTCCGACTCCTTTGAACAGGAGATGGGTGTCCCGCAGGGCAGTATTCTATCTCCTGTTTTATTTAGCATTAAAATAAATAACATTGTAAAGGCCGTCAAGGATGATTCTGAATGCTCTTTGTTTGTGGACGACTTTGCTTTGTGTGCACGAGGTCGAGGACTTGCGTCCCTTGAGAGGCGCTTGCAGCTGTGCGTTGATCGCATCCAGGGGTGGGTGTCTCTCAATGGATTCAAGTTCTCGCCCTCCAAGACAGTCTGTGTGCATTTTACTAACCAGACGAAATTTTTTCTAGAACCTAGCCTGAGCATTGCTGGAGTGCCAATTAAGGTGGCCGAAGAGGCAAAGTTTTTGGGGGTCATCTTTGACAAAAGATTGACCTTCTGCAACCATGTTAATTACCTTAGAACCTCTTGTCGGAAGGCCCTCGACATTCTTCGTGTCGTTGGTCGTACTGACTGGGGTGCAGACCGCATCGTCTTACTTCGACTGTACCGGGCCCTTGTTCGGTCCAAACTGGATTACGGCTCTGTGGTATATGGCTCGGCTTCCAAGTCTGTTCTGCAGCGTCTGAACACAATTCACCATCAAGGTCTGCGCATAACTCTGGGGGCCTTCAGGACATCTCCAGTTCCTAGTCTGTATGCCGAGGCAGGGGAGCCTTCTCTCAAGCTCCGCCGCATCCGCCTCATGCTCAGCTACGTTCTGAAGCTGAAGGCCCATCCAGAAAATCCTGCCTATGATTGTGTTTTTAACCCGTCGTTTGCAGAGATTTACGATGCCCATCCGGGAGCTGTCCGTCCACTTTCCTTCCGTGTCCGACCTCATCTGCAGGCGGCCGGAGTGGACCTGGACAAAGTTTCGGAATCTCTGCAACACGTCACTCCACCCTGGCTACTACCAGTTCCTGACATCTTGCTGGACTTGACTGCCCACAAGAAGGATTGTACTCCACCAGCCATATACCAACAGAGCCTCAATGAACTCCTTTCAATTTTTCCTGGCTATTGTCGTCTTTATACGGATGGGTCCAAGTCTGAGGATGGAAGAGTGGCTGCGGCTGCAGTGTCCTCTCGCCATCCTAGACGCCCATTTAAGCTCCGTCTCCCTGACCATTCCTCTGTATTTAGTGCAGAACTGCAGGCCATTCTGCTAGCACTCAAGCATGCCTATCAGTCTCGGGAAAGGAACTTCCTGATTCTGTCTGACTCTCTTTCTGCCCTGCAGGCCCTTCAGGGCGCGGGAACAGACCATCCACTGCTGGTGCAGATTAGAGAGCTCTACGCGGACTTGATGAAGGAATATTATGACATCATTTTTATTTGGGTCCCAGGCCATGTGGGCATCGAAGGCAACAGAATCGCAGATTCTGCTGCCAACAGTGCCCGCAGTGACCCTGTCCCTGACACACAGACTGTCTATAGTGATTTTAAACCTGTTATTAGTGCGTACATAGCCCGTGAGTGGCAGTCCGAGTGGGACAAAGAGGAAGGGAACAAGCTTCATGACGCTCTTCCTAAGTTGTCTGACAGTCTACCTTTCCGCTGCGGCAGCCGCCGTGAGGAGACTGTCCTTGCTCGGCTCCACATCGGGCACACATATGTTACGCACTCTTACTTACTTAAACAGGATGAGCGTCCATGGTGTTTTGCCTGTGATGAGCAGTTTTCTGTTCGACACTTTTTGCTGTATTGTGCTGACCTAATTGACACCAGATATAAACACTTCACAGCAGACTCCTTGAAGGTTTTGTTCCGGGATGTTCCCCCGGACAAAATCTTCAATTTTTTGAGAGAATGCAATATTTTTAACAAGATCTGAGCATTCATAGACTATGTGAATTTTTTTATTTGCCCTTTTTGAGAGTCTGTAGACGTTTCTTTTCCAGACATGTGCGACATTTTAGCCTGAGATTTTTAATCTATATTTACATCTTGTCTTAAGACCTTGCTTTTAGTCTGGCTGACCAGATTTTTACCCATCCCGCCGTGAGATGGCCTTAGTCGCCTGCTCGGCGTTAAACCCAAATAACGAACTAACTAACTAACTAACCTAATTCCAGACCCTCTAGCCTGGGCGGTCGATGCGCTATCCATTCCGTGGGACGGACTGATTGCGTATGCCTGTAACGCACGCAGACTTGCCCACAGTCGTACGCACAGACTCTCACGCAACAGACGCATACACCGCCACTGACTCAGACGGGCGCATTCATGCGGTAAAACACAACACGCGGGCTCCCTTTCTAAAGTAACCTTTATACACTATAAAAGAAAAGAAACGCTTTAAAGACTATCAAACTATATATACAAAACTCTCTATCACACACTCAAATCACAGTATCTTTGCCAGGCTAGGTTTTAGTCTCTCAATGTCTCCAACCTGTTTGATGTTGCCTGGTTACGTTGGTCCTTCTCACGTCTAGGCGTGAAAGTCCTTCGTCGTACGCGTATTGCCGTCCTGTCTCTTTGGGCACGGACGTCCTCGTTCTCGTACGGTACACTCAGTTCTCGCTTGGACTTGGGTGTCTTGGTTCCCAGTCAGACTCACTCTCAGAAGAGCTGGAGGGATGACCTCACGTAGGTCCCACCTGCGACTCTACGTCTCGGCGTCCGTCGTTTCCACTCTTGTTACAAGAACTCTGAATAAACAATAAAAGTCCCAACGTAACACTTGCTAAACACACAACATATTGGATCAATGAGAAACGTCACGTAACCTGGCTGATACAAATAACTCACACGTTCATTCACACACACACACGTGCTTCATAAACTATTTTCGTATCACCCCCATATCTGTCACTATCTTGAAACAGACTATAGCCTAACTGACACTCTTGCTATACATTACTCTATACCCTGGAAAAGACTATGCTTAACCAACCACGTACTATCTTCAAAGCGGCTTAGACATACTCACTTCATATTCCTTTAGTCATCTATCTCGGTAAACAACTGTATACAAACACCGGTTACTTCACCGAATTCCAAACATACATAACTAAACCAAACCGGAACACCGCTATACAACCACATTAATCTTACCACACATACCGTCTTTAACTAAACAACTATCAATACTACATTTATAGAAACATACCTGAAATCTAGGCTTCAGAGTCTTGGAATGCGGGCTAGGTAACTCGAACACAACCGGTCCATACAACAAAACAGCCCGCAATAACCAAACTAGACCTCTGACAGTCACAGCTTCCGCCTAGAACTCACTAAACAGAACTCACTACAAAGACCCGTGCTAACCATGTGTTACAGATTCCCACGTGCGTCTAGTGCTCACGGACTTTCGGCAAACAAACCGTTAACAAAAACCGTACCGTACTAATCCTACTCGTTAACAAAAACCGTACCGTACTAATCCTACTCGTTAACAAAAACCATACCGTACTAATCCTACTGTGTGAGCACTATGCACAAGCATAGAGCTTCATCACAATGCCTATCCCCCGACGGTTCTAGTTCCCAAAGTCCTCAGAGGTTGCGACGCGATACTGTTCTTGATCGCCCCGTTCTCTTGGAACAGGTCTTGGACCACCGACCTTCTCTGTCTCGCCACGGGTCTCCTTCCTCGTCTCCCCACGGCGAGGACTATGCTCAAGCAACCTCGCCAGCCGCTTTTCCACCCGTGCCCGGAGAGGCTCCTTCTTCACGCCTGGAGATTGTCCGGCAAGCCCTCACCGCAAGAGGTTTCTCGGGTGCCTCAGTGGAAGCAATCGCTTCAGACCGTCGACCTTCGACTCGACGCGTTTACGAGGGCAAATGGCGAGTGTACCAGTCATGGTGCTCGGACCAACATCTCTCTCCCCTCGAAATAATTACTCCACAGCTCGCAAACTTCTTCCTCTGGCTCTTTGGAGACCTCGGCCTTGCCCCCATCACGATCCGAGGATACCTGTCCATGATTGCTGACACTTACCGTCATCTAGGCCACCCGGACACTGGCACATCTACAGATCTCGCAGACCTGATGGCACATTTTGGTCTGTAGCGTCCGGTTCCCCGCTCCCTGATTCCTTGCTGGGATCTACCCTGGGTATTGACGTGGCTTAATTCGGAAAGATTTTAGCCCCTTTCCCTGGCTCGCTTCGCTGATGTGACACGGAAGACATGCTTCCTTTTGGCCCTAGCCACGGCGGCCAGGGTAAGCGAACTATACGCTATGTCAGCGAGTTCTACCTGCCTCCAATTCCGAGCGAATGGTTCTGTACAATTACTCACAGACCCTGCCTTCCTCGCCAAGACCAGGTCTCCTTTGACTGCTCCCCGGGTCATAAATATTCGGCCTTTGAGACACGCGACCTTTTCTAAGGAAACGCGACAACAAGATCCCGTGCGCGCCTTACGCGTTTACTTACGCAGATCCAAGCCCGTCCGCCGAGGACGATCACGCCTCTTTCTACCTTTGAACCCCAACAGAAATGACATAACAGCTCAGACAATATCTTCTTGGCTGCGTTGGGTCATTCGGTCCGCCTATCAGGATCTTTCCCATGACGGGGCGAAGAGGCTCAAGGTCCGCGCACACGAGGTTCGGGCCATAGCCACGAGTGTCGCCTTCGATCGCAATTTTGCTGTTCGAGACATCGTGGCAGCAGTGGGCTGGCGGACAGACTCGACATTGTCCCGCTTCTACCTCAGGGATCTGTCGGGCCAGCGAGAGAATCTCGCACTGGTGGGGGACATCGCCGCAGCGCAACACTCCCTCCCGGCGCCGGAAGCGCCGTAGGTATGCACTTAGCTAAAATTGTCGGGAGTTTGGCGAATGGGTGTGGGGCTCTGTCGTATGCCCTTTATGATGGTATTGGGCGCGGCACCCTCCACTTTTTCGCCATTCTTCCAGACAGTAATGTCATCGGTAATGTTTTTGAGGAAACAAATTAATTTTTCTCTAAAATATATTTTTTTGAAAAATACTTACCGATGGCATTACTCGAAGGACCCTCCCACCTGCCCCGCTTGCCGCTGGTAAGCTAAGTATCACGACTGATTTGTGATTGGGCCACGTAGTGGATGCCCGGTTGGACTGGGACGGGAGGCTACTCTCAGCCCTAATGAGGGTTCCCCGAATGCATCCCGGGTTGTGAAGGAACACAAAAAGTTTTTAGGCTAAAATTGGGAAAGTAGTTGACACTTCTCCCTCACGGACCCTCCCTACGCGCGAGGAGGACACACTTAGTCTACTTCCTGAGGATTCGGTCTCTGATCTACTCGACTTTGGCGGCCGCTCCCTTTCGTCGCGCTCTGATGTGTCTGATGCTCCTGTGTCGTCTACGATCCCTTCGTCGTCCAACTTAAATCTATCCAGCAGGTCCAAGATCTGTTTGGGAATATTCATGCACTAGCCTCCCCTCTCGGGGGGAGGACTGGATATTCGCCAGCGGGTTGCGGGGCACCTGGGGGTAGTCCCTACTACTATTCTGATTGAGTGCATTTTTTGGCTTTGGGAGACGCCTTTGTTAAAAGTAATGAATAATTGCACCACAAAATTGCCTAGGTGTTGCCTTTTTAAAATTAGTCTGTCTTCTTCCACTGCAACACCTCATAAAGTTTTCGGGATGCATTACACGCCCCTCTCTTTCCTATCTCTTTTTTTTTTTGTGCTTTGGCCACAGTAGATCTATGATCACTGGTCGATCATGCACACTTCTCTCCCTTGACAGTGCCTTTTCCTACTCACTTGGTAGTTTTTTCTAAATTACAGGCACTGGCAGTCAACCCTTTCGGTCTGCTTTTTTAACACAATTTCGACTGCAAATACTTCCCCCTTTTTAGTAGGTTCTCTCTTAGGGTGCATGAAAATTTGGCTCTAGGTGGTGGCATGGAATGTATGCCCCTGCAGAAACCACAGTAAAATGTGGTCTTCTTTGCACGTAAGCAGAAGTTCCTTCTTCCTCCAGTATTGCCGATGGTGTGCTGAAGAGGTCGCCAAGACCGAAACAGCTGTCCACACCGGCTAAATATCTGGACCCCCCTTGGGGGGACCTAGATTTAAATTTCCATGCACTGAGTGGCTGGAACAGTGGATATGTGATAGGCCCCCCTTCGGGGGGGGGGGGGGGGGCTTCCATATGCATTGCTTTCAGTCACTTTCTTAGCGCCCCTCTCTTTCCTATCTCTTTTCTTTTTCTTTTTTTTTTTTTGTGCTTTGGCCACAGTAGATCTATGATCACTGGTCGATCATGCACACTTCTCTCCCTTGACAGTGCCTTTTCCTACTCACTTGGTAGTTTGTCTAAATTACAGGCACTGGCAGTCAACCCTTTCGGTCTGCTTTTTTTGCATTACACGCTGCACTAGAGGTGCTACAAGTCAAATTCTGGAGGCAGCTTCTCGTACATGCGTTGTGTTTGCAATTTCAGGTTACGCCGTATGCCTACCTGACGAGCCCTCCCTTCGGGCGAAACCGGTTGTAGGCGGCAAAAACTTAAATCTATCCAGCAGGTCCAAGATCTGTTTGGGAATATTCATGCACTAGCCTCCCCTCTCGGGGGGGGGGGGGGAGGACTGGATATTCTCCAGCGGGTTGCGGGGCACCTGGGGGTAGTCCCTACTACTTTATGTAGTAGGTGTTCAGTGGAAGGCTTAAAATGATAGGTCTGTCATTCCTTCTCTCCCACTAACTCTCTCCTTTCTAGAACTAGTAGGCGATGAGGTCACAAAAGGGCAGCTGATGTCCTGATGACACAATGCAAGCTTAACAGCCTGGAATTCCATGGCATTAGCGTAGCAAGAGCATTCTCAGAATTTAATGAAAAATTATATATATTGGGGTGTAGGGGGCTCTGGATAGAGGTAGCACCTTTGCTGTTCGGCAGCTGCGTCCTACATAGGAGGGACGGGCATCACTGGTCCTCATCCATCTCCTTAATCTCTCACGTGCTGGCTCCAAGTGCTACACCCTGGCAAACCACCTCAGCTGGTGAGCTAAACCACGTGAGGGGGTGGTGTTCACATTGCACCACTAGGCGGATGAGCTGTTTTTGACAGCCAACGGCTAGAGGACGGAGGAGATCAGGTTGGATCCAACGGCCAAATGTGGGGGAGTAAACCCTTCAAATCAGGAGTGGAGCCCCGAAGGCAGACAGCTGCCTGTATTCACGCACTGTTCTGGCAGCTCCTGCAGCCAACCTGGTGCCAAACGTACTGCTTTGCATTCCTTTGGATACATCAGCGAGGCCGAGAGGGGGATCTTCACGACTGGGCACCCCAGGATCTCCATACACTTCGCCCAGGCTTGCGCCCTGGAAAGGTCACTCCAGTGACTGACCCAGCAAGCGCATATACCACATTGTCTTCGGAGACAGGATGCCAAACGATATATATATATATATATATATATATATATATATATATATATATATATATATATATATATATATATATATATATATATATATATATATATATATATATATATATATATATATATATATGTTACGATTGTGGTTGTGTTATCCCGTGAGAGCATACACGTGTTTATCGTAGGAAACGATCCGATATTTTTTTGAGCTATCATGGTTATGATTCACGTATCTTTTTAAGTAACTTTTTCGTTTGGTCGCGCAGAGCGGAATTACTTTTATGTGTCTTCATTATACATTAGGATTTAGAGCTAAAGTGAGCAGCCGAGTTTTTGTAGCCTTTTTTTAGTGATTCCAGAAGATTCTTATTTATGAGTTTCAGTTGCGTATTTCGTTCCTATTGGATGCATTGTATTGTTTCCGTAGATGATTCTAGAATTTGGTAATATATATATATATATAAGGAGGGCGCTGGAAAAGCCCGTTCGTACATTGTCTTGCTTTGTCAGTTGTAGAGACACGCAGTTTATTGGGAGAGACGCTGTATATGAGAAACTTTGTATCGCAGTGTGGACATTGAAGAAGAGACTTTGTATAAGTATTTGTGCATTTGGAATTGCACTGTGTGGATATCGCATCACTGAATTAAATATTGTTGGAACTGTTACTCCAGTATTGTCTACATCCTCAAGCCACGTGCGACGGATTGCAGCTCAACGAGGTTTATTTTAAAGAACCTTACGTGCGTGCGTCTGGTGTGTTTATCATACTACGACTACAATTCCACCACGTAACATTTTGGCACCTCCGACGGGACCTCTTCGGTTGATTCAGTGGAAAGGGTAGCAGGAGAAAACAGCCAGCAGTGAAAAGCAGAGATGGCGACATCGGAAATGGAGACATTACTGAAAATTGGTAAGGAATGTGGACTCGAAGGAGCTCAACTCCTCGAGTTTGTAAAGGAGAGAGAGGAGAAAGAAGAAAAGAAACGAGAGAAAGAAAAAAGGAGAGACTGGAGAGAGAAGAGAAAGAATAAAAGAAACGAGAGAAAGAAGAAAAGGAGAGACTGGAAAGAGAAGAAAGAGCCAAAGAACGTGAAATCAGGAGACTCGAAATCCAAGCAGAAGAAGCAGAGAAACAGCGAAGAGAAGCAGAGAAACAGCGAAGAGAGGCAGAGAAACAACGAGAAGAGGAGCGAGAAGAGGCGGAGAGGCAGCGTCAACACGAAATTCATCTATAGCAGATGGAGATTGAGGCACAGAGCCAGAGGGTTTCTGAAGCAACAGTATTAGCCAGCAGAGAACAAACAGCCCGTGCGCCAAAACTTCCACCTTTCATTGAAAATTCAGATAAGATGGACGCTTATCTGGAGCGATTCGAGCGCTTCGCAAATAGCAACAATTGGAAACAAGAGACTTTGGCTATTAAACTGAGCACACTTCTAACTGGCAAAACGCTTGAATTTTACACTTGCTTACCAAGAGAGGAAGCCGAAGATTATACACAGTTGAAAGCCGCCCTGTTGAGACAGTACGACATCACTGAAGAGGGTTACAGGCGACGATTTCGGAACTGCAAGCCTGAAGAAGGAGAAACACCCGGCCCATTCATTGAAAGAATCAGAAGCTACCTGGAGAAATGGACAGAGCTGGCTGGCCTAAACAGAGAGTACCAAAACCTGTGCGACTTCATCATCAAAGAACGTTTTCAGCGCATGTTCAAAGGACCTGGACGCCCACCTCAGAGAGCAAAAAGACCAGTCACTAAAGGCCCTGGCCGACTTCGCTCAAAGATACCTTAACGCCCACAACATGAAGTTCGGGTCCAGTAAGCCACAGCGTGTGTCTGCACCAGCAGAGGAAATCAACAATGTCAGAGACACCCCGAGATACAAGCCGGTGGAGAACCTGACATGTTTTCTCTGTGGAAAGAAAGGTCACAAGGCGATACTGTGTCCTTCTAAAGACCTTCCCCGAGGCTACAACATCAGAAGATCCAACCAAGATCGTGGGATAGCAGGCAGAAGCAGTACCACGTCTCAACACAGGGCTGCCGCTGTATTAGCCAATGATGTGACGTCATCTAATGACTTTGAGTCTAGAGAAACGCGAGTGACACCAGAGCTAATTGAATCTTTCAAAAAGAATGGACGCATCCCAGTAGGAGATGGGGCTACATTTTTACCAGTCTCAAACATCGCGCTGCCTGAGAATGAAGTGCCGAACATGCCGGTGGTGTCAGGATTCGTCGGCGACACACCAGTGAGAGTGTTGAGAGACACTGGTTGTAGCTGCATCATCGTGAGAGAAGACCTAGTAGCTGAAGACCAGAAGCTACAAGAGTGGACCACCCTCATTTTGGCTGACGGAACTGTAAGTATTATCCCCCTTGCCAAAGTCAGTGTCGACACCCTATACTTGACAGGAGTGGTGAAGGCGTTGTGCGTGAAGACACCAGTCTACGACCTCATCATCGGAAACATTGGTGGTGCCAGAAACGCAGACGATCCAGATCCAGAATGGAGACCTGAAACATGTGCTGTTACCACGAGAAGTCAGGCAAAGAAGAGTCACCAGATCATCCCTCTAAAAGTGGCGGACAACACGGAAGCAGCAGTGGTGAATAAAGACAGGCTGGTGGAGATACAGAAAGCCGACCCCACGCTTGACAAGTTCCGTGGTCAGACCGAGCCCGTAACGCGAAAGGGAAAGGAGGTAACCTTCGAAACCAGAAAAGATATCCTGTATCGGATATTTGACAGCAATAGAGACCAACCCGTGCGTCAAGTAGTAGTTCCTGAACCTTTGAGAATGCAGGTGATGAAATTGGCACATGATTCCATATTATTGGGAAGACATTTGGGAATCAACAAGACGCTCGATAGAATCCGAGCCGTCTTCTACTGGCCTGATATGGGAGGCGACGTCACCCGATTCTGCAGATCGTGCGACATATGCCAGAAGACAATCTCCAAGGGAAAGGTGCCCAAGGTTCCTCTAGAGAAAATGCCATTGATCGATATGCCTTTCAATCGGGTAGCTGTTGACCTTGTGGGGCGAATATCTCCTCCGAGTGAAGATGGTCATCGATACATTTTGACCCTGGTGGACTACGCTACACGTTATCCTGAAGCCATACCATTGAAAAAAGATCGACACTCCAACAGTAGCAGAGGCGCGCGTCGACATGTTCAGCCGTTTAGGAATTTCTGAAGAGATCCTGTGTGACCTAGTGACCTCCTGCATGGAGGAAGTCAACCGGCTATTGAGCATTCGACACCTTACTACCACCCCTTATCACCCCATGTGTAATGGCCTGGATGAAAAGTTTAATGGAACTTTGAAGGCTATGTTGAAGAAACTGTGCGCTGAGCAGCCAAGATTGTGGCATAGATATATCAATGCCTTGCTCTTCGCATACCGTGAAGTTCCCCAGGATTCGACAGTGTTTACCCCTTTTGAATTACTGTACGGTAGGACTGTTAGGGGACCCATGCACATCCTCAAAGAGCTGTGGACCAAGGATATCGACGCACCTGAGGTTAAAATCAGCTACCAGTACGTCTTCGACCTGAGAGAGAAGCTGGAAGATACCCTCAGGATGGCTCGAGAAGAACTAGGGAAGGCGCAGAACAAGGGGAAGCATTACTATGATCGTAAGGCAAAACCTCGACCATTCCAGCCAGGTGACCAAGTATTGGTTCTTCTTCCTACCGACAACAACAAACTCCTGATGCAGTGCAAGGAACCATACGTTGTCGACACTGTGGTTGGCATCAGCGACTACAGAGTCAAGGCCAACAACAAGGTGAAAACTTACCATGCTAATTTGCTGAAGAAGTATATTGAGAGAGGTCGTCAAGACAAAACACAAATGGCCGCATCGGTGCGTCTCGCTGATGACGAAAGACTAGACGACGAGAACCTGTTTGACCTTAATGAACTCCGACACAAAGAGGACGTAGAAGATATCCAGTTCGGTCAGAATCTGACCCAGACTCAACGTGAAGAACTGCGCGTCCTGACTCAAGAGTTCGAGCATCGGTTTACACCTGACCCAGGACAACAGACACCATCCAGCATGAGGTAAACCTGACGTCAAACGAGCCAGTTCGCAGCAAACCTTATCGTCTTTATTATAACACGAGGGAAGAATTGAAAAAGGATATCAAGGAAATGCTGAGTCTGAATGTCATCAGAGAGTCCAAGTCACCATATGCGTCCCCAGTTGTCATCGTGAAGAAACCAGATGGATCCAACCGAGTGTGTGTGGACTATCGCAGACTCAATAAACTAACAATCTTTGATCCAGAGCCTATGCCCACAGCGGAAGAACTGTTCCAGAAGGTCAGTGGAGACCGATTTTTCTCCAAAAATTGACCTAAGCAAAGGGTATTGGCAAATCAAGGTTGCAGAAAAAGATATCACCAAGACAGCGTTCGTCACACCCGACGGTCATTGGGAGTTCCTGAAGATGCCTTTTGGTATGGTGAACAGTGGTGCCACATTGAAGAAAGGACTGAAAAAGATCCTAGAAGATATGCAAAATGTGGTCTTTTACTGGGATGATATTTTGATCCATACCAAAACTTGGGGGACCACCTCTAAGCCCTCTGAGAACTGTTTCAAAGACTGTCAGATGCAAATTTCACCATCCGTCCAAGCAAGTGTATTCTTGGGGCTGACAACATAGACTTCATTGGACATAAATTGAGCGAAGGTTTAAAGGGGCTACACGACGCCAACGTGCAGAAGATCAGGGATGCCCCGCGACCTACGACCAAGACGCAAGTCCGCTCATTTATGGGCTTGTCGAACTACTGCCGGGAGTTCATACCAAACTTTGCGGCAGTCACAGCACCCCTGACTGATTTGCTGAAGAAAGGACAACCTAACATAGTTAAGTGGGAGGAGGCCCAAGAGCGAGCATTCCAGGCGGTTCGAGACATCCTAACCGAGAAGCCTGTTCTACACCTTCCTGATCCGTTGAAAACGTTCTTCCTGAGAACAGACGCCTCCAACGAAGGAGTAGGTGCAGTCTTGATGCAAGAAGATAACGGAAAACTCCACCCAGTGAGCTACGCCAGCAAAAAGTTGACCAGAGTTGAGAGAAACTACTCGACCATCGAGAAGGAGTGCCTAGCCATCATCTGGGGGGTAAGGCGATTCGAACTGTACCTTCTGGGAGTGCCGTTTGTTCTCCAAACAGACCATCAGCCCTTGAACTATCTAAACTCTGCAAAGTTTACAAATTCTCGTATTATGAGATGGGCGATGTTCTTGCAGAATTCTGACATTAAACTAAAGTCTATCAAGGGTTCGCAGAACTTTGGAGCAGATTACCTGAGCAGAGCAGTTTGAATGAACATTTCTGTGTCCAGAACATTTTGAAGAAACATTTTGATGCTCTTGACGGTTTACATGTACAAGACTGTGAGACGATTATTTTGATTTCATTTTTTATGTGAAATGTTTATTATTTGTGGTTTTGTGCAAGTTAATACGACCACAACCGTATTTTGAAGTTTGAGAAGAATTTTTTTGTAGAATACCATTCTAAATGGGGGGTAATGTTACGATTGTGGTTGTGTTATCCCGTGAGAGCATACATGTGTTTATCGTAGGAAACGATCCGATATTTTATTGAGCTATCATGGTTATGATTTACGTATCTTTTTAAGTAACTTTTTCTTTTGGTCGCGCAGAGCGGAATTCACTTCGTTATGATACTTTAAATTTAGTTCAGAACGTTCTAGAAGGGTCGCACTGTCTAGTGACCTCGTATGTGTGACGTCTAGTAGTTGGCAACAGTTCGTAACAGTTCGCTACATTTTGTTTTTCAGTGCGCGTGAATTGAGCAGCCTTTATTTTGTTTTGGGAATGTTCTCGTACCTTCCAGAGCTATCATAGAACGTGGTGATAGGGCTACCATACTTTTATGTGTCTTCATTATACATTAGGATTTAGAGCTGAAGTGAGCAGCCGAGTTTTTGTAGCCTATTTTAGTGATTCCAGAAGATTCTTATTTATAAGTTTCAGTTGCGTATTTCGTTCCTATTGGATGCATTGTATTATTTCCGTAGATGATTCTAGAATTTGCTAATATATATCAGGAGGGCGCTGCGAAAGCCCGTTCGTACATTGTCTTGCTTTGTCAGTTGTAGAGACACGCAGTTTATTGGGAGAGACCGCTGTATATGAGAAACTTTGTGTCGCAGTGTGGACATTGCAGAAGAGACTTTGTATCAGTATTTGTGCATTTGGAATTGCACTGTGTGGACATCGCATAACTGAATTAAATATTGTTGGAACTGTTACTTCAGTATTGTCTACATCCTGTGACGGATTGCAGCTGAACGAGGTTTATTTTAAATAACCTTACGTGCGTGCGTCTGGTGTGTTTATCATACTACGACTACAATTCCACCACTTATATATATATATATATATATATATATATATATATATATATATATATATATATATATAATATATATATATATATATATATATATATATATATATATATATATATATATATATATATAAATGTTTGTTTCTGGGAACACATGCCCACAACAGCTTTTTGGGAACGTGCCTTTCCACTTCATGCAGAAATCTGGTATTTTGCAATTTCATCAAACGACACATGCTGATGCCAAATATGACTTGAAATGTGAGTAAAATAATTTGTATATATATACGAGTAGATGTTAAGATTCCCAAATACAACGTTCCCGAAAACTTTACCGTTATATATATATATATATATATATATATATATATATATATATATATATATATATATATATATATATATATATATATATATATATATATATATATATATATATATATATA
Organism: Semisulcospira habei; assembly: GCA_036245525.1. NCBI lineage: Eukaryota > Metazoa > Mollusca > Gastropoda > Semisulcospiridae > Semisulcospira > Semisulcospira habei. The sequence goes on from BTPG01000005.1 coordinate 213,872,808, forward strand.
TATATATATATATATATATATATATATATATATATTAAAGTTGTGTACATGTTTTTGGGATCCTGGCTATGTTTAGTAGGTTTGGCCATTGCCCATGATTTGCAACTTAAAATGTCAGCAAAAATATGACAAAAAAGCAAGTCTGTTAATCATTAATTTGCTTGCACCTTATTGGCAATGTAGTAATTTATTAGTTATTCATCTTCTGCATTGTGAAGTGTGGAATGTATGGATGCTTACATTTGAGTTCATCTACAGTACTGAGCACCAAAAGGGGTCAGTGTGGTGCTATTCAGATTTCGATCAAAATAAGGCATGTAGTGACATTTCTGTTGTTGCAATGCATTAAGATAATGTTAATGTATAAATTTGTATATTTTGGGCTATCTGCTTGATGAATTTAATTGTGAACTGATAATAAAATGTTGAAAAAGTGGCCCAAAATGGCTTCCAAAAAGAGGAACGGTATCAGTGGGTGAACTCAGATGAAGATTGTGACTACATCGGTGCATCATTACAAGAAATTATTTTTTTAAATTTAGGCTTCATACATTGAAAAATCAGTGCTAAACTTTTTTTTTCACTTTAGAACTGGATATTGACACACTTATGGACGAAAATTGGCGTTTCGGACGCATAACGAAGTGTCGCACTGCAACATAATTTTTCACTTTTCAGAAAGTCGGCAACAAGATAAGATCCGCTTGTCCACTATGTGCATCAACAAACTATACCCAAAATACTTCATTTTGCACTATAATAGTTTACAAATATTCGAAGGATTTGGATGCTGAGAATTTTTTTATATCGCGGTGTCCCAAATGTCACGTCTGAAACGCAACCCAAAACAATCGCAGAAACTCATTCAAAATTCGCTTTCCGACCGGTTTGCTTGTGTTGTGGGAATTCCGACCACCATGTGTCTGAAACGCGTGCGCCTCATATGGTTTGAATCTCCAACTGTTACCAAGTATCTTGGACCATCTGCATTACAGGTTGGCATTTTATATTCTTTTATGTTCCATGCATCAATCTAAAGCATTATTATTTGCATGTTTGTATTTTATAGGAGATAACGGTTTTTATAGACTGTACTTACGTTTACTCTCTGTGTCTCGTGGAACATCGGTAATGAATTTTGTGACATTTTCATCATTTTCAAACAAATCTGACACAGCACCAAAATTAATCTTGTTTGCAAGGACTATTATTATGCATTGTGTTCATCAATCGTGTAGTGATTTTTTTCTAAATGCCTTAAAACCTAAAAAAATTCTAAGTTAGGTGAAGTTTGTTTAGGATGTGTCATGGGACGTCACGATTGCATCGGAAACATGAACATGCAGACTTTTAGGATTGTGAAAAGACTAAATCATAAAAAACTTTTTGTTTATATTTGACCAAACTTTTTCTTTCCTTCTTTAAATGATTGTTTTGATTTGAGGCCTGACTTGGCAGTTTTTAATGATACTTCTGTTCTTTATGTGTGCAGGAGTGGTCACAGAATATATTGACAAGGACACGCACCACATCAGATTTTTACATCCCCACACGACAAAGAAGACATTCTTTGTGTAGCCAGCAGTTGCTGATGAGCAGCTCATGTCCATGGACATGATAATAGCTAGAGTTGGTTCTGTTCCAACTTGCAACAGTATAAGGGAATGGAGGGTGGATGGTTACGATTTTTGATGAGCTGTGTTTCTGCCAAAGCTTTTTTGAGTGCTTTTTTTCTTTAAATTTCTTATCTGGTTTTATTTTCTCTGATATTTACAATAAATGATGAACTGTATTCATTGGATCATTTTCATGTCAGTATGTATGTGTGAGACTGTTCATATTTACAGACACACCCAAAATCTTTTTTTGTTGTTTTTTTGTTTTGTTTTATTGTAATTCAATTTTCTAACACGTTCGCTTATTTTATAAAAAGTTCAACTAAAGCATTCATTAATGCATACAAAACTGAACAAGTACATTGCAAATAAACATTCATCTTGTGTACACAAGCCTTGTACCTCTGCTCCACACCCTCAGACCCACACTTTCACAGTGCTCTCTAGTAACGCTGGTAAATATAGAAGCCAATCCTGATCAAACTGCCTACCATTACCATTAGTATTTGCAATATTTATCTGTATATAATTCGAGGGTTGCCCGGATAAACCTCGTATCTCACTTTTTTCCGAAAATGACTTTTTTACGTCATTCAACTCAGTTTCACTTCGAGATTGTGTTTGTGAAAGCAGACATAGAATAATGATTAAAATTAATTAGTTATTAATGAATAATTAAACCAAGAATAAAATTTCAATCAAAGTGGTGCCCGTATAACAACCGTAATTAGATATACAGTGTTCGACGGCGGCAGATTCCCTGAAAATTTTGCTGTATGAACATCGTATCTGGCACTGCTGGCTTTACGCGGGCCCGGCGGTTTATCACACTGCACTCAGCAGCAGTGCCTGGATGAAAGCCGTAATTGCTGTTGCTTTGTTTACATCGGCACAGGAAAGGGCCCGACTGCTGCTGTCTGCGCGTTTAATCACAGTACGACAGTCTACGAGTTTTATGTAGAATGAAAATCACCATTTCTTGGTCTCAATCACAGTTAGAAGAAAGTATTTTGAAACTTGTAGGAGATGGGGAACGCTTTGAATCAGTCTGAAATTAAGAAATCCGTCTGTACTTGCAAATCTCTCCAACTCCTAACCCCCGCCCCCCCCCCCTCTCTCTCATGCTGTGTGTGTGTGTGTGTGTGTGTGTGTGTGTGTGTGTGTGTGTGTATGTGTGATCTAAGTTTTTCATTCAAAAAGCAGCTTTTTTGTTGAATAGAAAATAACATTATCAGTAATACTTAGAGATCTTTAGGTTCTGTGATTATCTGCTAGGTATGCAGGCAACCTAAACATGTTAACAGACACATCCTGAACAAATACCAGGGTAAAAAAACTAATGGGAATCTGGACTGTGTAGGAGATAAGACACTTGTCAACACATGTCACTCCTAACAGGACTTCAGTGCAGCTGTGGTCGCTTACTTATCACAGCGGAACTTTTCCCACCAGGAATTCTAGAAATATCCCAAGTATAACACAAGCACATAAAATTAAAACTGCCCATTTCATTGACTTTTCTCCCTCCCGAAAGATCGGCTTGCGTTGGCTACACCTTTTACCTTTTGTACTCGCCAAGATTCAGCAGATCTTCTTCTGGAAGGTAAGCAACCATTAATTTTTGTGAAAATTATTCAGCAGTCTCTCTCTCTCTCTCTCTCTCTCTCTCTCTCTCTCTCGGATATTATGACACGTGCAAACATCTTCGTATGGGTACCCTGTGTGTTTTGTTAAATCATTGTTGCAGTTTGTAGTGTTGTCGTAATTCGAATTAATTTCAGTTCGATGTTGTTTGTGAGTTTAATGTAGCTTTGCCTGTTATTATATGTCAGTAGATGTAGCAAGGACAGATTGGAAGAAAGGCCTGTGCGCCTAATATCTCAATCCTTGATAAATAAAGTTTCAGTCAGTCAGTCAGTCAGTCTCTCTCTCTCTCTCTCTCTCTCTCTCTCTCTCTCTCTCTCTCTCTCTCTCTCTCTCTCTCTCTCTCTCTCTCTTTTCTTTCTTTCTCTCTCTTTTCTTTCTTTCTCTCTCTCTTTCTCTCTGTTTCTCTCTCTCTCTCTCTCTCTCTCTCTCTCTCTCTCTCTCTCTCTCTCTCTCTCTCTCTCTCTCTCTCTCTCTCACACACACACACACACACACACACACACACACACACACACACACACACACACACACACACACACACACACACACACACACACACAAGATTAGTTTATAAGCTTTCTAAAAAAAATATGCGTTTGAGAAATTGATATTAGTATCTGTTACGTGAGCCTCGTCAGCTCAGTCATGAGCGCCGCTGCTGAGTAGAGGAGGGCGAGAGGGTAATGGGTTCGAACCCCACCCTGGTAGCTTGTTCAAATTGTCGGGTCATTACCTCGTTGTGGATAATGATAACTTTAGCCTGACTGGCAAACAATACTATCTGTTGCAACAATGCGTATAATGGATGGCAGTATCTTTAAAAACAAAACCATTCAAATGTGTCTTCATTTTCATAATGTAACAGTATCTGATCGGAACCAATATCATTTCTCTTGTAGATCAGTACCCGGTGTGAACATCATGGACCCGAGCAGTGCTGAAGACAGCGTATATCTCAATCTGGCGACATCTTTTGTCGCAGCAGCTGAGAGATCAGCGGATTACTTCAGCTCAACCGACAACGAGCAGCTGAGCAGCGTGATGGATGCATTTAATGAGTCTGATGATGAACCTCTGATTCGTGAACAAAAAACCGCTTTTAATACGTCTGATGATGAACCCTTCATTAAGAAACTGGCTTCACATTCAGACTTCAGCACATCAGATGACGAGCCCCTCATTTCGAAGCAAGTGCCTGATGCTGCCGATGATTCTGCAGACCCAACATTTCTGCCATCAGAAGAATCCGAGACATCACAACATGAATCTGACACCGTCGACAGCAGCTTCTCAGTCGAAGAAGCCCAACGGCGGACCAGCAGAAAACGACGTCGAAAGACCAAACGACAGAGTGATATGATGAGGGCGCAAGCTGCAAGTTTAGCACACACAAAAGAAAGAGAGAAAAATGTTGCAGTACACCAAGCCCACCTGAACAACCTCTTATCAGCCAATGGATTGATTCAAACAGAAATATATCCTGATGGAAACTGTTTCTTCGAAGCCTCCGCCTTCCATTTAGATGAGATATCAGGGGAGGAACTGCGGAACTGTCTGTGTGAATACCTTGAGGACAATTATGGAACTTACGTTCCCTTCATTGCTCCAGTAGACAGAGATGATGAAAATGACATATTCATGAGGTTCCTCTCGAATGTCAGTGAACTGCGATAGCCTGGGAAGTGGAGCAATGATGCCGCAGATCTTCTGCCACGGGTGTTGGCTGACTGGTCCCAGAGAGTTGTCCGTATCTACACAAGCAATTTGTTCAAATCTGTCCTAGACTTTATGCCGTCCTGCGGTAGCACCGCTGCCATAGCTTGTCAACAGGCGGAACCAATCACACTGGCCTTTATTGCTCACGAGCCGTCTCACTACGACACTTGCCACAGACCAGCCAGAAAGCAGACGCCAGGGCCTCAGGATGACGTCTGTATTCACTCTGACTGATAGTGAGGCTGAGGACTTCCAACCCACTCACCAGTCGACGCCAAACAGCAGACGCCAGGGCCTCAGGGTGACGTCTGTATTCACTCTGACTCTGATGGTGAGACTTCACTCCAACTCTAATGGTGAGACTGAGGACGTCCAACCCACTTACCAGTCGACGCCAGACAGCAGACGCCAGGGCCTCAGGGTGACGTCTGTATTCACTCTGACTCTGATAGTGAGGCTGAGGATTTCCAACCCACTCACCAGTCGACGCCAGACAGCAGACACCAGGGCCTCAGGGTGACGTCTGTATTCACTCTGACTCTGATGGTGAGGCTGAGGACTTCCAACCCACTCACCAGTCGACGCCAAATGAAGACCACAATCTGACCGATGGGGAAAGCCTGGGGGAAGGGCTGAGTTTTCCTACCATGGACGACAGTGTGAACACCACCCCAACAAAACAGCAGTCAAAGGACAAAACAAATATCACACCCAGGAAACAAGGGTTCTTCCAAACGCCTCCTAAGAAAAATCTTTCCAGGAAGAAAAAATCTAAACCAGAAGCATGGAAACAAAACGTAAGAAAATCATTGCATTTGCAAGGGAAAGAGTATATATCTCAGGCTGGCAAGACTGTTCCTCCCAAACGTGTCCAGCAGACCGACTGTAGCAAGTGCAGATACGACTGCAATAATCGTATCTCAGAGGAGTATCGGCAAGACTTCTTTCAGACATTTTATGCCTTAGACACTTACGAACGCCAAAAAGACTTTGTTTGTGCTCATGTTAGAGAAAGAGAGACTGTCCGTATTTTGGGTGCAGACAATAAGCCAGTGCCCAAGAAACGCCAGAGATGCCGCACCTTGTTTTTTTATTGTTGATGGTCAAGAGCGACGTGTCTGCAAGATGTTCTTTTTGGCGACACTGGCACTTGGTGAAGCCTATGTTGACCATGCTTTAAAGAATAGCACGAACGGAGCTTTCACTGGCAAGGAACGCCGAGGAAGTGGCAAGCCATACAACAAGGCCAGTGAAGAAGCTTTTGAAGGGGTAAGAAAACACATCGAGTCCTTCCCCGCTGTAGAGTCACATTATACCAGGAAAGACTCTCAACGCAAGTATCTACAGCCCGGATTGACGGTGAAAAAGACGCACGACCTGTACGTACAGCAGTGCAAAGAGGAGGGCCGCCCGTCAACCAGTGTCAACAAAGAAATACAGACAGGTTTTTAACACTGAATATAACTTATCTTTTCATGCCCCCAAAAAGGACCAGTGTGCGCTGTGTGCTGCTTTTTGCCATGAGGAAGACGAAAGAGCTGGTCATGGAAGATGACAAGAAGGCGTTTGAAAAACACCAGGAGAGAAAGAAGCAGGCACGCCTTGAGAAAGAGAATGACAAGGCAGAAGCCAAAGAAAATTGCCGAAAGCATGTGGTCACTGTGGATCTCCAGGCGGTCCTGCAAGCTCCTTGTGGCCTCGTCAGCCACTTATACTATAAAAGGAAACTCTCCGTGTATAACTTTACCATCTATTTACTAGCTGACGGGGAAGCCAAATGCTACACATGGGATGAGTCGGAAGGTAAAAGGGAAGCGTATGAGATCGCAACCTGCCTCTACTTTTACCTCAGCTCACTCCCAGACAGCGTTGAGGAGGTTACAATCTATTCAGACTGCTGTCCAGGCCAAAATCGGAATCAATACCTGGCAGCCGGTTTATCCCATGCTGTACAAAACATCGAAAGCATAAAGATCATAACCCACAAATACCTGGAAAGTGGGCATACGCAGATGGGATGCGACTCCATGCATGCAGCCATTACATTTGCAAAGAAAAGCACACCCATCTATATGCCCAGCGGCTGGGACATCATCCGAAGAATGGCCAGAAGGACGCGACCATATTCTGTTGTCCCAATCAAATACACAGAGATCCTTGACTTCAAAACACTAGCCGCCTCAACACTATGCAACACCAAGACTGACATCACTGGACAAAAAGTGAACTGGCTTAAAATAAAAGCATTTCACTTTGAGAAAGGCAAAGGAGATGAGATATTTTTCAAGACCTCCTTTGATCAGGTCGACTACCAGACCATCAAGGTCGCTGGAGGAAGGAAGAGAGGCCGTGCTGCCCCTATCAAAACTATACCACACCTGTACAGCCACAAACTTCCCATCTCCCAGGCCAAGAAATCTGACCTCTTGTCCCTGTGCTCGTCTGGGATCATTCCTGAAGAGTACCATGCGTTCTACAGAAGCCTTCCGGCCTCTTCAGCTACAGTAGATCGGCTCCCACAGCCTGACGTCGATGAAGTGGACACCGACTCAGAGTGAACACAAGGCCAGGACAATCAACACTTCTGGAAGATGCGAACTGCGATCATACTCTTTTTTGGCAGAGACTCTAAGGAACCGATCCGGCGTTATCCTTGAAAAAAAAATGATTATCAGAACCCCTGCAAAGCGCACAGAGTTTTGCCACTTTGTTGACGTCAGGCTGTTCTGATACAACAGGAGCTCCTGAACAATAATTAACATCTCGTGGATGACTCAGTGAAACTGGTGTGCTGAAATATCGGTGTCTCTTACTGGAAAATACATGTAGTATTTTGTTTTAATCAGGAAATGCATCAATCGAAACTCAAACATCAAATTACGAACTTGATATAGGCAAGGGATACCATGTTAGCATAGTATTTGAGTCCCACCTGGGTCCAGGTCAGACCCTGGTGAGACCCACATGGAACGCGTTGATCCCAACCTGTCCCCATATTTGGTCCAGGTGAGATCCATACGGATCCCACTGACTTTGTTGACCGAGTACCGAAAAGAGATTTTAAGTGTGAAATGTTTCGTGGTTGCTACTAGAAAACAAAAGCCATTTTGTGACTTATTGATACATTGATGTGTAACTTGAATAGATTGACATGTGCGACTTGGATACCGTCATGCTGCATACACGAAGACACATCAGATTGCGGCACTGGCTTTCGGTCATGGTGATGACCAAGTGAGTTTTCCTCTTTTTTTGTACTTTGTATGGAGCGTTAAATTAAAAAAAACTTAACTTTTCACTTGTCACAACAACCCATACTTAAGGACTGTAATATTCGGCAACCATTCTGTCGTGTCTTTTTCTCCGCCTCTCTCTTTGTTTCCTTTCCACACTATCATTTCGTGTGTGTTATTATCATTAATTCATAACGAAACACTCAACATTGCAAAGAGACCACTCTATAATTAAGTTATTGGAATACGAAGTAGAGGAAGAGCTTTTACGCCGGAACTTTATTAGCAGAGTTTTTATTCCAAAAAGTGCCGCCGCGACGAAACCGTAGTTCTAGTTACGAGTTTTATTTAGGAACTAGACCTGGCCACCTGCTAACCATTCCTGCTAGCGTCTCGAGTTACGACTGAAAGGCAGCCCTGTTCTGTGATGACATGCCATGTATTTGGCCTGTATAAACAACGGAAATGCATTTACGAGGTTTATACGGACACTGTTCATTTAGAGTTTACAGTTCCTAGTACTACATAAATCCCGCATTTGCTACATATGTTATAAAGCATCAAATTATTTATAACATTAATGCTTGTGCAGTTAAACATTTACATGAAGATGCAGAGAAGAGAACAAAGTTTTGGTAGACACTAAATTTTTTGGCAATAAGAAAAAGAAAATATTTAATTTTAGATGTCAAACTTTCAAAAGGCTCTCCTGTAAAGTTAGCTGAAATGGAGATACGAGGTTTGTCCGGGCAACCCTCGAATCTATATTTTATGAGGTATCTTATGCTATCAATGACTGCATGTCCCCCAGAACGGAACAACCGGAAATGACGCCTAATAAGAAGTCAAAACAAGTGTTCTTTCATTCATGGTGTCCCGCGACATGTCTGAAACGTCATAACTAACAATTGTAATATTTAGGAGATGCAACTATTATAATTTTATTGTTTTTGGTTCCCATATTGTTTCACTTGTTTTATATCTTGCTTGTGCTTAACTACTGGAAAACACCTGTTCTTGCTTTTGTGGTGAAATGATTTGGTATGACGTTTCAGATGCTACGGTGTCCCAAGTTTTGACGTATTGTTTTAGAATAATGACATGTACTATGTACATTAAATTTTGTTTTTAAGCATGCACTCAAAACTAGCTGTGCTGTTTGTGTGATGAGTTTGAGTGTATAAAGAATATGGAAAACAAACTTTGTTTACTCTTGAACATCCTTTATTGCACAATAATCCAATCTTTGTTTACTTTCAAGCATCAATTATTATGCAATAACATCACCATCATTAAGTAACCCATTATTTGTTAAACTCTTCTCATAAATCAAATACAAGGTGGCAGAACACAAAACAAAAACATGGAACCATAAGGAAACACAGTGCCGAAGTACTAGGGCTGCTGGAGGTCAAACTAGGGTGTAGGGGCAACACCCTACTATGGATTCAAGAGGGGAGACCCAAAAAGGAAAACAAAAACTTTATTTCGGCCCCTCCCAATATATACTACTCACAATATCTTAAGATCCACTTAAGATTGTTGTATCTTAAGGTCCACTTAAGATTGTTAAGGTCCACTTAAGATTTAATGCTACCTTACAATATCCCTCTCAACGTCGGTGAAATCATTCAAAGACTTTTCCAATGTCGGTGAGTGACTGTAACAGCTTACATATTACACTTTATGACAGGGTTAACCTTGCAAATGCTGTGTTTCTAGAGAATATGCCTATGAAGAAAACCGGAAAAGTCTATTAAAAAATGGTTGGAGTTTGTAAGGCACATACCAAACGCGAGGTTTTGCTGGACCAATCCACCTGGTATTGTAGGCCCACCATTTTTCCATGAATGTGTTTTCATTTTGTGATCAAAACTGATTAAAATAATATTATACTTTGCATAAAAATATTATTTCAGGATCTGGCATATGCTTATCTCTCATACCCAGTAAAATACACTTGATCTTTCAAAATCATTCCTTTATATTGACATAAAAAAAATAATAATCATAAGTTAATACATAAATGTCTATTGTGAATTGGTAATACAGTAAGCACACTATATTTCAAGAAAACTGCAGCAGAATAAAATGTGTGACATTCATCAGTGTGTGTGTGTGTGTGTGGCAGCACTACTCAATCATTAAAGTGATTAACTATGAGATTTGAAGTGTAGTGCCTTGGCACTTTTATGTGTTAAGCTGATCAGACAATACTCTTAACATTCACCTGTATTTTCCCTTTTTAAACTCTCCCTACTGTCTGTGTTGCCTGTAGCTCTTGATATTGGATGTGTGTTGCTAAATGGTCTTAGGTTTATTTCGTGTATTAGACCGGCTGGCGACACGCATTCAATATTAAGTTTTTTTTCACAAGCAGCGCAGGCACGTCCTGAGAAAGTCTTGTTGCCGTCAGGACGTTAAGCAACGTACAACCAATCTTTCGCAGCCAACCGCATCCGGATGCTGCTGGCGGCGAATGAGTTAAGCTATCACAGTTGATCTGGGTTTTTTTTTAATCAAGATTGAAAGCCGAAAATTTAATACATTGACATTTTATATAAAAAATGCACACATACACGTTAGATGTTACAACAAAAAATAAATAAACACACAGAAGAACCTGTTCTTGGCAATCACCATTTTTGCTAGAAGAAAGTGGCCTTAAAAATCTCATGCTCTGTCAAGAGGGGTCATGAAGGGCAAACAGGGTCGCCTGGGCTGCAGGCACCTAAATGTTGGTCTGTAAAGACAGGTGATCTGCTGTAAGGGTGGTTGCTCACAACAGTTTCTGCTGTAGACTATAAAGTTACTGCTGTAGACTATAAAGTCTATACATGCAAATATTTCTCTCACACTCAACACACTTGCACATGTGTGATGGGGTGAGGTGTTGGTCGGGATAAAGATGGTGGTGGTTGGACTTAGTAACTCAGAGACGTGGTCATGTTGAGCTACTTTATTTTCTAACAAAAACTAGAAAGTAGAAACCAGAAAGCAGAAAGCCGAAACAGAAAGCAGTAGCTGTAAAATAAACAAACAGGTAATCAGTAATGGTGCCAAGAATACAATAAACAAGGCACATAACTAAACTAAGGCATATATCATCATGCAGTGCACGTACAACACTTTGATTTTAAAGACTGATAAAATCAAAGTGATGGTCGTGTAACATAAAGAATGTGTAATAAAATACATGATAGCAAATAAAATGAAAATAAGTCACAATACTAGCTACAAAGTCATGCAAAGCACAAGTCAAAGAATAAAGCAAAGGAGAAATACGCAAGTGCGCTATGCAGTCAGACCTGGTAAGGCGAACACGCAAATGACTAACAAACAGATAGTCACTCTGACCGGAGCCTCCCTACCAGGTCAGACCACATCAAGTTAAATGCAAAGTACTAAAATGTAACATAGCAAAAGGAAAATACCAAATTAAATCAGATGCTATGCCAGCGGTACAATAACTATGTGACTAAGCACTTATGAATAGTATATAGAAAATAACTAGTATCAGGGGGAAAGTAATGTGTGAACATGACACATACAAACTCACAATACTACCAACTTACTATCAAATGAATAAGGACATACACACAACCTCATCATTCATTCTATCTTTATTACATTTGCACCGCAGACACAAGCGCAAACATTGAACATCAACGAAGTACGCAAACATCTACACACACTGCAGTCATTCATGATGAAGAGGAAAGACAGGCAGAAAATGTGTGTACTTGAAGGGAAATTATGTGCATGTGTGATGGGGTGAGAGTGCTTGGGAAATAGGATTGGATGGTGGTTGTTGGACTTAGTGACTCAGAGACGTGGTCATGTTGAGTTCAACTTTTATTTCTACCCGAAACAAAACCAGAAAGCAGAAACAGAAAGCAGTACAGGGTCTCCAAAACCCGCGCAGTTTAGTTTAATAAAAAAAAAAACTGTTTCCTCCAAGGCACCGGTGCCAGAAGTTAATTCGGTCACAAGTACTGGTACTGCGAGTCTTGCACGTTTGGTAAAAAAAAGAAAGTCTCCCACGCGAGCAGCTGTACTTATAGAGGCAAGCTGCCATCTCCGCGTCGGTACAAAGTCCACGCGTCGGTGCAAAGTTAACGGGGGTCTGGCACCGATATAAATGGCAAATCTGTATTATAGTACTGCCAGCCCTAGGAGCTAGAATATCTTCTGAACTACATAGTGTAAAAATATAATCTTTGAATATAAATATTAAGAAATTTTACCAGCTGTACTCTGGATTTAATTTGAAATTACGGCCTATTAGTGGAAAGTTTATATTTATTCTTAAAGCGGTCTCAGAAGTGCCACAGAAAATCAAAAAGGCTACTAAATCGCAGTTATCACTCTGATAGGTTATAGTTAACCGAAAGACATAGGCATTACAAAAACTATTACCCGGGCCAAATCTTACCATGCTAAATACTAAGCAATGGTGTTGTAGTTTTGGTTACAATACACATTTACAATACAACACGTACACTGAGCTATCAGGTACACAACACTTAACGCTGCATTTGGCAGGGCACCGCGAGCGGCGCACGTCATAGCTAGCAGTCGACACGAGTGAAATCCGAGAAGCAATGGTCATAAGTGCTATCGGCCTAGGTACACAGAGGAACATCGGGTTCACTCTGTTACACATGTAACATAAGATAGCCTAGAATAAAGTATATCTACTAAAATGCAATCTAATGAATGTCACCATGCACTAAATAGAGGCATGGTCCACTTAATAGGGCTACAAAGCACCTTTAAGTTTCATACACATAGTAGTGAACAATGACCCTTGAGGTCGCATAACAGAAATGTTCTGTATTTCTTGGAGTCACTCAATGGTTTCACTTACCTATTGCACCTAGTAGTGAACAATGACCCTTGAGGTCGTATAACAAAGATGACCTATATTGCTTCCTGTCACACAGGCTAATAATGCCTCTCAGTGATGTGAACCAAGCCTCTGTACTATGTCAAGTGAAATACTTAGTCATACAATAGCAAATAATGACTTAAGTCCAAATAAATAATAAAAGACCTATAAACAAATGACTAATGAATGGAATGAGTGACTAAATGAAATCAATCAATCAATCCATCAGCCAGTCACTCGACCTATGGCTCGGCATGGCCTACGGTCCGGCATAGCAACGTCTAAACAACTTGAGCGGAAGTTCAAAATCAAAACAAACATGGCGCCTAAGAGACTGAGTCAGCTGTGAGTGACGTCACCAACGCGGGAACATCACGCAAAGCTGCTGCCCTCCCTAGCTTCGGTGATAGAGAAGGGAAGACTCAAGAAAACATAGAACTAAATACAATAAAGATCATTCCTAACTATGAAATACCTTAAATCTCTACCACAGCAACAACAACTAAACAATCAACCAATAAGAAATAGCATTAAATGAACAAAAGAAAATGCGCGCATTATGATGCATCCACCATGCAAGCAATGTAGTCAATTGTCATGATTGACATTCATTCAGCAAGACCAAACTTAGCGAATTATTTTAATTAGAGGCATAAGTGCACTCCCATTTACTCCCACGGTTACATGATGCGCCAAGGCAAAACTATCGCCTAGTCACACTAACCAACCACGGTCATGCACGCTAAACACTGCATCATTTTGACACGTTAAGTTTTGTTTTGTTTTTTGGCAAAATTCATACATCATATCTTCCACATCAACATTGTTACAAAAGTTGGTGTACAAATTTCCACACTGCAGCATTACATGGAAATGTACTAGTGTGATGGGGTGAGGTAGGAGTCAGGAATTTAGAATTGGATGGTGGTGGTTGGATTTAGTGACTCGGAGACGTGGTCATGTTTACTACACTTTTATTTGAGCGCAAAAAGCAGAAACAGAAAGCAGTACAGGGTCTCCAAAACCCGCGCAGTTTAGGTTAATAAAAAAAAAAACTGTTTCCTCCAAGGCACCGGTGCCAGAAGTTAATTCGGTCACAAGTACTGGTACTGTGAGTCTTGCACGTTTGGTCAAAAAAAAAAGTCTGCCACGCGAGCAGCTGTACTTATAGAGGCAAGCTGCCGTCTCCGCGTTGGTACAAAGTCCACGCGTCGGTTCAAAGTTCACGGGGGTCTGGCACCGATATAAATGGCAAATCTGTATTATAGTACTGCCAGCCCTAGGAGCTAGAATATCTTATGAACTACATAGTGTAAAATATAATCTTTAAATATAAATTTAAGAAATTTTACCAGCTGTACTCTGGATTTAATTTGAGATTATGGGCTATTAGTGGAAAGTTTATATTTATTTTTAAAGCGGTCTCAGAAGTGCCACAGAAAATCAAAAAGGCTACTAAATCGCAAATATCACTCTGATAGGTATAGTTAACTGAAAGACATATGCATTACAAAAACTATTACCCAAGCCAAATCTAACCATGCTAAATACTAAGCAATGGTGTTGTATTTTGGTTACAATACACGGTCAAAACTGATATACAATACAACACGTACACTGAGCTATCGCGTACACAACACTTAACGCTGCGTTTGGCAGGGCACCGCGAATGGCGCACGTCATAGCTAGCAGTCGACACGAGTGAAATCCGAGAAGCAATGGTCATAAGTGCTATCGGCCTATGTACACAGAGGAACATCTGGTTCACTCTGTTACATTTTCCCATCGGCCTTAACAATACAGTGACCTCGCTGTTTAAATACCAAAACCATCAATCCAAAAACACAAATACAAGAACACATTGGGCCCAATGATGACGTAACATCAAAACACTTTATCAAACAGTACCATCCACATGGTAAACCACAAATATAGCACTATTGACCAAGGCTCTCTTGTCTACACTATTATACTGTAGACTTGGACTCACACAGTCATTTTCAAACTAAGTTATGCATAGCAGAAAACTGACATAGGATATTATCATTTGGAAAAATACCTATGCAGCAGACAAAGTTTGAAAATAAAATCAACTGCACAGCTGTTGTGTACTAGAAAGACACAGATGTACAGTTGCCTTGATTTCCAATATTGATCTAAGACATCAAAATTCAAAGCATTGTACTACTCGAAAACACAGTACCGGTGCCTTGGATTCCAATCCATGACAAATCAAAATCTGATGCACTGTACTGACTAAAAATCCAATAATTTAAATTAACCTATCACCTTAAACAATCCTTCACCTAAGACAGTCTCTTTAAATAAAAAACAATAAGCCCAAAACAATTTACTCAATATTAATTTGTCCTATTTTCCTAACACTATTAAAGCATCCGATGCACTTGGAGGAATATTGAAGCTTGAATGTCTTGTGGGCATTTAAAGTTGCAGAGGCATACCTTTAAAGGCCCACTGGTCACACTCAAGCTGTCAAGGTTACTAAAAGTTTTAATGGTTTCTGCCGCAAGCGTGCAGATCGACGCAGAGGTGTAGGCGTTGCAGCGTGCACCTTGTTTGGTCTGACACTCTTGGGCTTAGCACGGCATTCAGTGTCCACAATGTCCCCATGCTGGTGTTGCCTCTGTCGCCGCTGAAGGGGGGAGAAGAGGTGCAGGATGACCACCTGGGCTACCGGTCCAGGCTGTTCCGGTCCCACGACATGGACAGCTCTGTGCACATGGTTCGATATGCCTCCCTGACCATCTCCGGCATGGTCCACACCACCGGACCTCCCCGAACTTGCTCGGCGACTAAGTCTGTCATGGCTGCGCTTTGCTGCGTCTTACGCCACTCTAAAGTCTTACTCTATTAGCGGCATCGTGTCCCTGCACTGCCTTCTGTCATGCACGTCTCCTTGCGTCCAACTATCCTGCTCCCAGCGCCATTTGTGATGGGGTGAGGTAGGAGTCAGGAATTTAGAATTGGATGGTGGTGGTTGGATTTAGTGACTCGGAGACGTGGTCATGTTTACTACACTTTTATTTGAGCGCAGAAAGCAGAAACAGAAAGCAAAAACAGAAAGCAGTACAGGGTCTCCAAAACCCGCGCAGTTTAGGTTAATAAAAAAAAACTGTTTCCACCAAGGCACCGGTGCCAGAAGTTAATTCGGTCACAAGTACTGGTACTGTGAGTCTTGCACGTTTGGTAAAAAAAAAAGTCTGCCACGCGAGCAGCTGTACTTATAGAGGCAAGCTGCCGTCTCCGTGTTGGTACAAAGTCCACGTGTCGGTGCAAAGTTCACGGGGGTCTGGCACCGATATAAATGGCAAATCTGTATTATAGTACTGCCAGCCCTAGGAGCTAGAATATCTTATGAACTACATAGTGTAAAAATATAATCTTTAAATATAAATTTAAGAAATTTTACCAGCTGTACTCTGGATTTAATTTGAGATTATGGGCTATTAGTGGAAAGTTTATATTTATTCTTAAAGCGGTCTCAGAAGTGCCACAGAAAATCAAAAAGGCTACTAAATCGCAAATATCACTCTGATAGGTTATAGTTAACCGAAAGACATATGCATTGCAAAAACTATTACCCGGGCCAAATCTAACCATGTTAAATACTAAGCAATGGTGTTGTATTTTGGTTACAATACACGGTCAAAACTGATATACAATACAACACGTACACTGAGCTATCGCGTACACAACACTTAACGCTGCGTTTGGCAGGGCACCGCGAGCGGCACACGTCATAGCTAGCAGTCGACACGAGTGAAATCCGAAAAGCAATGGTCATAAGTGCTATCGGCCTATGTACACAGAGGAACATCGGGTTCACTCTGTTACACATGCACCAACACATGAGCAGAATTTGGAAAACTATGATAAATGTATAACAAATTTTAATTTGTGTCACCGTAAAGTGCGGATTCTTAGTAACTGTTTCAAAAACCAAAAAGCAAATTTAACCTGGTATACGCAATCTGACTTCCATTTCAAATTCTGTATACTGACTAAAGTTTCAGGTTAGTGCTGAAAAAGTAAGACAAGAGCAGAGGCTTTTCAGTGCAAGATACCAACATGCCAAAAAAAAAAGACAACTTCATTTACTCTTTAGCACCCAGCTGCTTAACAAATATTCATAAAATATAGTAGTTATAATGATTTAACACCAAGCAGGTGACAGAAGCTACACCATGGCAGTATTATGTCCATTATCACAGTTGTTGCTTGTTTACACGCAGGACTTGTAAAACCAGAAACATAAACAGTTCATCAGCCAGTGGTATGACCCTTGATCTGTTCGTCACTGCTACATCCTCTGTAACATATTTATAATATGGCTGCCTCATACTTGCTGCACTTGTCTCAATGTAGTCAAAGAGTACTTTAAAAGTTGTGTATCAAATAGGTAGTCATCACTGGAAAATCGACTGATCCCCAAACCGCTCCAACTGTAGTCGCGTCACCTGGGCCTGGGCTGCAAGAAGCTGCTGCTGTAGCTCCGTGATGCAGTCATTTAGGAGGCTCAAATCTTTCTCCGCAGGAAGCATGTAAAGATCAGCTGGTAGTGGTTGAACATTCATCCTGTGGTGCAGGTGCAGCTGCTACTGGGCGAGTGCTGTGATCTTCAAGCACATCACTGCTGCTGGATCCACTGTTATCCTCGAAATCTGGTCTTGCCTTCAGCTTCCTGGAAAAAAAGGTGCATAATAATAAATCACGGCTGTTTCAGTCTGGCCATTTAGTTTGTTCCAGGCGAGCCGAGAAACTGGGTCACAAGAAACTGGGTCACAAGTCGTGCGCTCGCGCTGCCTCAGCCAGTCTCTCAGCTGTCAGGCTAGCTGATAAGCGGGCTTCCTGCTAGGCGCAGTACAGCAGGGAAAATGACTACCTTTTGTTTTTCATGACTTTCTTAATCTTATTTACCGTTCAAGTGTGTGATGCAAAACTTTGTTTAAAAGCGGACATTCTGCCCGACACACTGACACCAAACACACTATAGTTGTGACAAACCAGTAGCCAGCAGGATAAGGTGGAAAGAAAGAGAAAAAAAGCAGATTTGTTCTCTTTATTTCCACCTTATCCTGTTGGCTACTGGTTTGTCACAACTATAGTGTGTTTGGTGTCAGTGTGTCGGGCAGAATGTCCGCTTTTAAACAAACAAAGTAAACCACACAGTTTGCTGACATCAACATATTCCTGTATTTATGTGAAGACTGCTCTACTGAATCATGAAATGTGAACTGTCAGTCTGAAACATGTACTTACTTATTGGCACGTTTTAGCGGCGACAGAACTGGATGCTTCACTGGTGGTTTTCGGGTTTGAGTCTGTTTCCAGGTAAACACGCTTGGAACGGCATCAGGTTTTAACTTTCTTTTAAGCAGTGTCCACACATAATCGGTTGGAACTGGAAGAAAATGGAGACAACACACAACTGTGTGCTGTGATCTGGGGAAATTTCATAGTTATAAATACTACCACTCAAAGTTCAATGTTTGAATGCAAACAAACAATTTGGTTAGTTTTGGATTCGTAGAAAACATTACAGATGCAAATTGTAAAGTACATCATGATGCATTGCAGTTTGCACAGTCTGAATGTTCGTTGTTTCCATCTGTGGCTAGTTGTTTCTTGAAGACCTAAGAAAATAACAACTGGACGGCTCACATAAATTTCTAGACTTTACCCTGTCAGGAACTCAACAGCCGTACGTCAGAGTCATTGTTCAATTCTGTTGTTTTTGTGCAATAAATAGTCATTAGTAAAAATGAGAGTAAACAACATATTTAAAGACCTACCTTGAAGTCTCGTCCTTCGTCGCGACGAATTCGGGTCAACCACTCTTTCCTCTGTTGAGTTTCGGTTGCTTTAGGAAAAGTATGAAAAGAAAGTTTCATGATTTCATTATTCTGTGCCCTATTTGACATGCACACAGGAACACAGCAATGGTGTTTCGATCTGCTCATCCACTTTCTCTGGCCATTGTATACAGATAGCTTCGCTTTCGATGCGTGACATTGAGTCCAATATTAAACAGAGCTGGGCACGGAGTTTAGTATTTGGCATCATTTATATTTGTTTCTCTTCTTCTTTTAATTTTGTACTGTGGTAATTGTGTGAAAAGTGATAAATTAGAATCAAGAGCTGCACTGAGCATGGATGAGACTTAGTCGCACGTTTAGTTTCGTATCTGGCCATTGTATACAGATAGCCTCGCTTTCGATGCGAGACATCAGTCCAATATTAAACAGAGCTGGGCACGGAGTTTAGTATTTGGCATCATTTATATTTGTTTCTCTTCTTCTTTTAATTTTGTACTGTTCTAATTGTGTAAAAAGTGATAAATTAGAATCAAGAGCTGCACTGAGCATGGATGAGACTAGGTCGCACTTTTAGTTTCGTATCCAGACTTGGAAAACTGCTTTCCCACCGAAGCCAGACAGTTGTAGACCAGGGGAAGTAACCTGTCGAAAATTTTTTGGTATCTGGGAACATTGTTTTTTTCCCTTTATTTTCATTGCCTGAATCAGATTCAGTGAAAAAAACCTTGGGTTGGATATGAGAACATTTCAATGTTCCCAGATCCAGAGCATGTTCCCAGATTCACGCTCACAGGCATGCAATTGTCCCCAGATACCATGAATTTCAAGAGTATATATATATACACACACATACATACACATACATACGCACAAAAAACACATACAGACACTCACATAAACACAAACACACACGTAAACACAAACATACATACGCACACACACACACAGACAAACATGCACACACACAAGCACATACACACACACATGCACATACGCATACACATGCACTCACAGACACATACACAAGCATACACATGCACTCACAGACACATACACACGCACATATGCATACACATACCCACAGACAAACACACACGCATATGCATTCACACACCCACAGACATACACAGAAGCATACACATACACATGCACTCACAGACACATACACTCCCCACCCGGGTCTGCCCTGGGGGACTTGGGTGGGGTTAGGTATTTTTTAGTTCCCAGGGTCACCCTGGTCAGCCCCACAGGGTGGGTTTTTCTCTCTATTCTGGGGCATGTGTTTCTGTCTATCCTTTGTCCATTCACCTGTATTTGCCTTTTTAAAACTCTCCCTACTGTCTGCACTGCCTGTAGCTCTTGATATTGGATGTGTGTTGCTAAATGGTCTTAGCTTTATTTAGGCCCCATGTGTAAGGTTTGTTTAATGTATTTGACCGGCTGGCGACATACATTCAATGTTCTGTTTATTTTTTTTCACAAGCAGTGCAGGCACGTCCTGAGAAAGCCTTGTTGCTGTCGGGACGTTAAGCAATGTACAATCAATCAATCAATCAATCAGACACATACACACAAAATCTTTATTCAAAATGTATGAATATTGTAGACTCCTACCCGCAGAATACTTCACCGCATTTTAGTTGTATGACACATGATACACAAATTGGCACTGTGTTCTTATTCCCGTTACTAAGGCCCTGTGACGTAGTACGGTAGAAACAGTGTTAACGGCGTTAGCACGGTTCCTGTCGTACTACGTAATTTGTTTACACCATTACTAAGACCCTATGATGTAGTACGGTAGAAACGGTGTTGACGGCGTTAACGCTGGTGTAAACAGAAGATTGAAGACTTTTTTTTACGAGTCATTTTAACTCTGTGTTCTGTCTCTGTCTTTTTGGTTGCTACAGGCAGCTAAATATAAAATATGAGTAGGTCGGCAACTTCCGCATTGCAACTAGTGACGTATTGGATTCCTCGCTGTACACAAATAACACTGCCTGCAGTCTTTGCCGCGCTGTTTACCACCAGTGATGTTTGCTACGTACAATCTAGCTTAGCAAGCACCTTGATGGCGTTAACGCTGGTGTAAACAGAATATTGAAGACTTTGTATTTAAGAGTCATTTTAACTCTGTGTTCTACTCTCATTTCTTATTTGTCCATGATACAGAAGTGATAGCAAATGGCTAGGTTTGAGAAAGCTCAATATTCCGTTAGTACCGCACCTTCCAATGGTGTCGATATTACACCTCTTAGTCTACAGCCTTCACGTAACGGCGAAGCAAGGCGCTAAACTTCATAATAGCATGCTTACACTGAGTCATGACTCTACAAAATTGAAGGCTTGTCTGGACCGGGTTTCTACGCAGTTGTTTTAATAGGTCTAACACGACACTGCCTAGCTAAATTAAACAAATGACATAAATAACCGTCCATTTTCCATAGAGGCCGACATGCTTTTTCATACGGTACCACCAAGAAACTGTAAAACGCCGGTTTTTCTCATTCACAGCCGTGTTTAAAGTAGAACGCAATTACCCGGTTGTACTCACTCGACTAGCTAACGAGGCTATCACTAAGTTTTTTTTAAATTTTTTTTAGTCTAGGCACACTGCAGGCTAATTGTGAAGCCTTTTCTTGTTTCTAAATATCACAAGTTTAACAGACAAATTGCCGTCAAACTACCTGTCATTTTATACAGTCACTAAGTATTTGTAACTTACGTTAGTCAGCGTTGACTCGGTCAAATTACACTAGAGAATGGCCATAACGATCTCACAGTATACCGCAAATTTAAACAGTCACTTACCGATCTCAATGTAGTATATTTTACAAGATTTAGTGC
Source organism: Semisulcospira habei (assembly GCA_036245525.1). NCBI lineage: Eukaryota > Metazoa > Mollusca > Gastropoda > Semisulcospiridae > Semisulcospira > Semisulcospira habei. The sequence continues at coordinate 213,894,595 of BTPG01000005.1, forward strand.
TATCACTGGATAAGAATTCAGTACTTCTACCTGTGTTGTGTCCTTGTACAGGCCTCCACCGAGCAAATCGAACAAACTGATAAATTCTGCATTCCTTCGGGAATTCCCGGAACTGTTGTCAAGTTACACAGATCGCCGATGCGATGTCTCCTTCCTAGGAGACTTTAACTTTCACTTCGACGACCGCTCTGACCCTCAGGTGAATAAACTGAAAACTATACTGGGTGACTTCGGTCTTCGCCAGCTTGTTGATGTTCCGACTCATCGTTCTGGCCACATCTTGGATTGGGTTGTGGTTCATAGTGAGGGCAGTCTGCTGTCCTTGGAGAGAGTGCAGGACTGTGCTGATCTGTCTGACCACTTTCTTGTGACCTGTGGCCTCTCTTTCACCAAGCCTCCACCTCCTACACGGCTTGTTACCTCCAGACACCTCAGAGCGGTGTGTCTTACTGACCTTCAGACTGATGTGAAGGCCTTAGCAGACTCCATGATTAAACAGTGTCCTGACCGAGATCTCGATGGTCTCGTAAATGACTACAACAGCGGGCTTCTACGGGTCCTTGACAAACATGCCCCAGCTGTCACTAGACGTGTTAGAGACCGTCCTTCTGCCCCCTGGGTGTCTGAGGAGGTCAGGGAAGCGAGACGCAGAAGGAGACGAGCTGAACGACGATGGAGGAAGACCCGACTCGCTGTGTTCAAAGAGATCTTCGTTAAGGAGAGGGCTGCTGCAAGTTCGTTTCTCCTAGCGGCCAAGAGACAGTTTTACTGCGACAAGATTGACTCTGCAGTCTCTTCCAGCAAACAGTTGTTTTCAGTCACTAACGAACTCCTAGGCAAATCAAAATCCACTGCCTTCCCATCTGACATCCTCCGTTCTGAACTACCACAGCGTTTTTCTGATTTCTTCTCACGGAAAATTAGCCTTCTGCGTGATGAACTGGACTCTCGTTCATCTGCACAAGCTACTTTTGCTGTGTACGACGGTCCCATGCTTTCACATTTTGATCCTGTCACAGAGAAGGAGATTTTTGAGCTAATTGTTAAATCACCTTCCAAGAGTTGCATGTTGGACCCGATCCCAACCTCCCTCACAAAACAGTGCCTTTCTGAACTTGTCCCGGTGATAACTGCCATTGTCAACTCGTCTCTTTCCGCAGGTTTAGTCCCTGAACAGTTTAAACAAGCTGTAGTTACGCCTATCTTGAAAAAGCCAGGTCTCGATACAAATAACCTGAAGAATTATAGACCAGTTTCCAATCTCCCCTTCATTTCAAAGATTCTTGAGAAAGTCGTCCTGGGACAGCTTCAGAAACACTTGTCTTGTAATGGTCTTCTAGAAGTGTACCAGTCTGCCTACAGGAAGGATCATAGCACAGAGACTGCTGTACTGAGTGTCCTTGATGGCCTGTTGGTAAAGGCAGATGAGAGATTCGTCTCTCTTATGGCCCTCTTGGACCTCAGTGCAGCATTCGACACGCTTGATCATTCCATTCTACTAAAAAGGCTTGAGATGACATATGGAGTGAAAGGCACTGTTCTTGACTGGTTTAAATCATATGTCAGTGACCGGTGTCAGTGTGTTATTCTTGATGGTATTGTATCAGCTCCAAGCCCCCTTGTGTACGGAGTTCCTCAGGGTTCCGTCCTGGGACCCGTCTTATTTACATTATACTCCCAGCCTCTGTCAGACGTTATTTCTGCTCATGAGTGTGACTTCCACAAATACGCTGATGACACGGAGCTGTCAAAGGGCGCACCTCCTGATGAGTTTTCTTCAGTTCTGTCAGGCATTGAAACTTGCATAGACGACGTTTTAACGTGGATGAATAGTAACAAGCTGATGTTGAATGCTGACAAAACTGAAGTAATTCCTGTTGGTGCTCCCTCCCGGCTCCGACTTGTAAACAGTGCTTCTGTCAACATTGCTGGCAGCACCATTCCCTTCAAAACATCAGTTAGATATCTTGGTGTCAAGATAGATCAGACACTGGCCATGCACGATCAAATCAGCAGTGTTTGTCGAGCCTCATTCCTGGAGCTCAGACGCATTGCATCTATCCGGCCTTATCTCTCTGAACGCGCTTCGGCTAGACTAGTCACTGCGCTGGTAACTTCCCGCCTTGACTATTGTAATTCCATCTATTCAGGTCTGCCCATGGAACAGGTATGTCGGTTGCAAATGGTTCAGAACAGCGCTGCACGGCTTGTTCTAAAGAAGCGTAAACGCGACCACGTGACACCCATGCTTAAAGAACTCCACTGGCTGCCGGTAAAGTTTCGATGCCAGTACAAGATGGCAACTCTGGCATACCGTCACTTTGACGGGACTTTACCGGCGTACCTTTCTGCTTCACTCTGCACATACCAGCCTTCACGTTCTCTGCGGTCCTCCAGTGAGAAACGTTTGAAGGCTCCGAAGCGTAACTTGAAAACTGTTGGTGAACGCTCATTCAGCTTCATTGCACCTTCAGTTTGGAACTCGCTGCCTGTCAGTCTTCGAAATCTCTCTACTCTCCCTCAGTTTAAGGCTCAGTTGAAAACTCACTTCTTCCAGCTTGCTTTTCCTCTGTCGTAGATCCGTGGTCCTGTTGTATTTATTTGTAATGTTATTGTATTCGTCTATGTCATGTTTGACTGCGTGTGTTAGCGCAATGAGTTTTTGCCACAAAAAGATTTTGCGCTATACAAGAACCATTCATTATTAAGAATTCTAAGATTTGGGGGACAGCCTAGTCGCTCCAGGATCTGCCACATACCTTGCCTGCTCACAGTGTCAAACGCTTTTGTTAGGTCGACAAACGTTACGTACAGCCCTTTGTTCTGCTCGCGGCACTTCTCCTGAAGCTGTCTCAGCACAAAGACCATGTCGGTGGTACTCCTGTTGGCTCTGAAGCCACACTGGCCCTCTGGGAGGTGGTCTTCAGCGATGGCAGGTACCAGCCGATTCAGGAGCAACCTTGCGAGAATTTTCCCGGCAATGGACAGCAGGGTAATTCCACGATAATTAGAGCAGGCAGACTTCTCTCCTTTGTTCTTGTACAGGGTGATGATGACTGCATCACGGAGATCCTTTGGTAGTGTTCCTTTTTCCCACCCCACCCGGGTCTGCCCTGGGGGACGGGTGGGGTTAGGTATTTTTTAGTTCCCAGGGTCACCCTGGTCAGCCCCACAGGGTGGGTTTTTCTCTCTATTCTGGGGCATGTGTTTCTGTCTACCCTTTGTCCATTCACCTGTATTTGCCTTTTTAAAACTCTCCCTACTGTCTGCACTGCCTGTAGCTCTTGATATTGGATGTGTGTTGCTAAATGGTCTTAGCTTTATTTAGGCCCCATGTGTTCATCATCATCATCATCATCAGTCCCTTGCCCGAACTGGGCGTTGGGGGGACTGAAAGGCAGCAGCAACAGACAGTGCTCTCCACTGAGTTCTATTTTGGGCGGTGGCAAGCAAGTCTGACATCTCGAGTTCGGTCCATTCTTTTATGTTTGCGACCCAACTCTTTCTCTGACGACCTCGCCGACGACTTCCTTCGAGAGTGCCTTGGAGGATAGTCTTGGACAAGGTGTTGTGTCGGGTCACGTGGCCAAACCAAGCAAGCTTGCGCCGTTTCACGGTTGCCAGAAGGGGTTCATGTGGGCCCACCAGGGAAGTGACGATGCTCCGTACATATTCGTTGGTCTTGTGCTCGCGGTACGAGATGCGGAGCAACTTCCTCAGGCACTTGTTCTCAAAGGCCTGGATTTTCTTTTCTGAGTCTGCAAGCAGTGTCCAAGTCTCACAGCCGTAGAGTAGAATAGACACTATGAGGGACTTGTAAAGCCTGTACTTGATGGTGAAGCTGATGGAGTTACTTCGCCATATCCTGTCCAGCCTGGCCATTGCGGATGTTGCTGTACCTATCCTGATACGGATCTCTGCTATGCAACTACCGTCTTTGGACAGGGTGGCTCCCAAGTACTTGAAGCTATTGACCTCTTCTAGCTTTTGGCCATTCATGTGAATGTTGCTGCTGCTGTCGCTTGTGGTGTTGATCATCACTTTGCTTTTATCCGTACTGATCTCCATGCCATAAGACCCTGCGCTACTTGAAAGTTTGTCTGTCAGGTTTTGGAGCTCACTATTGCTGCCTGCCATGAGGTCAATGTCGTCTGCGAATCGAAGATTGCACAGGGATCTGCCACCAATAGAGATTGAAGTATGGTGGTCGTGGAGGGTTTCCTGCATGATCTTCTCCAGGAATATGTTGAAAAGGACAGGAGAGAGCAGGCATCCTTGACGGACACCGATCGTCGTCCTGAAGAACTCGCCTGACTGATTGTTAAGTAGAACCGCGCTGCAGGCGTTCTTGTAAAGCGCTTCTATCATTTGGATCAGTCCCTCCTCTATGTTGAACGATCTCATGACTTGCCAGAGTCCGTCGTGCCAGACGCGATCAAATGCTTTCCTGAAATCAATGAAGTTGTGGTAGAGTTCGCGCTGATGCTGCAGATGTTTCTCGATCAGGACGCGGCAGTTGAAAATCTGCTCTACAGTGCTTCTTCCAACTCTGAAGCCAGCCTGTTCTTCTGCCAGCAGTTCCTCGGCGAAAGTGTGTTAGGTTTATTTAATGTATTTGACTGGCTGGCGACATACATTCAATGTTCTGTTTATTTATTTTTTTTTTCACAAGCAGTTCAGGCACGTCCTGAGAAAGCCTTGTTGCTGTCGGGACGTTAAGCAATGTACAATCAATCAATCAATCCTTTTTCCCAGCAGCAGAGAAAGAGGTCGTGGAGCTTGTTGTGCAGTGCTGGGCCTCCATGTTTCCAGATCTCTGGCGGGATTCCGTCAATGCCTGCTGCTTTGCCACTCTTGAGCTGGTGGATGGCTGTGAGGGTCTCTTCGGCGGTGGGCGGTTCGTCCAATTCAACCTTTAGTGGAAGGTGTGGGATTTGGAGGATGACTGTTTCTTGAACAGTGCGCTCAGCGCCGAAGAGGTCCTGAAAGTATTCCGACCAGCGGTTCAAGATGGAGGTATTATCTGTGAGGAGTGCCTGTCCATCAGCGCTTCGCAGGGGACTTTGTACCAGGTGCCTAGGGCCATACACTGCTTTCAGTGCTTCGTAGAAGCCCCTGTAGTCACCGTTGTCAGCGCAGAGCTGGGTCCTCTGTGCGAGTCTGGACCACCACTTAGAGAGCTCCAGAACGAGTGGTGGTCCAAGATTTAATAATAATAATAATAATTACGGTATTTATAATGCGCTTATCTTATAATAATTATAACTCTAAGCGCGCACTCACAACTCACGCACGCATGCGCACGCTTTAGACAACGACTCACGTATCACAAATGGTGAAATACATTACGACAGCTTGGGTGGGGTTAGGTACTTTTTAGTTCCCAGGGTCACCCTGGTCAGCCCCACAGGGTGGGTTTCCTTTCTATTCTGGGGCATGTGTTTCTGTCTACCTTTGGTCCATTCACCTGTATTTGTCTATTTAAAACTCTCCCAACTGTCTGCACTGCCTGTAGCTCTTGATATTGGATGTGTGTTGCTAAATGGTCTTAGCTTTATTTAGGCCCCATGTTGTAGGTTTATTTAACGTATTTGACCGGCTGGCGACATACATTCAATTTTCTGTATAGTTTTTTTTTCACAAGCAGTGCAGGCACGTCCTGAGAAAGCCTTGTTGCTGTCGGGACGTTAACCAATGTACAATCAATCAACATTACGACAGTCAGCTTGGGGTGGGGAGTGTGGTGATATAGTGCTAGAACTGTTGAAAAAAGTGAGTTGTGAGAGCGGACTGGAAGGAGGAGAGAGAGTGTTTCTGACGGAGAGAGAGTGGGAGAGTGTTCCAGGTGGATGGACCGTATACTGAGAAGGAGCGGGGGCCGAAAGTGCTGAGTTTGGTGCGGGAGATGTGGAGGCGGAGAGGGTCAGAGGCGGAGCGGAGGGAGCGGGCAGGGGTGTAGGGGTGAAGTAAGTTTGAGAGATAGGCAGGAGCGCAGTTGTTCAGGGATTTGTAGCAGAGAGAAAGAATCTTGTATTGGATGCGTTGGGGGATTGGAAGCCAGTGAAGGAGTTTGAGCAGGGGAGTGATGTGGTCGGATTTTTTCTTTCTGAGGACGAGGCGGGCAGCATTGTTCTGGACGCGCTGAAGAGTGAAGGTGGTGGATTGAGGGAGGCCGGAAAGGAGAGAGTTGCAGTAGTCGATGCGAGATAGGATGAGAGAGACAGCAAGTGTGGTGACAGCTTTGGTAGTAAGGTATTTTCTGATCTGACTGATGCGGCGGAGGTGGAAGTAGCATGCCTGGGCCGTGGCGGAGACGAAGCTGGTCATGGAAAGAGAGGAATCGAGGATAACGCCGAGGTTTTTGGCCGAGTCAGAGAGGGAGATGGGGGTGCTGTCGAGTTGAAGGTGGAGAGAGGGAGGGATCTGGGAAAGTTGTTGGCAAGTGCCTACCAGCACCGCTTCCGTTTTGTCGTCATTCAGTTTAAGCTTGTTTGCTATCATCCAGTTTTTCACGTCTTCGTAGCAGTCAGCTGTGCGAGTCAGTAGTGACTGAGTGTTGTCGAGTTTGTCTTTGTCTAGTAGTTGTGAGTCGTCGGCGTAGAGGTGGTGGTGTGTGTGGTGAGACTGGATGATGTTGGACAGGGGAGAGGTGTAGAGTGTGAAAAGGACCGGGCCCAGGACGGACCCCTGTGGAACTCCGCAGGAGAGCGTGACTGGGTTGGAGGAGACGCCGTCGATGGTGACGGACTGCTGTCTGTCGGAGAGAGAGAAACCAGGAGTGAGCAGAGTCAGTGATGCCAAAGGAGTGTTGAAGGCGGTGGAGGAGGATAGAGTGGTCTATAGTGCCGAAGGCGGCTGGGAGGTCGAGTAGCGTAAGAAGGGAGATGTTGCCCGAGTCGGTCGAGAGAAGCAGGTCGTTTAAGATATGTAGAAGGGCTGTTTCAGTGCTGTGATGTTTGCGATAGGCAGACTGGAAGGGACTGAGGAGGTTGTTGTCGGCGAGGTGGAGGTTGAGCTGGTTGAGAACGACCTTCTCAAGAAGCTTGGACAGGAAAGAGAGATTGGAGACTGGGCGATAGTTTTTGAGTTCGTTTGGGTCGAGGTTGTGTTTTTAAAGGAGAGGACGGACGATGGCGGACTTGAAGATATCAGGGACGGAGCCGTTCTCTAGAGATGTGTTGATGATGTCGGTAATGAAGGGCAAAAGTTTTGAAAGGCCGTCCCGGTAGAGAGAAGCTGGGAGAGGGTCGAGTTCGCAGGTTTTGAGAGGCATGGACTTTGTGGTCTTGAGAACTTCGTCCTGAGAGACGGGCCGGAAGGACGAGAGGGGGGTGCCGGAAAAGGGGGTGTCGGGAGGGCGAGGCGGAGAAGGCAGAGTGTCGAGTGTGTTGCGCATAGTTTGGATTTTGTCGGAAAAAATAGGTGGAAAAAGCGGACGGGAGTTCTTCTTTGCTGTGTGTATTGGGGAGAGGAGAGTCTTTAGAAATGCCTAGGAGTGAGTTTATGGTAGCGTAGAGGGTTTTGGAAGAAGTGGATTCCAGGATTTTGTTTTTTAGGTATTTACGTTTGGAGTCAGAGATCATTCTGCAGACTTTGGATCTAGTTGTTTGGAAGATCTGTCTGTGAACGGTGAGGTCAGATGAGCGCCAGTGGCGTTCCGCTTGTCGGCGCTCGCGCTTGGCCTCAGCTATGTCGTCAGTGAGCCAGGGAGAGAGGGGTCGGTTGGGTATGGAGCAGGTGGTGACAGGGGCATGGGTGTCTAGAAGTTTTCGAAGGGAGGAGTCGAAATGGGATGCAAGATCAGGAGAGGAGGCGGGGTCCATGAGAAGTTCGACAGCTTCGTCGAAGAAGCTCTCCCGGTTGACAGATTTTAGCTTGCGACGAGAGACAAGGAGCTTGGGTTTTTTTCGGGGGAGGTAGGTTGAGGGAGACGAGAATGGCGAGGTGGTCAGAGGGAAGCACAGAGGAGGTGTCAGAGTCGAGAAAGAGTTGATCGGAGGTGCGGGTGATGATCCAGTCGAGGGTGTGGCCGAGACGGTGGGTGGGTTTGGTGATGTGTTGTGTAAGATTGTGGTTTGAAAGTGATGTGCAAAGGCGTTTTTTGTCAGGGTGGTCGGGTTTGTCGAAGTGGAAGTTAAAGTCGCCAAGAAGGATGTGTTTTTTCGTGTGCTGTAGTGGTCGAGGAGGAGGTCGAACTCGGTGAGGAACATGGAGTTTGTGAGTTATTTTGAGAGCTTGGAGGGGGGCGATAGATACATGAGGGACGGGCCAGGGAGTGTTGCTACGGCCTCGACAGATTCAAAGGAGGGTTGAGCAAAAGGTAGAGACTGAGAGAAGGAGAGGTGAGCGGAAAGACAGTCCCTGTAGATGATGGCAATGCCACCCCCTCTGGAAGCGTGCAGGAAGGAGGCCAGGCGGTAGCCACTCGGAGTGACGCTGGCGATGATGGGTTCATCGCCAGCTGAGCAGAGCCACGTTTCGGTGATCACGACAACATCTAGGTCAATGTCTAGAATGAAATCTGAGATCACGTCGGCTTTGCCATCTTTGCATACAGACTGTGCATTGAAGAGACACAGTTTTAGGTTGGGTGAGACAGAAGAGGAAGAGGAAGAAGAAATGGACGAAGGAGACGACAAAGGAGGTGGAGGTGGGGAGGGGGGAAAGAGGATGGAGTGGGGGGGGGGGGAAAGATGAGGGAGGAGGGGAAGGGGGAGAAGGAAAAGACGGGAAAGGAGAACCGGGCAAGAAAGAGGATGCGAGAGGAGGGTGAGGGGGGGGACGAGAAAGGGGGAGGAAGGAGAGTAGGAAAAGATGAGGGAGAACGAGGGGGAGGGTGAAGGGGAGGAGAAAGGGGGAGGAGGGGAGGAGGAGGAACAAGCAGGCGAAGGAGGATGCGGTGAGGGCAGGGAGGGGGAGGAGGGTGGGGGAGGAGGCGGACGAGGATAGCAGGGAGCGGTAGGTGAGGAAGACAGGAGAAGAAATGGGAGAAGAAGGAAGAGATGGGGAGAAGACGGTGTGGCGGGGGGAGGCGGAGGTGGTGGAAAGACATAGGAAAAGGGGAAGAAGTGTGTGGTTGTGGGTGTGGTGGTGAGTCGTGCCTTCTGCTAATTCCACCCTGCGGCCTCTCTTTCGCGACTTGATGCCACATAAGGCATTTGCAACACTGTCGGCGGCACCGGCCGCGCAGTAGGTGGCGTGGCGACTTAGGGATAGCAGTTGTTGGCGTGTGGATCTGATTAGCATGATTGTTTGTGAGGACAGGAAAGAGACAGACGGGACGAGGATGCAGTAGGGTGTGTGTGTGTGTGTGTGTGTGTGTGTGTGTGTGTGTGTGTGTGTGTGTGTGTGTGTGTGTGTGTGTGTGTGTGTGTCGGTGTGTGTGTGTGTGTGTGTGTGTGTGTGAGCGGTGTGGTAGGGGAGCGACCTGATAATACGCAAGGGAGATAATACCTAGTAGGTGTGTGTGTGTGTGTGTGTGTGTGTGTGTATGTGCACGCGCGCGCGCGCGCGCGTGTGTGTGTGTGTGTATGTGTGCCGGTGTGTGTGTGAGTGTGGTAGGGGAGCGACGCTGATAATACGCAAAAACCAACAAGAGGAAGAGGAAGGGAGAAAACGCTGGGAGCACAAAACACGTGGTGGCAAAATGGCGACGTAAACAAAGATCTGTCACTCTGAAAACACAACAGTACCACTCCACACAACGTAATGGAAAGAACGACCGGTTGAATGTTTGGCAGAATGTTTGTCTTCACACAGCAACAGTAATCATAGGAATGTCTCAACGACATAATACTTGTCACGAGACCAGGGTCACGAGTTGGCACGTGGCGTTGTTATTGGCAACATTGACGTCACTTACTTCTGGGTGAGGTGTTGTGATGTGGCAATTATACCTAACGGGAATTCCCACAATGATACAAGTAGCCATTTCCCGAAAACAGCTGATCGTCAATTTGTTTGCATTGACAAAGGTAAAAAGTGTAAATGTCGATGGATTAATTAGCCTTTGTTTAATGAAGTCAATGACAACATTAATAATGTAGGTTGGGGTGGGGGATCTGCCTTAATAATCACGGGTTGGCAGATGATCAAAAATCGTTGCTTTTAATGATTTCTGAAATGAACTAAATATGGCTGGGTAAAAAAAGCATTGGGGTTAATCAGTCGAGTTCGTTGGTCTAAATACCGTGCTAATTAGGGTAATCTATTGATTACGAAATGGGTGGGCGTCACCTGTTCATATTACTATCTCTTGTGTGTCAGTGTGAAGGCATCCTGACACGATGCAAACATCCGCAGCCACATCCACCGGTACCCTCACCCGGGTCTGCCCTGGGGGACTTGGGTGGGGTTAACTACTTTTTAGTTCCCAGGGTCACCCTGGTCAGCCCCACAGGGTCGGTATTCTCCTCTATTCTGGGGCATGTGTTTCTGTCTACCCTTGGACCATTCAAGTGTATTTTCCTTTTTTAAACTCTCTCTACTGTCTAAGCCGCCTGTAGCCCTTGATATTGGCTGTGTGTTGCTAAATGGTCTTTGTGTTTATTTGCCTCATTGGACCGGATGGCGATATACATTCAATATTCTATGTATTTTTTTTTCTTTCACAAGCAGTGCAGGCACGTCCTGGGAAAGTTTTGTTGCTATCGGGACGTTAAGCAATGTACAACCTACATCCACCGGTCACACAAACACAACACACTGCCAGCGACACTACTGAATTTGGTGTCAGAAGCTGAATGAAGCGACACTACACAAGTATTAGCATTTTGGAGTTTGAATATGCGTTGCTTTAGAGATGGCAGTCAAAGCCAGTACTTGCTTTTTGTGAAGAAATCGTGAAATAACAATTACTGGGCGCTGCCTGTGTACGCTGTGCGTGCTGCTATTTGTTGTGACAACAACTGAAGAACATGAACTTGGCGGGCAGTTTTGGACAAAACCAATAAGATACCACCAGAAACGCTGACCGACATGAGCACACACGTGTTGGAGAAAGAGAGCGGACAGCCAGATGATTGTCATGGGAGCGGTGCCATACACAATGCACGTGACATGAGCACACACGTGTTGGAGAAAGAGAGCGGAAAGACAGATGATAGTCATGGGAACGGTGCCATGCACAATGCACATGACAAGAGGAAGCTCTGGACGCTGAAGACAAAGTTACATTTGAAAGAGTAATTGCACCGGAAACACTTTCAGAAACCCGGCATCTCCACTCCATGCCATCAAGGGGCGTTAATTCGTGTAAGCCTCTTGCGGATGGAGCGAACTGGCTAAACCGTTGTGAATACGTGAATTGCGTGCATTTGTTACATTCTTCTGATTTAAGGATGACGTCTGTTGCAGTGAACAATACATGCCCCGCGAAGTTCCGATGCAGCAGTGGACAATGTTTGCCTCTGTCGCAGCGCTGTGATGGCGATAAACACTGCCCGGACGGCTCCGATGAAATGGACTGTGGTAAGTACAGATACATGTTGAGACGGACGGACCGACAGACTGACTGGCTTGCTGACTGACTGGCTGACTGAATGACATACGAACAAAATCCAGAACAAGACGGAGACAAGCGTGTAAAATGTCAGGAAATTACCAAGCAAGAAAGAAACAGTCATGTTAGTGTAATCCACAGTCGGTTTAGTGTCATCCACAGTCGTGTAGTGTCATCCACAGTTGTGTCGGTGTAATTCACGGTCGCGTTAGTGTCATCCACAGTTATGTTATTGTAATTACAGTCGTGTTGGTGTCATCCACAGTCGTGTTATGTATTCGCAGTGGTTTTAGTGTCATCCATAGTCGTGTTAGTTTAATTTACTGTATTGAACTGGCTAACATCGGCCGACGTCGGGCGGATGAAGTTTTAGGCACTAGGGTAATTGTTTTACAAAATGTCAGGTTGTAGTGGAATCTTGCTTTGAAAAGCGGTTAGTAATGGAAAAACAGTTACCTGCACTGGAAAAGTGGTTAACCCCTTGACTGCCGACAATAAGTAAACGCGATGCAACTGCAAGAGGCATACATCGTCATCAGCCCACGTGACTGCGGCGCTCATGAGGATCTAGGCCTCGTCATCAGCCCACGTGACTGCGGCGCTCATGAGGATCTAGGCCTCGTCATCAGCCCACGTGACTGCGGCGCTCATGAGGATCTAGGCCTCGTCATCAGCCCACGTGACTGTGGCGCTCATGAGGATCTAGGCCTCGTCATCAGCCCACGTGACTGCGGCGCTCATGAGGATCTAGGCCTCGTCATCAGCCCACGTGACTGCGGCGCTCATGAGGATCTAGGCCTCGTCATCAGCCCACGTGACTGCGGCGCTCATGAGGATCTAGGCCTCGTCATCAGCCCACGTGACTGCGGCGCTCATGAGGATCTAGGCCTCGTCATCAGCCCACGTGACTGCGGCGCTCATGAGGATCTAGGCCTCGTCATCAGCCCACGTGACTGCGGCGCTCATGAGGATCTAGGCCTCGTCATCAGCCCACGTGACTGCGGCGCTCATGAGGATCTAGGCCTCGTCATCAGCCCACGTGACTGCGGCGCTCATGAGGATCTAGGCCTCGTCATCAGCCCACGTGACTGCGGCGCTCATGAGGATCTAGGCCTCGTCATCAGCCCACGTGACTGCGGCGCTCATGAGGATCTAGGCCTCGTCATCAGCCCACGTGACTGCGGCGCTCATGAGGATCTAGGCCTCGTCATCAGCCCACGTGACTGCGGCGCTCATGAGGATCTAGGCCTCGTCATCAGCCCACGTGACTGCGGCGCTCATGAGGATCTAGGCCTCGTCATCAGCCCACGTGACTGCGGCGCTCATGAGGATCTAGGCCTCGTCATCAGCCCACGTGACTGCGGCGCTCATGAGGATCTAGGCCTCGTCATCAGCCCACGTGACTGCGGCGCTCATGAGGATCTAGGCCTCGTCATCAGCCCACGTGACTGCGGCGCTCATGAGGATCTAGGCCTCGTCATCAGCCCACGTGACTGCGGCGCTCATGAGGATCTAGGCCTCGTCATCAGCCCACGTGACTGCGGCGCTCATGAGGATCTAGGCCTCGTCATCAGCCCACGTGACTGCGGCGCTCATGAGGATCTAGGCCTCGTCATCAGCCCACGTGACTGCGGCGCTCATGAGGATCTAGGCCTCGTCATCAGCCCACGTGACTGCGGCGCTCATGAGGATCTAGGCCTCGTCATCAGCCCACGTGACTGCGGCGCTCATGAGGATCTAGGCCTCGTCATCAGCCCACGTGACTGCGGCGCTCATGAGGATCTAGGCCTCGTCATCAGCCCACGTGACTGCGGCGCTCATGAGGATCTAGGCCTCGTCATCAGCCCACGTGACTGCGGCGCTCATGAGGATCTAGGCCTCGTCATCAGCCCACGTGACTGCGGCGCTCATGAGGATCTAGGCCTCGTCATCAGCCCACGTGACTGCGGCGCTCATGAGGATCTAGGCCTCGTCATCAGCCCACGTGACTGCGGCGCTCATGAGGATCTAGGCCTCGTCATCAGCCCACGTGACTGCGGCGCTCATGAGGATCTAGGCCTCGTCATCAGCCCACGTGACTGCGGCGCTCATGAGGATCTAGACCTCTTGCTGAGACCACTTTGTGTCCACGGACAGCTGTGGCTTTTGGTCGTTCGGTGAAGACAGGTTTCAGAAACAAAATGTCCGTCAATCGGCAGCGAAGGGGTTAACAAATGTTGCAATAAATGCGTGGTGAAACAAGTGATTTAGACTCGTTCACAAACATCATAAACACACTGTCAATGCGTGGTGAAACAAGTGATTTAGACTCGTTCACAAACATCATGAACACACTGTCAATGCTTGGTGAAACAAGTGATTTAGACTCGTTCACAAACATCATGAACACACTGTCAATGCGTGGTGAAACAAGTGATTTAGACTCGTTCACAAACATCATGAACACACTGTCAATGCGTGGTGAAACAAGTGATTTAGACTCGTTCACAAACATCATGAACACAATTTTAAATGCGTGGTGAAACAAGTGATTTAGACTCATTGACAATGATCATGAACACACTGTCAATGCGTGGTGAAACAAGTGATTTAGACTCGTTGACAAACATCATGAACACACTGTCAAAGCATGGTGAATCAAGTGATTTAGACTCGTTCAAAAACATCATGAACACACTGTCAATGCGTGGTGAAACAAGTGATTTAGACTCATTGACAATGATCATGAACACACTGTCAATGCGTGGTGAAACAAGTGATTTAGACTCGTTCACAAACATCACGAACACACTGTCAATGCCTGGTGAAACAAGTGAATTAGACTCGTTCACAAACATCATGAACATACTGTCAATGCGTGGTGAAACAAGTGATTTAGACTCGTTCACAAAAACCATGAACACACTGTCAATGCGTGGTGAAACAAGTGATTTAGACTCGTTCACAAACATCATGAACACACTGTCAATGCGTGGTGAAACAAGTGATTTAGACTCGTTCACAAACATCATGAACACACTGTCAATGCGTGGTGAAACAAGTGATTTAGACTCGTTCACAAACATCATGAAAACACTGTCAATGCGTGGTGAAACAAGTGATTTAGCCTCGTTCACAAACATCATGAACACACTGTCAATGCGTGGTGAAACAAGTGATTTAGCCTCGTTCACAAACATCATGAACACACTGTCAATGCGTGGTGAAACAAGTGATTAATTTAGACTCGTTCACAAACATCATGAACACACTGTCAATGCGTGGTAAAACAAGTGATTTAGTCTCGTTCACAAACATCATGAACACACTGTCAATGCGTGGTAAAACAAGTGCTTTAGACTCGTTCACAATGATCATGAAGACACTGTCAATGCGTGGTGAAACAAGTGATTTAGACTCGTTCACAATGATCATGAAGACACTGTCAATGCGTGGTGAAACAAGTGATTTAGATTCGTTCACAAACATCATGAACACGCTGTCAATGCGTGGTGAAACAAGTGATTTAGACTAGTTCACAAACATCATGAACACACTGTCAATGTATTGTGAAACAAGTGATTTAGACTCGTTGACAAGCATAATGAAAACACTGTCAATGCGTGGTGAAACAAGTGATTTAGACTCGCTCACAAACATCATGAACACACTGTCAATGCGTGGTGAAACACGTGATTTAGACTCGTTCACAAACATCATGAACACACTGTCAATGCGTGGTGAAACAAGTGATTTAGCCTCGTTCACAAACATCATGAACACACTGTCAATGCGTGGTGAAACAAGTGATTTAGTCTCGTTCACAAACATCATGAACACACTGTCAATGCGTGGTAAAACAAGTGCTTTAGACTCGTTCACAATGATCATGAAGACACTGTCAATGCGTGGTGAAACAAGTGATTTAGACTCGTTCACAATGATCATGAAGACACTGTCAATGCGTGGTGAAACAAGTGATTTAGATTCGTTCACAAACATCATGAACCCATTGTCAATGCGTGGTGAAACAAGTGATTTAGACTAGTTCACAAACATCATGAACAAACTGTCAATGTGTGGTGAAACAAGTGATTTAGACTCTTTCACAAACATCATTAATCCCCCCCCCCCCTCATCATAATAACTGCACATAAATGAACGTTTTACCTTCTCAAAGGCCTTCTTGTTCAAATGTTTGTTCTTCCATAAATATCTAAAAAGCAAAGTGTTTAGGTGTTTATTTCGTCTAGTACGTCTGAGGGGATACTGAGCGTTTGCATTGCATGTACCATCTGTGAGATAATAAATGTTTTAACAACGCAAGGTTTTCCTCGAATGCTTAATTTCCGCTTTTTCCATATCGATATTATACTTCTCATGTTTTGAATTTTACCAGTCCAGTTTTCCTCAACCTGTGACGCTTACCGGCCATTTTTAAAGTAGATTCCAAGACTTTTAAGCTTTTTACTCCAACGGAGTACTCCATATTGTTTATCACAGTTTTTTTTTTTCGCGCCTAGCCACATGGCTTCTAATTTATTTTTTTAATTAAGCTGTAGGCCCGAAACTGTGAGAAATTGGCAACTACGCAAAAGTGTTTCTTAGATCGTGTTCGTCTTTCAAAAACGTGGTTACATCATCAGCGTAGAGTAGAATCTTTAAGACCTTCAGTTCGTCGGATCCCTCATACGGTATTACAAGTCCCTTTATTTCTTTACATTGTCGTATCTTAATTGCAAAGAGTTCCATCGCAACGACAAAGGCTAATGGTGAGAACAGACAACCTTGACGGATTCCGCGTGCTGCTGGGAAGAACCCTTACAACCAGCCATAGTAATTAGTACAACTCTTAGCGTCTGACATAATAGCAGATACCCAGCCCCGAACAAATTCACGACGAAACCCAAATCGTTTTACAAAATATAAAATAAATTCCTTTGATATACTGTCATAGCCAGATTCGGAATCGAGCACCAGCAGTAATCCTGGGGAGTTTATTTGATTCATATACTCAACTGTGTTATCAACCTTATAGCTGTAGAGATTGTGCGACCTTTGATAATACCTTTTTAGTCTTCGTGGACAATATCTCCGACCTCGTTGTCCAATCTGAGAGCAAGACACTTAGCCAAGACTTTATAATCTGTATTTGTCAGAGAAACGGGACGCCATTTTTTCAAAGTATCTCGACTTAGATTTTTCCCTTATAAATTAAAGTAGTGACTGAGTTGGTCTGTTCAAGGAGTCCACCACAAGAATCTTCAGGTAGACCCAAAACATTTTCATGAATTCTACTGTAATACCATCACAACCAGGGACTGACCCGTTATTTAAATACTCACAAACCGTTATTTAAATGTTTCAAACCAATGGAGGCATGAACGTTTTGGAATTGCAGAGTCCCTTATGAAATCATCCACCCAGCGAGTCATGCGGGACTGGACTGTGCGAAATGCATACAGTGATGTAAAGTGTTTCATCTGTTCCTCCAGTATCTTGTTTTCATCTGTAACTACTGACCCATCTTCCAGCGTTAATTTATCCATTACTTTGGAATTCGCGCGAGCTTTTTCTAAATTAAAAAAAAAAATATTTCGTATTTTTTTCGCCTTTTTCGATCCATTTCACTCGAGCACGGACTCCAGCGCTATTTGCAGCATGCTGTTCAAAGATTTCAAGTCCAATCTTTGTTTTCTGACGCAGTTGCTGAATATCTATGCTACTGGGATTGTTGGCAAGTGCTATTTCAAAAGTATTTAGTCTTCTTTGTAAATCTTTCAACCTTTTGCTTTCATTTTGTTTCTTAATTTGGCAAAATTTTATACTGTGTTCACGTATTTGAATTTTTAATAACTCCCATTTTATCTGACTATTCGTTTCATCTATCGCAGCCTTAAAACTAGAGATTAATGCATTCATCATTTTGACGTACTGCTCATCTTTGAGAAAGCTTTTATTATATTTGCAGAAGCCTGGGCCTCTAGTAACATTAGATATACAGTACTTTAAAGTGACACATCTATGGTCAGAGAAAGACACCGACTCATGCTCACAGGAGAGAGAGAGTTATGTCAAACACTTCATCAGAAGAAAGCGCGTGGTCTAACCATCTAGCTTTAGCGTGGTTATTTCTAGACCATGTAAACTCCGTCTGCTGTGGGTTCAGTAATATCTACGTGTCGTTCAAATCACCGTTAATCAGAAAGTCATTAAAGGAGGTAACGTTCTTCACTGAGTGCTTGTCTCCACTAAATATGTCTTTACTGTTGCCTAGAACACAATTAAAGTCTCCACACACCAAGACAGACGATATAGGATAATAATTCAAATGTTGTACCAGCTGCTCAAAGAAAGGAGCCTTTTCCCCTGAAGCCGGGGCATATACGTTGTGTATCATAAGTACGTTGTCATCAATAGACACCTCCAGGGACAGTATTCTGTCTGAGTGATGCACGAGTTTTGTATCGTATATAAAATCTCTTCGCACTGAGATAACCTGACCCATTGAATGACTGCTAACACAACAACAGAACAATTGACCACCCCATTTATTCTGTAACTCCTTCTTCACGTCGTCAGTAATATACGTTTCTTGTAAACATGCCATTTCCACTTTTTTTCTGTCTAAGAAAATCGAAACACTACATTTCGTTTTTCCTTATTTCTAATTCCTCTTACGTTGAGCATTACAACATTAATATTTGATTAAGCATCTATAAAGAACCTAACAATATGTATTTATTTATCTATTCATCATGATAATACTTTGAATTGCAACTCAGTCTAATAGTCCAGGGACGGGTGCGAGGTCCGGACCGAGAAAGAACCAGTCATATTCGACCAATTTTGTTAGGTCAGGCCCTGTGCAAGAGACTTGGAGTCGGGCTCGGAAGTTTCAGTGGTTCCAGTATCCCGACCGTCCTTTGTTGGGAGTAGAGTATATGCATTTTTACCTGGGGAATGAGGAGGGGAATTAGATTTCGACCTCAGTCTTTTGTTAGGTGTTTCCGATCGGTGTCTATGTTGGACAAGACTGGTTAGCTTCGTTTGTTTTCCTTTCTTCTCGTGGCAACCTCTTTCCAACAGCTGGCGACCTTTCTGAACACGCTGACCCACATCGGCACCGTCACCAGAAGCAGACGAAGCGGGCGGCACGGGATCGGTTTTTGGGTCAGAGTCTGTTGGTGTCACGGCAGGGAATGTCACAATAACGTCGGCAATGTCCGTTACTGGGTCAGCTGTGTTTCCCTCATGTGTCAGTTGAGCACACCTGCCCTCTTTTTCTCTGTGTCCACCTTGTCTGCACCCACGACACACCACCTGATTAATGCAGTCATGAGTGTAATGACCTGTCCGCACCCACGACACACCACCTGATTAACGCAAGGTTACCACAGGTTCAAGGTAATTCCCAGACTTGTAAAATATGAGGCATGCTAATTAACCAATTGAACTTGAAACAATAGGGTTGCTTTCGAGATCGAGTGACAGACTGTCAGTATCGACAGGTAGGAAGTGACTCACAGCTTTTGTGTATAGACAGACAAGAGATCGACTCAAATCCCGGGTCATTAGTGAAGCAATGTGATTTTCATATTTAGCATGAAGTTTGATTAGCTCATCAGCGGTGAGGGATTCTATGTCTTCTGTCATGTATTGTTTACCGAGAAAAATTTTTGATTTTCCAGAAACAACTACAGAGAGACTGCGTTGTTTTTTAGAGTCTAATTCTTTGTTTTCTACTGCACAGATATCACTTAGAAGAAGTAATTCGTCTTGATTCATTTGAAAATGTAATATAATAATTTTGATGATATAATTAATCCCATTGTAAACGTTGATATTTTAATTAGCCTTTGTTTATAGAAGTCAATTGCAGCATTAATTATTTAGGTGGGGGTGGGTGATCTGCCTTAATAATCGCGGGTTGACAGCTGATCCAAAACTGTTGCTTAAATTATTTCCGAAATAGAACAAATATGACGAGAAAAACAAAGCATTGGTGGTAATGGCTGGAGGTCGTTTTTCTGAATGGATAGTTAGTCAAAATAATCTATTGATTATTAAATGGGTGGGCTTGTGCTCTCTAGCTGTCTCTCTCTACTTTACCTTATTACAGACGCCTAATGTTTTAAAGATAGTACGTGCCTAAATGAATGATTTGAAATGAATAATAATAATAATAATAATAATAATTACGGTATTTATAATGCGCTTATCTTATAATAATTATAACTCTAAGCGCGCACTCACAACTCGCGCACGCATGCGCACGCTTTAGACAATGACTTGCGTACCACAAACAGTGGAATACATTACGACGGTCAGCTTGGGGTGGGGAGTGTGGTGATATAGAACTAAAACTGTTGAAAGAGGTAAGTTTTGAGGGCGGACTGGAAGGAGGAGAGAGAGTGTTTCTGACGGAGAGAGAGTGGGAGAGTGTTCCAGGTGGATGGACCGTAGACGGAGAAGGAGCGGGGGCCGAAAGTGTTAAGTTTGGTGCGAGGGATGTGGAGGCAGAAGGGGCAGAGGCAGAGCGGAGGGAGCGGGAAGGTGTGTAGGGGTGAAGTAAGTTGGAGAGATAGGCAGGAGCGCAGTTGTT